>JAVKLA010000008.1:27581567-27627285 GCA_034782735.1 Sagittarius serpentarius
TTCTTCTCATACCACACTGAAAACACAGCGCTGTACCAGCTACTGGGAAGACAATTAACTCTATCCCAGCCGAAACCAGGACACCACCAAAGCTTGTAGATGCAGGAATGATTACATTCTTTGTTATATGTCATGAAGGATGGCAGAATAGATGCTCACAGAAAAGCTGCACATGAGGGATCTAAGATGTTATAGATGAAAAAAAGAGAGAGAAAAAAGATGCAAAAAATGAACCAAGAAAGCAAGCAAGAAGCTAAGAAGGAAAGTAACCTTTTCGGAAATAAGATAAAGAAAGATTGCCATGTTAACACTGATGAGGTACATGCAGGATAACCATTTAAACGTTTCTAAACTTTAAGCCTTAGCATTCATCTCTGCAGCACTAAGCAAAGCTAACAGCAGAGTGGTTGTTTTTAGGGGCATCCTGGCCACAGAAGGAGAGAAGGGGACACGTTTGCTGGAAAATGCATTGCTGTAAAGCTTTGGACAAGCTTTGCTGCTACGGAAGGCGCAGAGAAAATGAATGTTCAACAATCACCAGTGGCTGATGACCCTCAGCCAGCAGTGCAAGTGAAAAGCAACAGTGGCACAGATCAGAGCACAAGGGGAATGAATCACGTGCAAGACTGATTCTGCACAGCACACTACGGTGGGGCTGGATAAACATTTTCCACAGCAAGTACGGCATTTACTCTTTCGCACACTTTATCCAAACCACACTGACCTCAGCCAAGCCAGAAGACGTGCGTGGGTGCTGAAGTGGCCCCCACAGCAGCTGTAGAAATGCCCACCTGTAAAAAAACCAGCTGCTTCTGATGACTGAGTCTTCTCAAGCGGTGGACAGTCATCGAGCAAATGCGGCACCATCACAAAGAGGCAAGTGAGAGGCTTGTATACCTGATGTTTTTCTCAACTTCCGTATTGTTGCTGTGTTTCTAATTCCAGCTTGTGAAAACATGTGAATACTTTCGTACGACACAGACAGATTAAATAATTATTTTGCTCTGGGAATGTTATTTTGTTTCCTTTTGTTTTTTAAATTAGAGTATTGTGCCCAGATATAGGCAATCTAATGAGCCCCAGTGTTTTGGTTGTTTTCCATTATTACCTTCAAGACAAGATGACCATTTTCTGAAAGCTTTCTAGTCTTAACTGAAAATGTGGAATTCCCCATAACAGTCTACAAGATTATTCCAGTATGGATTGTCTTTGATTATATTTACTTAACATACCCAATACAGGTCAAAAGCTCATAACGAGAAAGCGACCCGACTCCCAGTCATATTCCAGGCAGGAGAACATTGCATACTTCAGGCTGCATTGTGGGTTTGCATAAACTTTCCCTGAAAGCCACCTATCGACCAATCAATGTTTTCAGCAGCTGCTAATTAGCACTATTCCAGACTGGACTGCATTATTAGTCAGTACTGCAGCACAATTCAGTACAGCCTATTTGTGCAAAAGAAGTGTGTTCTAAATAGAAGTGCAGATGCTGCCTGGTGAAAATTTTCGAAATATTTGAACATCAGTGTACCCATGACAAATAAAGCCAGCTGAAGATCTGTCCTGTTTATAGCTATAATATATAAAGGTCGAGGAGGACCATGAGTCTTAGAGAAACCAGTTTGCTCATAACTGGACAAATACTTCTCAAGGCAGGTGTTTTAGACAGACAATAAAACTCTCTGAGCACGACCTCATCTCTCAAGGCAATAATAAGTTTGAGAATACTGCTCCAACTTCTGCCTCGCTATATCCTGAGGTGACTGGTAGATCCAACATTGCTAGCATACGTTAAGCTTTTTAAACCTGCTAATGACTATTAGTGTCATAATCTGGAGTGCAAGAACTTTCTGCCAGGCACTCAGATAAAGCTGTCTTTATTTTCAGGACTGAGAAAAGTCTTTTTCATTAACAGCATCCTCCTGGAGGTTTTCAGCCCAGTAAGATTACGCACTCAGCACCCAGAAAGAGAGTGGCTGCCATGACCGTCATCCTGCAACGCAACTCGCAGGTCTCCCAGCAGAGCAATTGCCAGTACGTGGTTGTCCCTTGGTGACATTAACATTTTAAATGGTGAATTTTCTCCTTTTTGCTGTGTTCAACTTTTATTTCAGAGATACATAAAGGCCGCCAGTGGCAAGAGTCTTCATAGGTGGAGGAAGAGCAAATAACCCTGTTCCATCACATAATTTCTATACGTCGCTACTGAGGCTTTCTATGCGGTCTCTCTTTTTAGCAAAAACCTGTCTTGAGTATCTCGCTGGTATCTCTGGCAATACAGTGTGAAAAAGAGTGCCTGCCTCTATAACGCAGTAAAATTGACCTATAGCCCAGACTGTTTCTGCTAGCTGAATGTTATTTTGCTTTGACATACCCTTGCAGTGTCCTCCTCTTTAATTAATAATGTTGTTGCCATGTATTATGAAAGTCACTCTTTTGCACATACTGTTATCTTTCCAAATGAGACATTTTATAAGGTCTTAAAGTTTCAGCCTTAAGAAATGCATAGAGTATTTTCAATCAAAAGTCCAACCTATTTACATGCACAAGAGCTGGAAGATTTTTCATGCAAGTGGTCGTACTCTTAGGCTTTTATTATTTCTGCTTGAGCAGAAAGCAATAAATACGTCTTGAGACAAGGGAGAAAGTTAATAAAAAACTGTCCTTTCCTCTTTGTGCTAGACCCTGTTTTAAAACCAACTTGTCTTTCATGAACAAATTAATTGGATTAGCTCTGCTTCAACCACAAAGGACAGCAGTCTGTGTCACAAGGATATTTGTATAATGAACCATCACTGCACTTGCATAGTAGGGGACTGATCCTGAAATATAATTCAAGCAAGTATTAGTTTTAGCATTAACATTACAATTCAGTTTGTGGGACACAAATAAGAGAAGAGACATATCTTCTAACTTTACCAACACAAATTTAAAAAGTCCCTGCACCAGTGAACTAATGATTGAAAAAATAAAAGACCTGTATCGTGAATGACGGTACGGAAGGGAGACTTACCCTCAACAACCCAGCTAGTCAGAGGGCAGGTCCTCACTGTCAAAAGATATTAAAATGGTGCCGCTGGAGATATTGTCAATGAAAACTTCACTGTTGTTTGAGAAGATGACAACAAAAGGAATAAAGCTTTTTAAAAAGAAATGTGACTACTTTTCCTAGGTAGGAAGCAGACTGCATTTTTTAAAAATAAATACAAAATTGTTTTTCTTTAGAAAAGAACAAAATAGCCATCTATTTATCCTCCTCCCCTTCATCATGTTAATAACAACATTTTAAGCTGAGACTATTGCCCAGTCAGTTCTTACCCAACGTGTTCTTTTCTTGTATATGTAAATGGTTTTACCCATCTCATAATGGTATTTACTCCAAGCTCTATCCTTTTCAGCTTTCACTGATCCTCTTTCATGTTTTGTAAAAATAATTTTTGCTTTTTTCTGAGTGTTTGCACAATACCTCAATTCAGAACAGGTCTCTGGCTGCAACTGTAATAAATAATAAGAACAAGAACAGTCATACAGGAATCTAACCTGTGGAATTGAAATGGCTGTAGTTTATAAAAAAAAATGTTGTCTCCTTTCAAAATTATAGTGCTCTTGTTTCACTGTTGCTAGCTGTACTAGGGCAAGTATTGATATTGAAAGACCTATAAATGCTTACTGTCCACGGTAATATTATGCTATATGTCCTACATGGACCATTTGCCACAGAACCTTATTTGATATTTTGCTTAAATGTTCAGTAACCACAGTGCTTAATTAGAAACAATTGGAATTTTTCTTAACTGAAGTCCCAGTAAAATTGTTAAAAGGGGAATGACTTGTCCCTTAGTGGTCAGTGAAAAATGACTCATGAATTAGACCATAAGGACAAATGTCCTCTTCAAAATGTAGCCCTCCAGCCGTGGCAATCTTTCTGTTGTCTGGGCGGTTGATTTCACAGTTGTTATTACTGTCAATTACTGCTATTTTACCTTCTTCCTTTACAGCGAGGGCTGAAGCTACTTCTTAAAATAAAACCCTAACTTCTCATCCTGGGCGTTGTGCAAACACCCACCAAGAGGTAATGAGGGTGCCAAGGAGCTTCCAGCTGCAGAGTAAGGAGGAATGTTTATCACTGCTCGGCGCATCCTGCAGTTACAGATTTGCAGCTGCTGCTGGATGGGAGGGAGGCTGTTACATTTGCACCTGGCATGAATAAATATTCACTGAGGGCACCATGCAATTGCAGACTTCTGCGTCCAAAGAAAGAGCTCCAGAGATGTTTGGGGTTAGGCCTGGAAGTTGGGGCATTCTTAAAGAATCTTTCCACGTGGTAATAAACTGTGGGTTTACATACATTTGCTTGCACAGACTCTTTCTTTCTCCTTCTTTCTTCCTGTATTGTTTGTGAACGAAGTAATGGGCGATGAATTACTAGTATCTGTAATATAAGCCTTCCCACTTGCCGAAACTAGATACACCTTTCAGTTATGAGAGGCATAAATCCTTATTAACTATTAACTACTGTTATAGGTAACATAGTATTATTCAAGCAATAAAAGAGTTTATTTTTTCCCTCGGTTAGTTGTAAATGAGTCTAGAGGGAACCCAGGACTTCTTAGTTAAGCTCATTTCATACCTGTAGCAATAGCTTTAAAACCTAATCCTGGATATGTTTATACATTTTTAATAGAACCCCAATTTTACATACAATATCCTCCAGTGACTTCAGCTGCTGCAGCATCCTCCTGAACAGTTTTTCACATAATAGGCTCAGCAGGTTCAAGGCTTGATTATCTTTCCTCCAGTTCAATATCTTCTCTTTTCCCTTCGTTATACACCGACAAGGGGACTATATGCAGGTTCTCTGTGGAGGATGCCTCATATGTGAACGTGCAAGCAATGTGGAATCGATGTTCTGGCTGAATCCAGTATTCAAGGAATTTAATTGAATTATTGAAATTCAGGGTTGAACCCCTGGGACATTGATCCTGTATTGTCAGCTTCAAATCCGAGGTGCATTGGCTGCTTGATAATGTGTTCACAGGATTTGCAGTAGAAGGGGTGGTGAATCAAAGCCTGTGACAGTATAGCTAACTGACAGAAAACAGAGGAACTGATGCTGAATACATTTAAAAATAAATCAATATAGACTGGCCTGATTGAACAATTCTGGCAAAGCGTAGCGCTGGCATGGCTGCTGACTTACCAATTTAAGAGTAGGCTCAGGATTCATGGTAGCTGGAAAGCTGGAGAGGCCTGTCGCTGGGGCAATGCATTTAACTTCCAAGACAGAGAGTATTTGCTCATCTGTTTTCCTTGCCAGAGGCTAGAAACTATTGTTGCGGCTGCCAAATGAAACAAAGGGGGATTAAAAGAGAAATGAAACAATAAAATAATACTTGCAAAAAGATTTAAAAAAAAAAATCCAAAGAAATGGCTTTCGTTTAGATTGACATGAGTGCAAATGCTTTGCTTGTTTTCCTCGTATATTAAAAGATCATTCACAATTTGAGGCTGGCATCAATAAAAAAATAAAATTTGAAAAAGAGAGAGAAAGGAGTTTAAAAACATTTGTGCAAAATAATGCCCAGCCTTTACCACCTCTCCTGAGCGCTAAGTCATGTCCTGCCTCAAGTGGGACCGCTGGAAAAAGAAGACAAAGCAGAGACAGCTGCAGGACCGCTCTGCCCCGTTGCGTGTTGTTTCTTCTCACCAGCCCACCTGCTTTGTTCAATTTATCATTGTCTGCTTCCCTTGAAATGGGACCTGAGAACACTTGGCTGAGCTGGATTGCATGGCTGTCACTTTAACTTCTGCAAGAGGAGGGCAGCTTTACAGCCTTTTTGCAGCGTTACTCCCTTTGCTGGGAACAGAGAATAGACAGTTCTTTCTTCTAGCACCATGATCCGCTGAAGCCCTTAGCCCTCCTTCCTTCCCCAGCATGGCCAGTGTAAGTCAGCGTGAATACCAACAACTCAAAGCCTTCCGGGCTGTGACCTCCAAGCGACCTGGTACTTTCGACCCCTGTGGAGTCAATAGGCTCGACCCAGCTAAACCCGTAGTGGGTGCACTTCTCTGTGATCAGGCGACTCACGGGCGTTAGTGCCTTGCTCTGTGTACAGCACCCCTGACTCCAGTGGGATCCAAGGTCATCCAGCAGTACGCTGGATCACTGCCTTACAAAACTGCGGAGCATACATATCTACCTAAGGCCAGGGCTTTGAGGAACAGGGATGAAGCTAATCAGACCTAAGTAGGTGCTTGGCACCTTTCACCTTCTTAAGAGCTCTGCTGAACGGGAGCAGGCTGCTGAAATGTGGACCTAGTGAGCATCATTCAGAAGTCCTATAAAATTTGCTACCTAGTTGGCTATGATACTAAGGTACCCGATCCTTACAGCTTAATTCAAAAATACGGAGTGTAGAACAGAGCAATGGGACAACGGAATTAGTCCCATTACCTCTGCAAGACCCTGAAAAATCTAGAGTTCTTCCGCAACAGCCTTAAGATAGAAGCAGCAGTATTCATTATTTCTGCATTTAATGAGTAAATCAGGTATCACCTATCTCGTAGCACCACCCACATCGCTTTTCCTTATACTCTTGCTCCGCCTACAAACGTGTTGTCTTGACTTCTGCAGTCCAAATTACAGGTAATGGCCAACATCAGATCAGTGAGTACACACATCCTCAAAACAGAACAGCTACTGGACTTAAGGGTTGCAAAGGCTCTTGCGTGCTGAATTTCAGCTTAACTCCCAAAGCTGTGTGATAACGCATGCTTTTTTCTGCCCTGCACTTGATGTCCACTTCTCACTTAATCAAAGGTGTGTGTGGATGCTGTATAGTAAGACAGAGGGAAAATTACTGTAAAGCTCTGGGGTCTTCATGTTGTAAGTCTCAAGTGAAAAGCCAAGTAGTTACCCTCTCTACATTAGGATGTATCATCGTGAGAGGGGTCTCAGACCAGAGTCCCACACCCCTAAAACTCCACATCATGCAGATGCCCCTCTCCACCTCTGGATCTAGAAGATATCAAAAGTCCACTGTTACAGTATGAATTGCCCTGCATTTGTTGAGAGGCTAGGTTTGTCACTGCTTTTCAAGTAACACTACAAGCAAGAGGGTATTTTAAAACCCATTGACTTTAGTATGTATTCCCAAACAATTTTCTACATTTTTCAACCTTCTTTGTTTGTTTGTTTCTCTGCTTCATTCTACCCCATTCATATTTCACTTCTGTGAATTCAAAATAACAAATTACTTTATTAGAAAAATGACACTCTGTAAGTGCTGACATAACAGAAGACAGAAGAAGCGATGTTGAAAATGTTTCAAAATAAATAATCAGTGCTATGTCAGGGGAGACTACTCTGAGAAGTCCTGGCAAAGCATTTGCTGTGTTGGCATCATTCGTGTTATGCCAATTTAAAAACAGGCAGGAGTTTTGATAGTAAGAAAGCAGAAAAGTCATCACAGGGGTAAAGCGTTTATTTTTCAGGACTCACAGGGCACGTCTATACTCGTGTGTACGGCTCAAAGTGCCCGTTCTCTGGCCATAAAGGGAAGCGGCAAGGCAAAGCCGGCGTCCCCACAGCTAACCTCTCTTCCTCCGAACGCGATGCCTCATCCGTGCTGCACATTTGGGTCCACTCCTGATCACGCCTGGGCCCATGTTCTCAACCAAGCAACGTGTCAGGGAGCTTGCTAACTGTGAAACTAGGTGCACGAGGCAGGGAAAGGACTTTGTGTCCTTCCCTCAGTTCATGGGATCCTCTCTTATTCTGACCCAGGCAGAGAAACTGAGAAACCCTCTCCAACATGGGCATTCCTGCAATTCTGAGGAAAAAGAGTAATTCCTGTTTTCTCTTTCCACATAGCTCTCTGGAAGGTGTGAGTTGTACTGTTTTTTTGTAATAATTTTCCTTTAATAACAGCTGTTAATGAACCTCACTCTGTTTTTTCACTAAGGACAAGAGCTGAGCCTCAGTGAAATCAGTGGAAACACTCCTGAAGACCTTAACAGGCAATGGATCTAACGCCCTTCGTCTTTTGCTCCCCCTGCAGCATTTCTCTTTTCATGTTGGTTCCTCTTTCCGTCTTTGGTTATCATCCAATTACGGTCTTCATTAACATAAATCAAATACTAACATATGATCAGTGCGCTCAAGTAAAAACAGCAAAACACACACAGATGCTAACAACTGTGAATTCAGAAAAATGAGATATGTTGAACTGTAAAAGTTACTTCGCTGAGGACTCAGTCACTTTCGATTTAGAATAAACTTTGCTTTTGGAGAATGCATTAAAACATTTCCTGCATACTTAGAATATTCTATGGTCTACATGGAACTCATTAATGTAGTCCACATACAGGAATCCTGGGGGGGGGGGGGTGTCTAATACACCAGAACAGTGCTGTAGATCTTCAGGGGGGAAAAAAGCAGCCTGAGAAGATGCTTGGGACTGGGGAAGTGTTATAGCAACACGCTGTTTATTTTCACAAATACAATTTCTTTTTCACGCTCCAGGAGGGAAAAGAGAGAAGAAGAAGAAGGAAAAAAAAATATCTTTGTTTTAAGTTGGTTGGTCTCAAGTGCTGGTAAACTGCAAAGGAAAATGAACTCCCTTTCCTTCCTCTGTGCAGGAGCACAGAGGGAAATTACCTAGGAATATGAATCACTTCTGTACTTCTTTTGCTGAAATGAGAGTGCTACAGTAGGAGAGTCCATACCAAACAGAGATATGTGGAATATCCAAAACAGAATTTAAAACACCCGGGACACATGCCATTGCAGCTCCTGGGACTATAGAGGAATTGCTGTGTTCTCTGCTAACCCCATTGTATCCACCAGCACTCCCATCAGCGCTAGGACTGGGTCTTCCGCGCTGCCGGATGTCAGGGAGACCTTTAGCATATTGTGCTGTGAAGCGCTTGCGTCTTCAGTGTTCCCAACCGGTTCGGTTGCATGCTCAGAAGAAATCATCTGGATTTCATTTGCTTAGCTATTTTCCAGGTCGGTACTGACAGAAGACATCCAAGTACTGGGCCTGCAGGCAGCTGCCAAAAAAAAGAACTCCAGAGTGCTTCCCAGCTGCCAGGCTTCTCTGCACATCCCACCCAGACCCAGAGTCCTTGCTCGACTACCCTCCTGCTGCTCCTCAACGCTGGGAGCACACCTGGACTTAGGGGTTAGAAAGGAACAACGGCAAACTCTTCCCAGGTCCCCGAAGCAGAAAAATCTTTCCTTTCAAAGCAGTAATACCAGACCATGAAAGGAGTTTAGTGTCAGAGCTGCTAAAGAAGTCAGGGTTGCTAAAGTCCGGGCTGCTCCCCAGGAGAAGGGGATCCAGGACGCTGGGCGGTGGCGAGGCAGGCAGGGGCAGTGTCCCCCCCCGCCCCGGTCCTGCTGTGCCCCAGCCAGGCCAGCAAAGCAGGGACCTGGATTGACAGTCACCCTGTAAGCTGGCCCTCAGGCCAGGCAGCCAGCCCCCAGGATGGGGAGGGATGCCCACGGGGCCCTTACAATTAACATAGGTAGACAGATCAACATAGATACCTAGCTATGTATAGGTATACATCCGTACGTATCACTGATATGCACACAGCAAACTACAGTGGCTATTTTCCATTGAATAATTTCTTCAGCATTTTTTTCCTTTCTATTGCTTAGTCTTTTGCTAGTTTTATTGTTGCACATTGTTTGCTGGTTTGTTCAGTTAAATGTTACTTTGATTTCAAGAGATTATGTATATATGCATAAGCACAAGGTATGTCTTTTTAAAATCGGGGTCTTGGTCTTTTTTGGCTTCATTTTCCCAGCTCCAACATGAGGTCCCTTGCTTTGGGACACTTTTGCATCACTGACTCGAGCTCTCCTTCATCGTAATCAATCACACTATCAAATCCCTTTTACTGAAAACATTATGCATTGAAATCAATTCAGTTTCTTGCCACCACTACTTCTATTATAAGATTTTTTTCTAGAACATCTTTTTTCCAATTTCTATGTCACATTTTTTATGTCCTATTCATATCAAAATAGTCCCTTAGCTTTAATGGGCCTTCTTTTTCTTTTCCATCTACTTTTATCATATCTTTATACAAATAGACCAAAAGTACGCTTGTTTTTTATTTTGTTACATTAAACAAATTGATAAGGTTTGGCCACAAAACAGGCTTTCTGTTTCTATAGCAGTACTATTAACTCTTCCCCTCTCCACCTGCTCCATTAGGAGTTTAACTTGTTGAGCTTTTATGACTGGAATTCTAAACTCTATACCAGATAATGTCTCACCAGTGCAACTTATAATTAATAATTAATGCTTTCGTTTTGTAAAAGCCTCACCGGACACGTCTGAGAATTGTATTTCCATTTTTTACTGCTACATGCACCTAGGTGGTGCATAATAATTCTTTGGCTGGCGAATACCCCTAAGTCTTCCTGTTTCAACCAGCGGGCCTTCGGATGATTGCAGAAGTTCTGATTGAAGAAAGTCTCATTGCTCCCTATGTTCATTACCTCGCATTTCAAACTAATTAAATCACATACGTTATCCCAGTTCTCAGGCCTATCCATTTCTTCCCATGTGATATGCTGATCATCTTCCATATTGTTAATATCTGCTACATTTATATTTCTTGAAAAAAATTATTAACACATTCCTATTTTTTGTACTCAAGATATCGCTGGTATTTTCCATAGCATTGGGTCCGATACTGATTCTTGAGGAATTACAGCCAACAATTCATTTTTATTTTAGCATAAATTTTTGTAGTTCCCACACTGTGATCTTGTGCTAATCCACCTTTTATTCAAAGTATGTAATAATTTTCCATGTGCCTTGAATCCAAGTAGATTAAGTGCTAAATTAATCTCTTCAGACAAGCTCAGTTACCAAAGTTCAGTCAGACACAATCCACTTGCTAATTCACGGGCCGTTGTACCGCCTTTTTCATTCGTCTTCATATATTCAAACACCATTCAGAAGTTGTACTTAAGCTTCGTATACAACTCATGTAAGATTGCTGGGTTTTACTGGGCCATTTCTAATCCCTTTCTTAGACACACCAAGTACAGTTTTGCTCTAGCTGTGCGCTGTAGCTCCACCAAAAGCCAGAGCCACTGCTTCCAGAAGCTTCCAGACTTTGTGTGCCATCCTCAGAAGAGAGCGGCCCTCTGGTCCAAGCCCCTGAATCCCAGTTCTCTCAGCAGCCCACGCTGAGCCGCAAGATTTCCCACAAAAGCCGCCCCAGCAGCGCCGGGCTTTCAAAGGGTGAGCTGTGTGTGAGCAGGTCTTGCTGGTTCAGCGAGGGACCGGGATTTCCAAACAGGCTCAGCCGCCCTTGTTGCTCTCGACTGAATCTCCTCGGAAGCAGCAAACCGAAGCTGCGTTACCTTCTCCCTGGAGCCTGTCCTCCCGCCGGTCCTGCAAGCCGGCACAGACAGGCAGCCACAATAATACAGACCTTTTCGTGCACCGTGCTGCCCGAAGAGATGCTGGGAGCGCTGCGTAGGGCGGCCCCAGCGAGAGATTCATCCTACAGATGCGGCATTTGCCTCTGGAGGGGGTGACCTAGCCCCGTGCTGTCAGCACAGGCAGGGAAGGTAAATGCAGAAGAGAGAAGAACTGAGGAAAGGCTGGTCCTGAGAGTGAAGCCCTGTAGGAGGTCACACAGGTGTGTGGAAAGAGCGTGCACTGAGTGGAGACCGCAGACTCCGAAGATTTCCTTCCCATTTGCAGAGAAATGAAACTCTGCTGAAGGTTTTGCTTCTGTCTTTGGCTAAAAATCATCTTCTCCAAAGCAGTTACTGAAAATATGGGACTATTTGTTAATGAATATGGCTTTTCAATTCAGGGATGTCATCTTATCATGGATGACAGAATGAAATAAACAGGAAAAAAAAACATTTTAATCATATTTTTGTAGATTATATCAAATCCAAAACATAATTTACATATACCATAAAAAACTAGACAGAATTGATGTGGTATTATGAACAGGCAATGCCATTTTTTAATCTTCATTTTAAAAACACTTGCCTTGCTGATAAACATCAATGCAATCATCACAGGCACAGATCTTAACTCTCTGCCCATGAGTAACACCAGGGCCAAAAGAGAATTCTCCAGCTCTTTCACTTTCCGTGTGTTCACCCACAGTTTCTGAATTTGTTCTAATTGCACCTCTGCTCATTAGGTGGTCCATAATCCAAACACTCCTGGCGCCAAGCTCACTTGGCTCCTGAGTGAGGCATAACCATCCCTGTACCAGGTGAACAGTTACAAACTGGGGCAAGAAGGGTGTTCAGTATAATAGAAGACACGTGCGAGGAGCTGTAAAAAACATCCATAATACATAGTCCCTGCCAGAAAATCTTAAAAGCTAAAGCCTTCTTGCTGCAAACAGCTGGGCACTTACGTAGCCTAACTGTCAGAGTGTGTCTCTACCCGTTCAAAGATCTAGCTCAGTCCATAAAATTATCCATGTGCGTAACTGCTGATGGGTTTAGAACAGCAGAGGCAAATGACTTCTAAATGGATCTCACAGATGGCAAAACTGTTCGAAGAAGATTCCTCTTCTCCACCGGTGTGAAGTTGACTCTGAGGTACATAACTGCTGAAGCCTGAGAGAGGGCCAGAGAGCAGGGAAAAAAAAAAAAACCAAACAAAAAAGAAGGCGGTGGTGGGCATTTGAGCCTCACAGCCTGAGCGCGGAGGAGCCGGGCACCACGGCACTTCTGGCAGCACGCAGCACCCACCAGCCAGCGTTTATGCAGTAGGTATAGACTCCTAAACTGAAAACACAGAGAATCTGGAGGTGTTCAAAGTAAGGTTAGTGGCCTTTCTAGTACTGTGCTCCATCTCTGACATTTAATTTCAGGACTTGAATACGAGTTCCAGAGTGAGTTCTGCTTAAGAAAGGCCATTATGTGATTCTCCAAAACAAGCAATGAATATTGTTCAGAAAGCGAGAACAGTGTATATATATATATATATATATATATATATAAAAAGAGTATACATACACATATAATATTCCTTATTAGATAACAAGGAATGACTGTTCTTAGTTTTGCAACAGTGTACCACAGCCATTTTCCTGAAAATACGGTTACCACAAAGAAAAGCAACATGAAGATGCACAGAGATTTACAAATGCGTTTGTATCTGATTAGATTTCCTATGAATTCCCCAAGGGTCCTCTTTGCTTTCTGGTCTCTTTAGTTTCAAAGATAAACCAATTGAATTGATAATTTAACAATCCACATGATTTTCTTTTCAGAAGAATTAACGTCCCATGTAGCAAACTGAGGCTTCGTGGCATTTTAAAATTATTAATAAATAAAATAAGATTTGGAAAACAGAGAAAGCAAGGTCCATGAACTCCTCTTCATTACCATAAACCCTTATGTTAAAAACAAAAAATAAATTGCGGTGTGTAATGCTGGAAATATTTCTGCACTTTCAGTTCAAGTCACAAAATATATATTTCCTCATTTATCTTCACTATCTTAACAAACAAAATCTCTAGTAATATGGGGAGAGTATTCATGCATGAGCTGTGCAAACATAGCACAAAATAGAAAGATTTGCAATGTTCCAGGCAAGTATTTTGTCAGCTTCTTCAGTTTGCATGTTGTTTAAAGTGCTAGGTGTTTAGATTCTGTGATAATAGGCTCTACATTGAAAAAAACACCAAGACACTAGCTAGCTAGCTTGCTGGGAGATAGATAGGTAAGGTTTCTGTTTATTTAGGTTTTCAAATCCTTTTTTACTTTTCAGGCCTTTGCTGACTATTCAGCTAAGAGCAGAATTTGCCAGCCTTCCCTATTTCCAGTATGTGTTATGTTATAGATTTCTTATTTTGGTAACTAGTAGATATTTTAAAGAGAAGTCATATCCTTTGACCCTGGCACAAGGGTCAAGAGTTAAAAGACTGAACAGGACTTCTGGAATATTTTTGGCTTCCTATTGTATGGGGAGAAACTGCATTTTCTTAGTCTGGAAAATCATTTTCTAAAAATGTTGTCAACTGCTAAGTATCCAGAGGAAAAAGATTAAAAGTAACCAGAGAGCTTAACAGTACGGTTACTCATACATGTCTAAATACGCCTAAATATGATTTTTGTTCCTACACATTGATTATTAACCAGTAATCTAACCTATAGTAAATATGCTATAAATACAAGATTCCTTCCTCTTGTAGAGATTCTAGCAATGCAACGGGCTGCTATGAATAGGTGTTGCTTCACGTCAGCACTTTTGGACTGTATCCTCATCGAAAAATGGTGGGTATTTCTGTCAGCGGCATATCTGCTAACCAGAGTAGCCACCTTACTCTCAGATCTAACAGGCAAGATGAGTCTCTTGTAACTTCGCAGTATTCTTACTGTGAGACAGCTAAATGAGGCCACCCCCTGGCCATGGTTCACCTGATAAAAACTTCAGTGATTGTTGTGCTCAACTTAAAATTTACAGGAACATAACGAAGACATGGCTAGTTATGCCTTTGGTTGGTTTGCTTAAGGCAGCTATTCGGGTGGCATGTACAGTAACCATGATGTCCTAAGGGCATAAACAAAGCAATTTCTGTTTGGAGGCAATATCTTTTATTACCAGCTGACACACTTTAAAAAAACAAACAAACAAACAAACGAGAGACTCACAAGCCTGAAGTGACCTGAAGAAAGACTATTGTGCCTGGAAAGCTGTCTGTTTGTCAGTCTGATAAAAGATATTCTCTCTTCCTAAAAGCTTTACATTAGTTGTAAAGAGCCCTGTTGGTTCAGGAGTCTTTCCAGTCTTTCCAATACAGAGGCATGGCTACAGAGCGGTGCCGGGTTTCACTTGTACCAAAGGTGCTGCCTTGAGCTTTGTCTGATGCTACACAGTGCATCTTGCTGCTAGTCTAGGCAAGAGGGTTTTGTATCTCTTCTGGAAATTATTCATATCCAAAACCACAGATCTAACATCCTTCTTCTGATATGAGCTTATGCTAAGCAATGTCTCCACACTTCCCAAAATTGCGTGTGCCTGTATCTTCATGTATTCTTTGATCATGTTGAAAGGATGAATCCATTGTGCTTGTTTATTAGCCCCAACAAATGCATTCAGTACATGGGTGGAAACATCCCCTTCAGCATGTTAATTACAAATTCACACTAGGGGTTCCTTTGTGTTCTGAGAGAATACAGTTCTTTGATTACACAAGACCTAAGTGGCATTTCAGAATATCAGCATTAATAACTCATTCCTACAGATCCACCAGGTAGAATTAAAATTAGGAAGAAGGGTTATAACTTGTCAAACTAGGTTTCTAATTAATGGAGTTACTTGTGTTACAACAACTACTTGCTCCTTCATAGACTGCACTGTTTTCCTAAATACTGTGGTTCTGATGGCACATGATGAAGATCTGCAGTTTTGAAAATCTACTGTTATGAATTTACAAGTGAACATAAGACAATCTATTAAAAATGTTCAGAACCTGTTAGAATAAGCACAAAATGCTGGGTTTACTACACAAATATTTTAAATATTTTTTCTGCACAATGTTCATAACCATGCATGATTTCAGGTTCTTCTGTAGGTATAATGCAGTAGAAATAACACTCTTCTTGTATAGGATGAATAATCATTTCCATAAAAGCAATTTTTTTCCCTTTGTAATTACATCTTATGGGGGCAGAACAGTGAGCTGAAACTTTCAATGCTCTAGTAGTACTATTGCGTTTTGCTTAGAAACTATTCAAAAAAGCACTTCCTTTCATTGTCATTTACCCTATTTTATGAGTGAAGGTGGGTAATATAATCCCTCCATGGGTGAGACTGACCTTGCCTAAATTAGGCATCTAAAATTTTGTTGTCTGAGTCTAACTCTCTTGTTCTTCCCTTAGAGTTAACGGAGAGCAGTAGACGCCTCCTGGCTGGTACTGAACCTCAGAGAGAAATCTAGCAAAGACCAGATGAATTCCTCTTTGCAGATGTTTACGCCTCTCTATTAACTATAAAAAGACCTTAGGGTGATGAGCTCAGGCTTTAACTTGCCACCTTCGATATGCATGGCAAACATTCCTTCACAAATCCACGTAATTACTGTCAAATCACTATTTACAATGTGCCTCCCCTGTGAAACCTACAGGGCTTACAGACAATGGACAAGCTGTTAGTGAGCTCAGACTTTTTGTGTGATAATTTGTTTATTTTGTTGTTATCTTATCCCCCCCCTTTCTCCCTGCTGGATGCTTTATACACATACGTGTATCTTGCCATTCCAAAGGCAAAATCCTGGCTCTGTTGAAGATGGCAGGGCCAGGATTTCTTGTCCTCCCTTAAATATCATAAAATCTACAGAACGGTTAGGTCCCAGTCCTTAATAAAATGCATTAACCTCTACATATTATCTCTCATGTCATAGTCCTCCATAAGAAGTTAAAAACAAAAAACCTGCAAAGGACATATAAATAGACTGTTCAAATAAAATATCTGTGACAGTCAGATCAGCTTGTTCTGCTCCTGGGGGGAAAAAAAAACCCAAACGACAAACCAACACAAAAAAAACATACAATGTAAAATGATTCTTTCAACGAAAATTGGGGTTTTATGGTTCCTTATTAGAGACTCCCCTTACAATTATATTAAACTTCTACTTTCTCTGCTTTTTCTCATCAGTAATCCCACAATCTCCAAATCTGTGCAAGTAAATGCTTAGTCAGTGTGTAAATTGAGGACAATTATCATTATGACCACACAGTAATACGAAAATAATTAGACCATTGCTAGCAGCAAAAATATAAATCAAATCAGTTTGTAATAGGAACATTAATAATTTGTTAAAGATACAATCTATTGCACATGAAGACTGGAAAGCAGCTGAGCTGCTTTGCTGAAAACGGTGCTTGTTTTGAAATAAAGAGCACAAAGTTCAGTGTATGTGCATCAGTGATAATCTATGGGTGATTGTGTTCAAGAGAATCTACAACCTATTCCAAACGCGTGAACTCAGTGGAACTGGGAAATTGAATGGCTGAGCGGTATTTATTATGCTACCCTTATCTTTGCCAACATGGAGGGAAAGACTGGGACAGTTCGCTTCGCCTCCAGGCATCCAGTAATGAGCCAACCGGTGGTGCATTAGGAAGTAGTGGGCAAGTGGCATTATCATCAGGTGCATTTTTAGTAGCAGAGTCAAGTAGCACTGGGAGCATTATAAGTAGTGCAGTCGAGTGCTAGAGCATTGGTTATTACAGCACAGAATGTACAATGGCAGGAAAGCTTTGGGAAATATAACAAGCAGAGTTAGGCCTGAAACATCCACTTTAAATACTGCCAAACTTTGAAGAGCAGCAGCTCTAAACTCAGACTTTCCCTTTGGCACCTAGGGATAACTCTAGCAGGCGAAACCTGATTCTCAAATTCGAACTCTCAAATCCTAGAAAATCCTGGATACATTTCTGATGACAAGTAAGACAGTCCAGATTGTTTCAGCCCACAATAGGTGGTGCAGCCGAATGCCACAGCGAATTCGTCAAAAAGGAGCCATTTGGCATAATAAGCACAGTAGTCAGGGGGCCGAGGTAATACCAAATATGCAGTCTAGTAATTGTGAAAGAACTGTAAGCGATGGGCAATCTTACTCAAGTCTTTCCAGATAACGATACCTGAAAAGACTCCTGACAATGTCAGGAATCACAGTAAACCTCTAGGCAAAGGGGTCTGTAGGGTGTTGGAAGGCTCTGAATGGGTTGAGGGTCTACTGCCCCACAGTAAATCTGTATGGACCAGGCAGTCAAGACCTGTCCTGAAGGAAATGTATACTCGTGTGACAGTTACAGCACAAGGACTACCTCCCGGTCCACGCTTTTCTCCTGCACTTGCCCAGGTTCTTCCCTTCCCCGCGTGTTCTCCTCCTGGGACCAGCTGACCTAACATACCCAGCAGGGCTGCTCCAGAATTTCACTGGGGTGGGGTAAATTTGGGGAATTAGGAGGTGGGGGAAGAGCTGTGTCCGGCGCTAATCTATCCCCTTCTTTAGAGTGGCGACAAAAGGTACTGGGCTGAGGGGACAAACACATGGTGAGGTGGCACAGGGCAGAGTTGGTCTGGTCTGGTACTCTCATGATGGAGCAAAGCAGGGAATAAATCTGGTATCATGGACTTTATGGCAAGACTGACACATTCAGAGCTAGTAGCTACCTCGCATGTTTGGACTCAGGGTATTTCTGTACTGTCAGTGTATCATCAACAGAAGCAATAAGTGATTGATACGAAATCTGGACTCCGGTCTCCTTCCAGCTCTAGACCAGCAGTGAAATCACAGTAAAGCTGGAAACCATTGACATGTTCTGAACGGGAGGCTTGGCGAAGTCTCAGTATCTTTTGCAGTCCTCACTTCTAAGGCCACACAAAACTGTAAACCTTCAGAATGTTTTTGGTTCTGCAGCCCTAACCTATCAAGATCGGACGGCAGTTTAAGGTCAGAGTGAAGGATAGACGAAACATCCGTATACAGCTTAGAGTCCTGCACAGGGAAGACTGGGAAGACTGGGGAGAGTGCGGTGTCCTCTCTCTGAGGTAGTTACAGCAGGGAGCAGCAGGAAGACTAAAGGGGAGTCAGGTCTCTGGAAATACTACTAAAGCACACGTGGCAAGAGTTTCTCCACGTCTTCTGACAATAGCAGGTGTCTTGGGCTGAGTGTAGCTTACACCTGCATTAAGACCATGCAAACAGGAATGAAGACTGAGTGTGCATACAGATAGATCCAGAGCAAGTAACTGAGACCTTTGACTCCATTATTTATTAAGACTTTCCCTGTGGTTGGTGACAATAAAAGGCTTTGGTGCTGGCATGATGATAGGCAATAAAAACGTGGCCAGCATCTTCAGTTAACCGCATGGGGAGATTTGTTTCGTCTGATGCACAAAAGCATATGCTACCCACACCATCTATGCTCATGGAGCATGGGAATATAGCCAAGAGGTGACTCCCACATAAGAAAACCAAAGACAATGAGCAGCTAGGCACTGAAATCTTAGCCATTTAAGTGGGAATTAGAGGCTGAAATCTGAAAATGCTACCAAATTGGTGCAATTACATTGAATCAAATCAGAAAAGCGGCTCATAACATATTAGTAGAATTTACTATAATTGCTGAAGGAATAAAAGGAATCCAAAGGATAGTTTTTCCTAATACAGTAATATTTGAAACCCATGGAAAGTAGTTTCTCTTTTAAAGAAAAAGAAAACCTTCACCGGTTTGCAGCTACTGTGTTTCCCACTTCTCTTAACATTCATTTACTTTCAGCTAAAAAAAAAGAAGTAGAGGAAAACAAGTATGTCATTGGAGATTGTCTTGGTATTAATGAAAACTTACGTAGTAGTGTGTATTATGTTTCAAGCAAACATCTCTTTTACTCTTTGTACTCTCTTTTAAAGAAAACTCATAAGAAGGGAATCCATAAGAAAGTTGCAGCTGAGTATGCTGCCCTTCTTCTGGTTTACTTTTGTATTGGCTTATATAAACACATTTGCTCTGGAAAGAGGATTTCTGCAAGACTGTCTTCGGGAGGGACCAGTGCTTTTGCAGTGCCTAGACTGGTACTAAAATCCAGGCTGTCTGGATCTGTAACCAGTAACAAATTGAGCTGGTCTGGCAACAAACGTAGAAATAAATGCCAGGATAACTTATGTTCCCCTCATATGGAACTATCATTTATGGGGTATGTGTTATTTCTTCTTCAGGTGTAGGTCAGAAGTGATAACGTACTGCAGCTCTTGTAAAAGTGGTACACAGCGGCAGTGTCTGTGTAGATTCATGTCTGAGCTCAGTGAGTGCATCTCCTCATACATCTTACATCAATTTTTATGACATATTGTCTCTCCTGGAATTCTGGACGTTGTTCCTATTATTCAGTTTTCCACATTCGTGCTGCCTGTCTACCTGTTTCTGCTGACACCGATCAATTATGACTAGTCCTTTCCTATGCAAAATGGAGATCTTCCTCCTCTGAACTTTAAAGGATGTCACTCAGAACATCAAGTGGTTGCCATTAGAAATTCAGCATTTTCTAACAAACTCAGGTTCAGAATGAAGTATTTAGAGAACCATTACCTTGGACACAGAAATAACTGGAGTTTATTGAGAGTTTTCTAAATGCCTGACAGAGAGTTTCAAGAGTGCTGAAGCTTTCCAATTTTCCATTAGGAAAATGAATGTCTGAGACATGAATCACCCTTAGAAGGGTCTACAGCTTCCACTGATTAAAAAGGGAGTGCAGAGGGCCGAGGCTGATAGCGAATTCTGCACAGTAGGTGTTTATACTTGGTCAGACGAGGCTCATCTATAGTGACAGGTTTCAGCTCGGGTCAATAAAAACATCTTTTGGGTTAACCTGATCCAAAACAACAAATACATACATACCTAGATTCAGATTTAAATACACTGCTTTGGATATGACAAACAAGCACAATATTCAATGAGAAGTGAGTGAACAGACTACCGAAATATATTTCCATACATTTCTTACATTCCCAGTCGTCTTCATATCATATCCACATGTTCTTTTAAAATCTTTAACTGCGTCCCATACCCCCAGTGTTTTCCCATAAACCCCCTACATTTCTCTTTGAGCTTTACCCACCTTCTCCTTTTCTCGTACCTTTAAGTGTCTGCAGGGTTTTGTCCCTATTTATGGTATGCTCTGACTGACAAGTCTGGTGATGCGCATCCTCATGGTCAAACAGAGCAGATAACTGCCTTGCAGCAACATGCTCCCTCTGTGGGTCACTGACATAGGCCCCCTTTCCCTACATAGCTGCCTGCGTTCAAGAAACATGTAGAGACTTAATTATTTTTTCTTTCGTTTTTGTGCTAAGATCAACATTGCCAAAAAAGTTCAAAAGTTATTGCTCTGGGGAAAACGACTGAAAGATGAATGGGTAGACAGACAATGAGCACAGTCACAGCGGATGTGTTTTCTTGAGAAAGGTGAAAATATTTCAGCTTATCACCCCTGAATGAGGTATTTCTCTTTGAGTGATCCGTACAAAGCTGCATTTGTCTGGGCTCCTGCTGTTCCTCATGGGAGTTTTAGTACCAATGTCCTGTTTCTTCTATTGCCTGGGATCCTCCACTAAGCGTTATCCCCCCGAGGAGCGGAGGAAGCGGAGAAGACACCACTCAAAGCGACAGCCAGAGGCCTGTCAGTGCATTGGGAAGTCTAGCCCAGGGGAGGGAATTACGCTGAGTATTAGGCATGCAAATTAACCCTCCTCAGGAGGAAGTCCAGGAGCACTACCTTATAGTGCTCTACCAAATGTTTTCTGGTACTCCCATCGCTAAAAATAAGGTTGCGTTTTCAACTTTGCAATGCACAGTTGCAGTGAAAGAGCTTCCCGTCAGATGAAAGCTCCATGTTTTGAGCAGGGCTAGATAATGTGAGAACTTTATGCATGCCTCAATCTGTTAGTGTAAGCAACCGTCTCCTGTAATAGGACATACAGCCTCAGTGAAGGTATCCACACTTCATTTGAGATTTTTCACGTTTTTAATATAAGTTTACCCAGTTTTTACTTTCTGTTTAGCAATATTTTTGAGATTTGTGTCTTTTAATTCCAGAAGACAATCATCAGATTTTATTTTATTTCCTGCTATCACCTGTGTAGTAAAGACAGACGCTGAAGAATGAATCTGGAGAAGGATAGGAAAGAGCAAGGTATCTTCTGTATTTATTAATGGTAATGTGCAAATAGTAGAGAATGTCAAAGTGTCTGTGTATATGGCTTTTATTTACATGGACCACAGATAGGCGGTAAAAAAACACAGACAGCCAAAACAAAAATGCCTCTACATTCTCAGAACATAAAACTATTCATAAACTTCAATTACACCCTTAAATTTCAACATCTTGAGGACTTGGTAGGTGTAATTGCTTAGAGAGAAATTTTACATTAGCAAAATAGAAATCTTTACACTTATTTTAATATATGTCAAATCCCAAACCCATTTTAATCCAAGTCAAGAGTCTCTTCATTAACTTTACTGAGATTTGGATCAGACCATTTGAGCACAAGGATGAACAAATAGACTTTGTCATTTCTCTTACTGTGCAGGACATGTGAGTGTTTGCTGGGACTGCCACTGCAAATGCCCTTTTGTGAAACCCTGAGATGTAAATTCAGGGACTAGCATCTTCAGTGCTTTGTTTGATCTCCACTGCCATGACATGATTTAAGAAGAGGCAGTTTCAAAAGTGTACTTGCAGCTGACTCAGACAGGCCTTTATAGTATTGATTGCAGGGAATGTTTGCTTTATGTACTGTTCAGTACGGTAATCCTAGATATATTGAAAGTGGGATCAGGGATCAGCATAAAATGATGTGACATTGTTTAGAAAAAGGATATACCCCTACCAGATCTTTGTAATTACCATGCAGGGAAGTTTGATGATGCCATTACTGCATTAATTCACTCTCTATAAGAGTTAAAGTTAAAAGCAGCAACAGGATCATCATTTGTAACAGGAAAAAACTTACATTTGGATCGTAAGAGGTTTCTTTAGTAAAGATCACCAAGACTTTTCATTGATTTGTTTAGACAGATGTCTCGAATAGTTTAGAACTATTCCACAGTTCATGCATAATGAGGTCCATAGCATTAATTATGTATGTAATTTCATTAGAAGAAATGTTCTCTTACAGCCATATGCAGCATGTTATGTTCACTCGCACTATGAAAGATGCCACTTTTAAATCTATCAACACTTGTCACTACCATAGCTGAATACCGCACCATGAGAACCCCAACTTCCAGCATAAATCTGCCCTCTTCCCATCAAAGTCAGGACTCTCTCATACCGGCAATACTTCTGATGCACCTATTTGCACTCAAGTCCTTGTAGATTGTACAAATTAACAGCTGCCAATACGTGGTGGATTTCTTTTGTTTTCCTCCAAAATTATGTTTAGAGCAAGGACTCTGCGTTGAAAAATGAAAGAGCTCAGACAGTCAGAAAAGGTGAATTGTCAGGAGGCAGGGGATCAACAATATGTTTATGTAAAACCGGTGCCTGCTCTGCCCATCAGAGCTGGAACAGGAACCTCCCAGCGCCTCCAGCCGTCGCCTGCAGCCGGGGGTCTGCGTAACCGGTTGGTACCCGGGCCGCGAATGGGGTGGGATGGCCGCAGCTTCCCGAGACCCACGTCCGCTTGTTGTGAGCCTGCCAGCGGAGACAGCAGGAGTAGACGGCGTTTCTCTGTTAGAGCTATTAAATAAGCTACTGTGGTTGGAGAACGTATAGTGGATGTGTATAACACTTACAGAGTTGGGTTTAGTGTAAGATTATTCAACTGTTCTAGGATTTATAGCTGTTGAACTACAAATATTCCCCGCTGTGGACAGAGTTGTGTCAATATACCAATTCATTTGGGAGATTTTAAAATCATTAGGGAAGGTTTGCAATTGATATACCCTCAGGAACCACTGTGTTTTACCGCTGTGATCTACAGTTTGAGGTGCTTTTGCATGGGATAATCCAAATGCTGTTTAAAGCTCAAGCACTTGACATTAACTAACTTGTTAATTCCTCACTGATCTGTGCCTAACTCCTTCATGCTGACCAGGGTCTGTCTTCAGGATCAAGAAATGCAGGCTGAAATCCTATACTCATAGGAACAAAATACTAGTGTGGCTGTTAAAAAAACAAAACAAAACAAAACAAAAAACAGCAAAACAACAAAAAAAGGCCAAAAAAAAGCACGCCTTAATTACAATGCAGTAGGTTGTGCTGTGAAACCATGGAGCTACACACAGTAAAATGCAACTACTTTTTAGTGAATGTGATACCCTTATAAACAAAATCCCAGTGTACAAGTGAGAGAATGTGCATTTTCTGAGTTCAGTTATACTGAAATGATTGATTATGATACAGTCTGATGTTTGGGTTTCTTTCTGCTTTGTCTCAGTCATTTTTTAACGCCCAGTCTTCCTGGTAAAAAATCTTTATGTGATTTTGATTTTACTGTGCAAATTCCAGAAGTTGTTTAAAATCCAGGTGATGACTGAATGCACTTTGATTAAGCAGGTCTTACAGTTCAAAGTTCCAGCATTCGGGAGAGAGTGCAAGCCAAGTACAATAGGCTACAAATGGTATTTTATGATGGAGGTCTGTGTTCTGCCAGCAGCTCAGGGCTACGGTACTGCCTCCCATGGAAGGTCTGGGGTGGTTTTCAGCTTCTGATGTCATTCATTCCCTGTCTGAACAGGGCTGTGCTATTCCTGCCAGGGACGGCCTGATGGCCTCCTGGCGTGTTGCCGTAAGTGTCCATGATACAGTATGAAAAATTTAACACGTACTCTACACGAAAGAGCCACTACATTAAAAAAAAAAAAAACCACCTAAAACCTGCAGAAGGTCTGCAACCCAAAACCAGCCTCTCCTATGTGTGCACACTGATGCCTGGGCCGTACCACTGTGATTTTTCTTGTGTTTGCTGGCCCAGGGAACCCTGTCATCCTTGGCTTCCCAGTAACACAGCTTCGAGAGCGAAGACTGAACTCGCTTCAGAGTACGTACCTCGTACCCTGGAAATGGGAGGCTTGTGTAGGGTGTAGACGCACGTGCGCCAGGCTCAGTCCTTGTGCTCCAGTCAACCCCGTATTTAATAGCTGTGGGGGCGCTGGGGTTGTGCCAGCAGCTGCACTTTAGATGCACACAAGCTCCGAGCTCATCTCTTCCCCCCGAGTCTCTGAGGAAGAAGAGGAAAAGGCTTTGTTTCAGGATGCTGTCTTGCTGTCTGTACCTGAATGACCTAACCCACCTGCAATACACCCTTCCGATGAGAAAATAAAGGATGAAATCCTACATTGACAGGAACTAAGCAATAGTGCGAGTGTGATACCCTATTACTTGTTTTGGGAAAGACAGATATGCACATCCCCAGACTGTTTAATCTGGCAGTAAGCCCCAAACCCCCGGGAAGACAACCAGCTTATCAGTGCCTCGGTCGCCCTCTCAATTTGCTATGCAGAAACTCTCTCAGAGCTGCTGCCTGACAGCCCCATCTCGGCGCTTCTGCTGCGAGCTCCCACCAGGGACGTCGCAACTGTCACCGGAGACCAGAGGTTCGCCTGGATCCTTCCCTTCTCCCAGACTGCCAGAGGCGTCTAGAAATCCCCTGTATCCGAGGAGATACAGGAGATTCCTTGCATCCAAGGGAATGCTCCACAGGGGATCTGTAGCCCCACTCACAGGGCAGCAGTCCCCTTACACATCGGGGAATCTGGCCTTTCCCATCAGCTCGCTTGCCAAGTTCCTTTCTATGCTTTGAAAGGACATTTTTTGTTGAAATGGGTAAACAAACAAGTGTACTTGCCATCCCCTCCTCTCTTCAAATGCATGTTGCTTTGGAAAATGGATTTTACTGCAAGCTACAGGGTCTAATTTTGTGGGATCCCCCACGTTAATCTATTGGCAGCATACCACTGACGTGTACTTAAAATTAAGCTATGCTGTGAAATGCCACGTGCTGTTTAAGCGCTGCCAGCACACTTACCACTGCCCTGAGCATAAACAAAGCCAATCTCTGCCCCAAAGTGATTACAGAAAGGGCACTCAAGAATCGAGCACTATGTGACGGGTATCGCTTTGCTGCAATGCTGTGGCGTGCCAAAAAAAGGCGTGTGTTACGCACAGTAGCTTGGCAGGTTTGTGTCCCACCTTTCTTACCCCGGGATTTATCAGCCCCTACGATATCTCTAAACCAACTGCAAAGGGAGCTGCAGACTGAAAGCCCGCCGGCGGCTGCATACCGCAGTGCCAGCCGCAGGCGCAGGCACAAGGCACAATACCGCGGGACAGCGGCGCAGGGTGGCCCGGGCACCTTCTCCCCCCCCCGCCCCCCCCCCGCCGGCCACCGCCACTCCCCGCAACCGTGTACTTCTCGTCTCCATCAGGGTCTCCACCACGGTTTGCCAGCGGGAGTCGAGAATGCAGCTCCATACCTGGAAGGTCTCCTTGCCTCCATCATTGTATTTCACGCTGCCCGTTTCTCCCGCGTGTTTTTCACCGCGCCCCCTCCCCCCCCCCCCCCCCCCCCCCCCCCCCCCCCCCCCCGCCCCCGCTCCCGGCGCGGCGCGGCTCGGGGGGGGGGAAACGGCGGGCGGGTTGTGCCATCTAGTGGCTTTGGGGGGCCAAAACGGCGGCCGCTCGCTGGAAATTAAAATCTCTCTCATGAATATCCACTTGTTAGGCGTTGCCTGCCGTTTGCGAAAGGCAGAAAATTAAAATGCGTACCTCTGTCTCAGAAATGCGGTAATTAAACGTAACCCACAGGCGCTGTTTTAACGAAGCCAGTTCATCGGGCTCACAGGCTAAGCAAATACGGTTTGTTGTTAACTAATTACGTTGTCTTAATTTGCCGATTTGGAAAACTTAAATGTCCTGGACAAATAAAATCACTAGCTTGGATTTCTTCACCGTACCTCCTGCCTCGCACCACCTGATGCCCAGCGCCGCGGGGTTTTGCTGCTGGGAGCAGCAGTCGGGGAGTTCAGCGAGACGCTGGCAGCCCTCCCGCACCAGACCGCAGCTTGGTTTGCGAACCCCCTCCCCAGCAAACCAGGAACGCTCACACAATTCCTCGCTGACAGTGTCCAAGGGTGACTTTAAAAGGCTTGGACTTGTCTCCCTGCGTTACCTTTTCAACACGTATCTTAATTAACCAGGGAGAAAGCATCGCTCAGACAGCGACTCTTACTGAACGCAGCTGAGCTAATCTGCCCCTCACGCTAAGGAAGCAGGCAGGCCAGGCATCCTCTCTTTCAAGGAAAAGGCTTCACATCTGTCGGTGACGCTGTGGCCAATGCAAAACTTTCGTCTAACTTTCTCCTCTCAAAAACGTAAAGGAAGAAAACAAAATCTATGCATCATTTAAAGATGCCCCAGGACAGCGTTGAATTATGCAATCCACAGTTATGTGAGCTGCTGCTTAAGGGATTCTTTGGCTCTTCCGTGACACTGATCAATCCCCTCTTGGTTTTATTTAAAAGACCCAGTCACTGAAGCATTCAAACCACATTATTCACATCATTCATTCACATGCCTGGAAAACAATGCAAATAAACACGTAAGGAAGAATGAAATATATGCTAACTAGCTACACTTTTCACAGGTTGGCCCCTCTGATTAGAAATCATTCTGGGAGGAAATAATGGGAGGATTAAAAGAAGCTTTCAGCCTATTTTAAGCCAGGTTCAGGTCATTGCCCTTGTCATTCAAAGGGTCGGTTCCTCAGGTGCAGTCAAATTGCATGGGTTGAGGCTGTTGTGCGAAAGGTCTGTCGCTCTGTGAAAGGCATTCCCTTGGCCTGTGTTCGAGCAGTCCACAGGCTGTTTTAAATTACACCAGCCTTTAATATCACAAGGTGCCCGAAAACGAGATCAAGCACCCGTTGAACAGGGCCCATCAGCCACCACACCATTCCCTCGGTCGGATCTCTGTTTACCAGCGAGGCCAGTGGCAGGGCTGGGGAGCGGAGTGGAGTGCCTGTATCATTTCTGCGTGATAAAGGCACGCCCAGCCCTCCCGGGGCTAATTATCTGGGTGTGATTTAAAGTGATCACCGGAGAATCTGCTCCCAACAATGCTGCGCGTCAAGGCCTGACAGGTCAGGCAATTTTCAGGCGATCACAGCTGGGATATTTGTACAGGAAGATTTCAGAGCCGTATTAAATTACCTGCCCTGAAAATCCTGGTCCTGAATACAGACGTATGTTATTGATTTTGGAGGACTCCAAACTCAAACTCTACAGCCCGCCCTCAGTTAGCCTCCTCCCCTGGGACCAGACATGGAAAATGAGGCTGTCAACCTGCTGCCCACCCCTCCCAGAAGCAGCTTTAGCCCTTTGTCTCCCTCCTCTCCCAGCTGCAATCTGACTTTTCCCTAGCACATCTTGCAAGGTTATTTACCGCTGTTGGAAGGACAGCAGGGAGCAAATCCTAAGGGGGGACACTATGTCCTAAAATCCAGCTCCCCAGCCAGCAAATTTTGACCATCCTGAAAAGACAAATGCCCTCTCACAAACATAACCGAGGGAAATAAATGGCAACGTAGCCTAGAAGATGCTGTTCTGGACTGGCGCTCCGTAGAGCTGGATTGCAGCCTTGTTCTGCCTCTGGCTTACTTTGTATGCATTTTCTCCACTCTGCACTCAATTTTACAGTAGCTTCTAGCTCAGGCACTTAGGCATCTGAACCGCCAAATGAGGTTTTGAAAGGTGTGTTCGCATTTGCATATATTTTCCAAGAACATGTCTTTATTTATGCCTCTCTCTAGTAGTAAATTTTAATCCTGCTAACAGCAGGAATAAATGTGGTGGGCAGAATAAAGCAGGCTCTTGGAGCTTTACTTATTTTTCTTATTCTCTTCAAACAATGTGTAGCTTTTCAAGCTTGCCTTTAAAGGACAAAAAAATCTCTACATTGAATAAAAGGCTCTTTTTTGCTAAGCCATAGACAAACTTATGTGCCTCTGTAGAAAGGGAAAAGGAGATTGAAACAGCCTTAAGACAACCAAAGTATCTTTTATTTCCTATACTATTTAACGATGGTTGCTATTACTTTCAGAATCTAGTATTTTGCAGGTAATAAAAAGAGTGAAAATCAATCAAAACAACAGAGCACACCTCCCAGAGGACAAAAAATCCTCAATATATAACCGACTGCCAGAAAGCAAGTGTTAAAATAACCTGCATCAGGTAGAAGTGCTGCAGCAAGAAATGGAGACAAAACACAGAACTATAAAAGAGGCAGCTCACATTTTAATTGAAGAACTGAGCAGCGGCTGACAAGTCGGTGTGCTCTGTTTCCATAGGCGCTTCCGAAAGGCCGAGCTGCAATGCGTAACACCCGACTCAGGCGGCAATGTTCCTGGGAGGGTTCAGGGACACAAACTGCTTTTATGATTGTTAGTTAGGCATCAGCAATCCACCAAAAGCGAAAATCAGGCTTCCCCCACTGGGCATGCTTGGGAAGCTGACACAGAAATCTGACTGGAAAAGGTGTAGAAAGGAAAAATAAGCAGGAGGATTTACAGAGTCTTAGTGAGAAATTATTGCCATCGCCCCTCAAAGAGAACAAGGCTGTAGTTAAGGCCTCAATACTAATGCCATTAAAGTCAGTGGAAGTTTTAGAAATATTCGAATAGCGGAGGGTTTTTTTTCCCCCCGCCTTCAGTTTTCCTCCCAGATCCAATTAATACAAAGAGAAATTGACTGATTCACCTATTGTTCAAGTCTCGCTTGCCTTGTCATATCTAAAGCTTGCTCCTAAGGTCTGCGGAGCCATAGAGCATCTATCACACTTCTGAGTACTCCATAAATAAATAGTACGAAGTGTAATGAGAATACTAATGAAACGTGGAGCTTTGTGATTGAAAACTCTCCCCTCTCAAGCTGTATTTTTTAAGGAAAATTAAAAGGATGTATCGTAGCACCTGATGTCATAAAGCCTCCTGAGTTTAATGTATTGGTTGCCACACCATAATATTACAGAAACACTGATATTTTATATGTGGTACAGCCCTGTAATTTGAGAGGTATTCCACTGCCAATTAGAGATCCAACAGCTGCCGCTGGCTAGGCAAAATTGCACTAAAAAATAAAAAGATGTGAAGTAGACAGGCAGGGATACTTTCAACACGCTTCCCGAGAGCATGAAGGGGATCTGGCAGGGCACACGCTGCGGACGGAGGAGGCTGGCAGAGGGGGGAAGGCGAAGGGCTAAAAGAGCCGCCGAGCCCACACGCCGCCTTCAAGCCGAAAACATGAATTGCCATGTGGCATACCCCGAAAATGGGGCTCAAAGGATTAAAACATCACATCTGAGGCTCTGCAAAGAACTGTGGTGGGTGGAATTAACACCCGTGCTTCTGGTTCCTGCTGGTGCCCTGCTGCATGACTGCCTCATGTCGCAGAGAAAAGGGTTAAACGAAAACCATAGAAGCAAGCGACTTCAGCAGATGCCTGAGCTACTGCAGGGAGGGCTGTGGAGATCTGCCATGGGGAACCGCAGCAGGGCTCAGATGAGGCTAATTGCTCCACGAGGGACAGAAACCAGGAAATGCACACAAGTTAACAAAAAAAAAAAAAAAAATTTGTTACTTACTTATATGCTAAATTTGGACAGACCCGAGGGCCAGAGCTTCCCTGGGAAGAAGGGAAGGGAGTCTGCAGAAAGCCCTTTTGCCTTGCATTTGTTTGAACTCTGATTTCAAGAAGCTTTTTGCCTCTCTTTGAGTTCAGGCTGCATTAATAAGGACTTTGACTAACATTTAGGCAGGTAGCCGGTAGGGATACTGCCACATTTAATGTCCCTTGTTTCTTATGTGTTTTTCACTTTTTAAACACAGGCCTATGAAACTAGTCGTGTTAAGTATTTTGTGTGGTTACACCTGTAAGGTCTTATTATCCCTGCCTTCTATTGCAGAGCCTCTCCATTTCGTGACGATGCTGCGGGTTTGGGTTATATCACAGCGGAAAAATCTTTGGGGCAGGGACATCCTCGCTTTATATTGCTAGGCTTCTCAGCACGGTGGATCTCTAATCCCACTGTTGCCACTCTATTTTTGGGACAGCTTTCAGCATACGCACGTTGACAGGTGCTGCTCTTGCCTTTCACCCTGCTGAGTCATAACCACAAAACAGTTACTCAGCTCTAAAGCAGCTGGATGCTGATGGTAACCCGTGTTTTCACAAAGTCTTTTTGGAAGACAGGTTTAAATTATGAGTTTAATAACGTATTATGGCACAGAACTTCTGTTAGTTAAACAACACCGTAGAGGAATTAACTGTATCCCTTTCAATCTGCCCTGCACCAGCAAAAAAGCATTTTATATTCAAGTTTTAACCAACCTACAGAAATTATCAGGGGATTCTATCAGACTTGGTCAGGAAAAGCTTTTGCACTTGATAAAAAAGTCAGCAAAACCAAACTAAACAGGTTTTATTATTATTACAGTTGTTCTTCTAAAACACATGATTTTTAACCCCTTTTGATGCCAAAATTGAAAACAAAACCCTTTTATTTTTATGAAAACATGAAAAATTTCATTGTCACGCTTTGCTGTGGAAATCTTCACTTTGATAGAAAGGCAGCTCTTGGTTCAATAAGTGTGAATGCCTCAACACATTACTTTTCTGATAAATTAGTCTCTTTAACTGAATAGCCCTTCTGTAAGTCCGTTGATGCAATAATTAAAATATCTTTCCCTCGAATACTGTTTCTCCTATTATGAACTGTTCCGATATGGACATTCCTTTCTCCAGTGCAATCTATTTACTGTTTCAAAAGTTTTAACAGTAAAGAGGGTGGCTGAGATAAAGCAGCTTTTTCTGTCATTGTTTTCCGTTATTTCCCTTTAAGATTGAGTAAGTGTGTTCCTTCCACACCAGTGCAAAGATTTCCTGTCACCAGGCTCTTGATAGTCTCCATGGAGATCCATACTGTCACTTTAGTGGTTTCAACCCTAATTTCATGGTTGCTTCATTGCTGAGAATCCCTCCATTCAGTAAAGCTTCTAGGACCGTGACTGCAAGAAGCGAAGAAACGGCAACAAAGTTATCAGTAAAATAATGAGAACTAAACCCGTACTTTATACAATTAAGATATTATCCTGTGAATACATCTGTAAACCGTGGGTAAGAAACGGACATTTCTCATAAACATAATGCAAAGGAAAATAAGTAAGAAACTATTTAAATGTCCAAGTGCTTTACTGAAACTATATCTGTATGAGATTATATCTCTAAAATTACTCACAGGTGTAAATTTTATTCAGGTTGAAGCTTCATATTATTCTTGATCGTGTCTCATTCTTTCTTCCATTTAGAAAAGTCTTTTTGAGACTCATTTCAATGATGAATCTTTTTATTATAAAAATTAAAGTATTTGCTGTAACATTAATTAATTTTTCCCTGCTGTAATTATTAGAACTGAGCAAATAATTCACAATGAATAATTCATTTGCTGAATGCAACCTCATTTTCTGCTTGCTGAATATCTGCTAGCAAATCTACTTTCTAGTTTATTTGTTAATCAAAATCATCTGACCACTTTTGGTGAATATTTTTAACTATGGATCGAGCCTGTGCAGTTCCCTGTGAGCCTTTGATATACAGCACTTGCTACAGGATCTGCGTTGGTACATTGTGATTGGACTGGTAAAGCACGTGACTTTATTTAATTTTCCCGGTTTTGTTTATGTACTCTGGGCATGAGTACATCTGTATGTGAATTTCAGTATTGTTTTTGCAACTTCAGAATTTGTTTTCCTGCCAGTGGAACTCAATTATTCACATGTCTTTGGGGGAAAAACCCACTAAAGGTAATGTGAATATGTGAATCTATCAAACGTTGAACCAGTATTTTCATTTTACTTACATTTACTCACAACATTTTACTTACAGCTTGCACTCAGTTTTAAGCAGCTATTACATTATTGAAGGAGGAAATCACTAGCAACAACCTCTGCAGCCATATTTTCTGACCTTTCTAGTTAAAATGCAGAGTGTTTTCATGTCATGGTGGATATTAGAGAACACTTACGTTGGGTGTCTGAGAAGTCCTTGCTTGTCACAATAAAAGAAATTTTGCAGGTGATGGATAGTACATTCGTGAAGATTTTCTGCATAAATAGGAGGAACTGGATACAATTTTGCCAGAAATAAGCACATAGGAAAAATTTTAGGAGGCGACTTCTACATAAAGCAACCTATACCTGACAAAGCCAGTGAGACCTGAAGTCCTATATCTTTAGGTACTTTAAAAAATTCATTCTTATTTTTCAGTTATGGTTTCGAGGTGAAACGCCTTACCTGGATGATGAGGAGTCTTCACAGTAGTGGAGGCCCATCTCTCACATACCTGTAGGGTATGCAAAAAATATCGCCCCTCCAACAAATGCACCATACTCAGCCATAGCTGGCTGATATTTAAGGAGACGAAATAATTGCTTCTCCCCTCTGCATCCTTTGCTCCTTTGACACGTTTTGTTGGTTTTTTCCTCTTCTTGAAAGACGCGCTGAAGGAATACTGTCTGTGCCTACCAAATGCAGAGACACCAAAGGCCCTTTTCCTCACAGTGGGACAGGATCAGATCCTTATGAAATTAAGAAAATCAAGAAAATATTATACCAAGCAGAGCTATACATTCTGCACAAGAAAAGGCAGACGACATTGGGCTAATGGACAATGTGTAGCAGAGTTCTGCCTACTTGATTCCACAAGAAAAACTGTTGTTATGCTTGTTAACTGGATTAATGAGTTTTCCTTGATTGGCACAGGGTTCTGGTACGGCAAGAATTAAAAACGAAGCTGAAATGATCATTACCGTTGTTTTAATGCAACTGAAAAAATTGCCTTCTCATTCTCCCAATAACCTCTGAATATTAGCTTTAATAAAGTAAGGTTCCAAAATTTTAAATAGTGTTGTGTTACATTCTCAGTTTAATAAAATAGCCTGGCATATAACTCTACAGGAACAAGGGAGAGAATATAACACCAGCAGGGCTTCTAGTTCATTAAAGAATTGGCGTTTTAAACTCTAGAGCAGATAAATTTGGGGTTTCTCAGCAATAAAGCAAAATGGTACATTTTATGCTTCAAGATTATTATTTCTCTATGATCTTAAATCACATAATAGGACATTTTACACAGATGACTGTTTATTGCCCTTTCTATTTTCTTCTCTTTCTCGTCATTTTTTTTTGTATTTGCATTACCTTAGAGTTTCTCAGAATTGATGCCCTGTAAACCAAACCCTTCCATTGCCTTGCTAGCCTGCTATGCCCTGACCTGGCAAAAATTAAGGAGGCAAAATTGGCGAAGAAAGGACACTTACGTATGACACAAGGAAACTTTAAGAATGATGGCTCATTTTTGCCAGGGAAACATTTTAGGTGGGTGTCCTGCCATTCTTATGTAATAAACTAAGCTTAATTAAAATAAGCAGATTACATCAGTCCAGATCTGGACACCTGTGGTACTGATGACTACATCTGAGCTGAGAGCAAACGTTTCCTTTAGAGTCACTTCCAGCGCACAATCCATGTCAACCTATGTTAGATACTAAAACACCAGAAGTCTTCCAGAAATGCTTATTTTTGTACATTTTTCTGTTAGGGTAGCCTCTATGACTAGATCAAATGTAGGCTTCTACACGGTAGGTGTCTAAAATAAGGTGTGATAAAACAAGGTCCAGGAAAGTAAGTGGTTTGTAGTGCTTTCTAGATCTGCAGTCCCATTCACGTTCTCAAGCATAAATTAACCATCAAATTTCAGAGGGCTTTTTCTCCTCAGGTTAAGTTGATAGGAACCACCGGTGCTTCCTCTGAAGCACGGGCCATAATGCCAAGATACAGCTGTCCTCATGTCCCTTAAAAGCATAACACTGGGAAAACCCTGTAGAATGTTATACCTATAACCTGGGTCTTTAATTAATATAAGGGTGTTGGGAGGTATTTTTGCATAACAGGTATAAGGCTGTCTGAAGCAGGTCTTCTCCGGACCTGGCCTCAGTAGCATAATTTCATTATTTGATATGACTGCTAGTGAGTGGACTCAGTGACCCATGCATTTTCAGACCTCTGGGTGTTGAACATGTGTTCACCTAAAAATATTTTGCATTCAGTAATTTATTGCGAAATAATTGTTCAGGAGGGTTTTAGCTCTCATCTTTAAAATCCTTTCCTTATTTTAGATAAATTCACTGGTATACATACTCAGCATGTGCTCGGTGTGCCTTACATCACTTTCAGAAGCACCCAGAACAGAAAATCCCTATCAAAATTTTGGACACTTTTCCTTTGACAAGAACTTAGAATTCCTATTTTTTCTTTGTTTCTAGGACTTTACATCTTCAAAGTGCTTATAAGCATTTTCTGATCACATTTGCTATTTCTATTTAAAAAATATGACTGCCTCGAAGACTAACAAGACTGAAACTGGAATATTCTTAATTCACACAGAGTTACTTATTTATACAGAAAATCTCCTCAGGCTGCACACACTGACAATTGCCTTATATAGCCTCTCCTTCACTCCACTAGTACCTCAAAAAAAAATCCTAACTATCACGTTAAATCTAAGAAGAGCTCTGAATTAGCACTGGTCGACATTGCTTTTTCACCATCTCTTTTCTCACCAAGAGATTAATTTTGGAGCAGCTGAAACTATCTGTGGGTTCAGCTCAGCTTCGACAAACACTGTTGGTTGGACAAAGCAACATAACATTTCATAAACTTTACAAAACCACTACAGCAGCCCCACAACAACTACATAGCGCAGAGTGGTACTGCCCCTCATGATGGCACTTGTAGCTGGAGGGCAGGAGGCTGTTTTCTACTTCTCCTCCACCCTGTGTGCATCAGAACTTGAACTCGGGGTCTTCTTTACCAGCAAAAAGTACTCTTACCATTAGACACTCCAATATTTCTAGGAAGGAGCTCTCTTTTCTAAGCTCCTGTAGCCAGCAGAAGTGGTTAAACTCTTGTTGAAGCAAGGACTTCGACTGACTTTCATACCTCTAAGCTAAAATGTCATAACCAGCAAGCTAAAGAACCAGGCTTTCACATTTATTTCCCTGTCTGTCAAAATGAATACTCAATTATTTACAAAAAGTGGAACAGCTTCAGCAAGCGAGACTGAAATGCACCAATAGGCATGCTACGGAGACAGAAAAATCTATATTTAAAATCAGAGAGAGGGGGGGATTTGAACCTGTATCTCCCACTTCCCCAAAAGCTGCTGCAAACTTAGGGATTCAAGGGGCAAGAAAAAGGAGGTAAACAGAAGAACATAGCATGATACATTCACTTTTTTTGAATTAATTTCCCTTGTGAATTCAGTACTTTGCTCCCAAATTTCCTCTGCATTACTAAAGCAGCATAAAATTTATCCGTTATCTGGGGTCAAACAAGGTATTTCCTTCAATCCAAAACGATTTTCAGTTTTGATTCTCAGGAGCTGGGAGAGAAGCAACCAAACAAATTTTCATTTCAGGTTGACCCAAAATGACTTTTTTTGTTGTTTGAACCACTGAACCGAAAAAAAATCAGTGATACATACAGCTCTGTTCTGAAGGTCAACAAATATATGGGCTGCTAGAAAATAAAAAGGAGTGCACCTAGAAGTAAAGGATCTTTTCACAGATATTGTGTGCTTCAATCCCAAGAAAATATGTGTGGGAATTACAAACCTGAGCAAATAATTTATTCTCAAACTGCCAAGTCAAAGAAATGTAAAAAAGGTGACCTGTAGGATATTTTCAGCCTAAATGATCAAAGGTATCATAGAGAAACACTAGCACCATGAACTTCTTCCACAACTAAACTCAAAGACAGTGCACAATCTGGAGTTCTCATTAAATAATCTTCATTAGGAAAGGCTATACGATGCTCATGTTCCTAACCGGTCCCACTGTTAGCCCTCAAGTAAGTTCATGTCAGTGATTCTACCGGGAAGTAGAAGGAGCAAGACAAGAATGGTAAGTGTATGAAGAATAGATTGCAGCTTCGTAGCCAAAGACACGGCAGTGGGGAATAAAGTCCCAGCCTCTACCCTTTACTGCCAGAACATTTGCAGCCCAATAAGCTGATTCCAGAAATAAGTGGCTGAGATGCAACAAGGCATTCAACTTGTTATCGTCAGTAATTTTCCTGACAAAAGTGTCTGGTTTGGGAGGACAAATATCCCCTTGCACTCCCTTCTTGCAAGTTTTTTGCCCTGGCCCACTGCTACTGCTTCCTACAGAAGCTGAATTTCCCTCATACACTTCTCATTCAAGTCTTAATTTTTGCTGCACACAGCCAGGAGATGCAGCTGTCTCAGGAGGAGACGACTGTGAAGTCAATGGAGCAACAGTATTTACACCATATGGAAATCCAACATGCAGACCGGAGTATCACACAGAAAGACAAGCTATCCTACCCTCTCCCTAGCAAAATTTACAGGCATAATACAGCTCTGAAGTACCCCAAGGGAAAATATTTAACATATGTCTCAGGAGACTCATATAATTCCAAATTACTAAAGTTGCTGCTAAAAGCCCGTACAGATAAGGAGGCCTGGCTGTCTCTGTTACAGCCCCTGGCTTCATTAAAATTGTCCAGAAAATGGCAATGCTAATGTGTTATCTATCACACTTGGGAGGCGAGGAGCAGATTAGGAGGTCGGGCGGCAGTGGGAGCGCAGTGTAAGTAACCCCATGGTGGCCTCATTCAACATCCCTTATCCCTTTGTGCTGGGGGAGCCCCATTCAGAGAAATGAAATCGGGAGGTCCCTGGAGGGAGCAGTGACTCTGCTCTTCCACGAGCAATCTGCCTTTCAGCGCGAGGCAGAGGCTTAGCGATCGGTTATACCTGAGGCTCTCTGAAGCTAACTAAAAGTCTGGCCCCTCCGGGTCGCTCTCGCTGTCAGATCAATCGCGCTAGTCATGCCTGCACCGGGAAAGAAAACTTAGGGCCTGTGTCCTAGGGCTAGAGGGACACCATGCGGAGCGCAGAAAAGACACAGGGCCACGTATGATGTGCCCAGGATGGACCCACTTTGGAAAACCTCTGATATACCCAAACTTGAACAAACTCGGGTTATCTACAGAGAACCACGCTGGGAAGCAACTACACGTCTGCAGGGAGCGCTTCCTTCAAACGGACCTGAGGAGCTACAGCAACCCCGGTCAGTGATGAGCAGCGGCAGTTTGGTTGGAAGAGCTGACTTCCCTCTGCCTTCAGCCATCCCAGAATTAGAGAAGATAGGCTTGAAACGGCCCTGGGAGATAATCTTCCCACTCTTTGGGTTCATTGCTATACTGTATGTATCCAACAGGTATTTGGCCTATTTTGTTTTTTTTTTAATTCCCACGATGGGGATTCCAAAGCTGCCCTGGACACTCAGTCCCAACGTTTCTCTACCCTTAGCGTAAACGTAAAGAGTCTTTCCTCTTGTAGAAATCCTCTGTGTCACCAGCAAAGTGCGGTCCTGGACATGGATACTGTATTATTGCTTTCCTCTTTATAGCAGCTTTGTATAATTTCAGTTAAGATATCTTTCCAAGATCCCCTATGCAGAACACACCTTAATCTCGCTGAGCCTTTCTGCATAACATTCCCAGGATACGGCTGCTCTGCAGATTACACAGGAACATAGAAATACCAAAACCATGATCTACTAGAAGCCCTTCTTTAAAATTCTCCTTTTCCTGGCAGAAAACAATTGATGCGGATTAAGCTACACATAAGCCAACCCTGCTGCTAATAACAAGGTGAAGTTTTGTCCTCGTGTTCCCCGTCTGATTGAAAGGTCTCAAGGGCACCGGCTGTACTTGCACAGTACTTGTGTGACACGCAACACACAATTACCTGCCTGCAGCTGGAGCAGCGCAAACAACAGTGAGGGGATGGTAGCTTAGGAGGCAAGACCAAAAAAAAAAAAAAATCAAAGTTAAGCAGTGTTGAGAAGAATTCTCTGTTAGCAACTGGTGGTATCCTATAGTGGTATCGCAAAGTTGTTTATGCCAGAATGAGGATTGCTTCTTTAATTATTTTTGATACATCCATCCCTACCAGTTAAGTGCTCTACTTTTTCCAGGCAATGAAGATGATAAGAAGTTATACAGCAAAGCCATGCATTTCCTAAAAAGATAAATTTGAAATATTCAGAATACACCTAGGTGAATGAGCAACTTGTGGCTTTTATTTTGTTAGAGTGACTTGAAGTACAGCATTTCTAAAATTTACTACACCAACTTACAATGAATCAAAGTAATCATGTTATTTTTCCTCTTTATAATCTCTTCTCCCTCTTGTGATCTATTGCAGAGACAGAATGGGTGATCTTTATTTATTTATTTATTTATTTTTAATGAACTGACTGCTCTTACAGCTAATTTCTTGACAGGTATTTTTTTTTCTCCTTCTATTAACTGAGTTAATTATAATAAAAACTGAAGTCAAGCCATGTTTCAAAAGATAAAACTTTTCCCTGGTGGGAGTGAGAGCAATTCCCAGCATCCTTCAACAGAACAGTTAATTTTCTATTGCCTTAGTTTTGAAAAGCTTGCAGATCCGCAAATAAGAAAGCGTAAACTGCATGCCAATATAAGTGCTTTGTCCTGTTTTTTTATTCCTTGATTAGTTTCACTTTAGCCATAAAACAGGAAAGTAAACAAATGAAATCATGAATCTAAAGATCAGTGCGTTATAAAGGAAGCACAGTAATTCAATTCAGTAGACATTACCTGTTCAGCGAATGTTTCATGGGTAAACTCATTACCAGAGCTGCTCAGGGACATTCCCAAAGAGCCATTTTCCATTAGAATACGCAGTACCATCAAAACCCTCGTAAAATCAGGTCAGTTTTCCTGGAATTTCATTTTGGAAGTAAAAAAGGAAGGAAATTGTCAAGAAGGTTGAATTTCCTTTGACAGTGTATGCAGATCAAAGTTTTTCGTTTTAAATCTACTTTTAAAAAGTCTATCATAATTTGCATATTTTAATTGCGTATTACTGTATTTGTAGTGAAAAAAATTGTCAGCATCAAAATTAAATGCCTCCATTTACCTGAAACAAAATGTTTCTAACGACCTGATACAACTTCAAAGAAAATTTCCTTCAGAGAATTTTAAAACATTTTGCTTCGGTTCTCATACAGAATGTAGCCAAATTTTAAAATTTCAGAATCCATCGCATAGTGGAACTTCTATTCAACTTCCATTCATGGTGCTTAGGGACATGGTTTAGTGGCAGACTCGGCAGTGTTAGGTTTACAGTTGGACTCGATGATCTGAAGGGTCTTTTCCAACCTAAAAGTTTCTATGATTCTATGATTGATTCTAACTCTTCTACTCGCTACAGGATATGAACGAAAACCCTCCTTGCACCACTTAACACTTATTTTTGTTCAGGGGAACGGTTTCCTCTGGAGGACAGTGTGGGAACTGTCACATCCACTTCAAGATAGTGCAGGTCCAATGAGCAGCTTTAGGAACTGATTTCTGAGGTGCTAAAACAGGCCTGAAAGTCCCAGATTCTGCCACTGTTCTACCATAATTTCCTGTCTTCCTTTACGTAAAATTAGGGTAACTTCTCATAAGGAATACAACCAGGCTAGGTAAAAACAAAACCACAACCTTGCATTTTTAAATCATGTTTTACAGGGTTTAGGTTGCTCCCAGCAGTGTTCATCTCCTGGGAGCCACCACTGTATACCAGGTTTAGCAGTGTGATTCAGATTTGAGATCTAAGATGATCCAGTGGTCAGAACCAGACCTTACAGTACAAAGACAAGCACCTTAGTTTAATATAAGGGTTACTTGTGCCCTAATAAAAGTTGCCATAAGGGTGCATTAAATAAGCACACGTGGCATTTCTTTGTCCTGTCTTTGCTACTGCTGCTCCATTTTGAGGATAAACTAGCCTTTTATGGGTTCTCTCAACAGAGCCCAAGTTACTTTAAGTCTCAACCTTCATTACTTCTGTCTTCCCGACAGATTTTTCACAAGGTCCCCATATTTCACATCTGTTTCTTTGGGGAAAATCCACATTGAAAACTTTAAACAAGCTTCACATCTTTTAAAGGCTGCCATGGCACACCAAGCAAGTATTATCTGATGTCGTATGAAGAACAGAATATAGAAATAAACATACAAGATGCTGGTTTCTGGAGAGAGCTGTTAGTAACCCCTGTAGACTGAGTGATGCAAAGATATTTAATGTTCAGATAAGGAAAGGAAAAATATTTCAAGAAAAGAGAGAATTTACTTGAGAATACTTTGAAGACTACTCAGTCAGATGAAGCAATCTAAGTCCTGGAGTGAGGAAACACTTTGCTAATGCAAATGAAAGAAAAAGGCATGACAGGAAAAGATTATTCTTATAACACAATAATGCAGGAACTTTTTTTTTTTGCCTTGAAAATATATGAAATTTCTTTGTCATGAAGAGAAAGTTTGGGTTTCCCCCACCACTACCATACACAAAAAGGATGATTCTGTTTTAAAAAAAATATTTATTCCTCAGCTGTTATTTTATATTTTAAAATATGGCAATGCAATTCTTCATCTATATTCATACTTGACAGGAGTGGCTATGTTCCCTGTCGATGTATAGAGCTGATTATACTCCCCAGCAGATGAGGCAGCTGAGCACATACCACACAAACTTTGCCAAAGTCTATAAAACTAATCACTTCAAATGACAGACAGTTTAGGAAATATCTGTGTGTATTTTTACTTCCAGATAAAGCAGTAAAATTCTTATTCCTCATTCCGTACATCGGCTTCCTGACAAATCCTGAGTAAATTTCAGATTTGCATCAATATGTTTCAAGTTCAGAAGTTTACTTTCCTGAATTTTCTCCTCATAACTTCTCTGGGGTACTAATTTGTTCGCACTCATTTCCCACTCCAGTCAGCTTCCTATTACATTGAATCTGAGCCTCTCCCTATATGATCAGATCTGTCCCCAAGTGGGAAGCCCTGAAACAAAGTTTGGATGTAACTGCAGGGGGGGGGGGAAAGAAAAAAGTGTCAGATTTTATTTTAGTGTAAAACATTGATATCATCCAGGTGGGGTTTTTTTCCCTTGAATAAATCATACAGCAGTAAGCTGCATCATACGTGTTGTAGGACAACCTCTGCAAGGTAGCTGGAAGTCTCTGTGCATTGAGTTTGAAGCGGGCTACTAATAATCCTGTGATTTTTTGCCTTTATCATTTTAAACCTTCTTTTACACCTTTGGCCTTTGTTCCAGTGTAGAGATTCAACATATATTTCCCCACTCCCATTCCCTCAGATACCATTGTCAAAACAGATCTTTCTAACTCTTTTCCTTAGCACATGCATTGTTTTACCATTTCTCAGTCTCTAATGCTAATAACGTTCCTGTGGAAGATCTGTGATGTCTTTCAGACAGGACAGGCAGTATGTGTCAGGAATCTTGCCAGCTCTAGGTGACTCATCACATATGGAGGCACCAAATGAAACAGGTTTTTATGAAATTAATCAGAATTTGTAAGCTGTACACAGCAGATTCCCCAAGTCACATTTCACATGCTCTAAACACTAATTACAATCTGCCATTTAAACCTGAGATGCAAAGAAGTTCTATATTGCCACATTTATTTTATTTGAAGAAGAGAGAATCTCAAAGGCACAAGGGCTGTGATATGATTGTCTCACTAACGTGCAGGAGGTATTAGGTGCTGCCTGGCTGAAAATTGCCTCTGTAAGTGAGGAGTTTTACTGTGTTTCATATTGCACCACAAATTTTTCATGATGTCATTGCAAAGCCATAATTCTGTTCAAGTTCATTCAAAAGGCCCATGAACCTTAGCAAACCTTTTGATAAATATCTGAGTTTTAAGGCAAGTTTTATGTTTCACCATCAACATTACCAACAGTTTTAATACACCTCAGTATGTTGAGTCTGTATGTGGCAGTATATGTAATCCAGGCAACTGCACAAATCATTGCAGCCATTCATTCAGGTCTGTGAGCCATTGTTATTAATGCAATAATTTTGTACTCTTTATTGCAATAATTTGGTACTCTCATCACAAAAGTGTAAGTTCCTTCTTTTTCACTCTCATGCATTCATCAAATCCATTCACGCAAAAATTAGATTTTTTTCTTCTTGTCCTCCTCTTCTCACCCTTTCCCTCCCTCACTCTGAAAAACACTGGAGATGTTTATTCCAGCAAAAAGTGATACAGACTGGCTCACCTCCATCTCTGGTCCTGACACATTTATTAAAAACTTTATTCAGATACTGGTTTTACATCTATTTTTGGATGCACAACATTGCACACAACCCTGATCTCTCTTGTCAGAATTGAAGTCATTCTTCCAACCTCTACTGCCTTTCATACCCACGTAAAGGACATCACTTGTTGCAAGTGTAACTGTCTTTTAATTCTCTGATTATTCTTGAGTGATATATATATGGTATACATGCAAATATAACTTACATACATATGGTATTGATATTTGTTAAAATAAATAAACTAAAAGAGAAAGCAAAGAGGGAAACCCTGTTAACAGGGTTTAGCACTGTTGCTTGTTATTACTCGTACATTACATGCCAGCTCTGTGAACAGAACTGATCGCAAGAGAAAGGCAGGGCTAGTCCGCAGAGCTCCCAGTTCCAGCAGATTCCAATTCAGGCCATCAGTGAGCTTCTAACATGCATCATGCCAACAGCATTAGGCTGTCTGAGCAAAAGGAGCAAAATGCTGCTCCCCTGCGCAGAAGGAACAACCACACATAAACAACAAAGTCAGTTTACCTTCAAAGCAGAGTTCATAGCCACTTCTGTTGTCAAAACCAGGGCTGAAATCCAATGAAAATCAACACCTCTGGTTGAGAAGTTCATATGCTTCATAAGGAGTACTCTCAATCTCACTAATACATCCATAAAACTCCTTAGACTGATCATCTACCAGCAGGGCTGGTAGTGGCTAAATAAAGACAATAATTTTAAGTCTAAGAAAATTAATTTTTCTACTGACAGTATTTTATTTTTAGGTATACTTTCTGTACCACCTTAGACTTACCACGGTTACCAGGTTACCTGCATCTTTGAAACCTTTTTCTGAGTTTCTCAAGCACACCTCTTCTGAGGACAAAGAGTCTCACCCAGGAGATTATACTAACACAGCTGTACGAAAGAGAGCCAGGGAACAAGATGAAGCACTACACCCGTAATCACCCACATCGCTTCGCTCTTACCTTCCTTACGCGCTCTGCTTTGGGCTGTTCCAACTAGCTGTCTCCGAGACAAGGGAAGACTTGGGGTATCCCTCACACCACGGTCGGATCCCAGGAGGCAGCATGGATGAGATGATTGTCCCAGGCTTGGTTTCCTCCATCCACGTTCCCCTGGAAGTGACACGCTCCCCACAGTTCTGGCAGAGATCATATGAGGTCCTATATGAACAGTCATTAGCAAAAATGGGGAGGTTCCCAGTTTTATATCACTGATCGTGATGGCCACTGAGGTACCGAGCCTTGAAATGTGATTTGTAAAGTAAGTGTAACTAAACAAAAAGCAGCACTAACAAACAGCTCAGCAGGCTTTGCATCCTCAGGTACAGCGTGCTGCGTAGTGAACCCCTAGGTGTGCAGCCCGTACCTATTTCATGCTATAAAACATCGCTCTGGTGGGTTACAGCACAGCCCTCAGATCATTTGAGTTCCTTTGAACTGAAAAAAAAAAAAAACCAACCCCCATCTCAAACCTCACACAAGACAGCTTTTATTTCCTAAGGGCACCACATGGGCTACAGAGGAGACAAAAACCAAGGGCTATGCCATGTGGACAGTCTACTTAGAGGAGACTGAACTTCACCAATGAGGGGATGAACCAGGCCATGCCAAACTACCTCTGATCCTCTTTAATTTAGCAGTAAGAAGGCAGCTAGGGGATTTCACTGCCCGCTACCACAGCCAATCACAGCAGATAATCTGATTCATAAATTCATCATCTTCTGTTTTTAAACCTTTGGACAAGGACAGGGGAGAGGAGGGAGTTTTGATGTCCACTAGTCTACTTGGCAGCCATTTGGAAGGATGTTCTGACAATCATTACTCTGATCAAAAAACACCCATCTAGTTTAGACCTCAGTTATTTGTGGCCAACTTACATACATTGTACTTATGCCAAAATTCTTCCTTAGGTTAAGTAGCTCTTCTTTTTTCCCTGCTGCTTACTTGTCTCTGATGCATTTCTCTGAGATAAACAAGCTAAATTTTTAAACTTCCTCTTACAGGAGACAGGCTCTTTGTCTCCTTGGTCATCTTAGTAACCTTCTCCAAGCCTATTCTACTTTCTGTTTATCATCATATAAAAAAAATGGTTGTTTAACGCAAAAAGTGTTCTAAAGCCTTCCATCTGCTGCGTTTATATTAATGGCACAGCAGAATCTTGATTTCCAGCTCTTACAGTGAATATGCTTCCTTTATTGGTTCATACAGTAAGAATTTAGATGTGACAGATGCCTTAAAAATCTGCATTTCTAGGCTTGCAATTTTCTATATTAAAAACATTCTTTATTTTTTGAGATGGGAAGCCATATTGGCTAGCACTCATTTTATTTTGAGGGTGCAATTTAGCAGCCTCAGCATAGGTGCCATTGTGGACTAGTATATGCAGCTGTCATCACAGTCTCCCATAATTCCTATGCTGTATATGTCACTGCTTTGCTGTTTTATTGGGTTTGTGTGGCAAGGGTTTAAAAGCAGGGGGTGACAGGGGTGGCTTCTGTGCGAAGCTGCCAGAAGTTTCCCCCATGTCCGACAGAGCCACTGCCAGCCGGCTCCAAGACGGACCCGCCGCTGGCCAAGGCCGAGCCGACCAGCGACAGTGGCAGCGCCTCTGGGGTAACAGAGTTAAGAAGAGAGGAAAAACCCCCGCTGCAAAACAGCAGCTGGAGAGAGGAGTGAGAACATGTGAGAGGAACATCTCCGCAGACCCCCCAGGTCAGTGGAGCCGGCGGGGCAGGAGGTGCTCCAGGCGCCGGAGCAGAGATTCCCCTGCGGCCCCTGGGGCAGACCCCGGTGAGGCCGGCTGTGCCCCTGCAGCCCGGGGAGGCCCACGCCGGAGCAGGGGGGTGCCCGAAGGAGGCTGTGACCCCGTGGGAAGCCCACGCCAGAGCAGGCTCCTGGCAG
>JAVKLA010000008.1:27631540-27643858 GCA_034782735.1 Sagittarius serpentarius
AAAGTCCTTGACTGAGTCTAAACACGACTGAGCAACAGCCGAAAACATCAGGGTGTTATCAACTTTCTTCTCATACCACATTGAAAACACAGCGCTGTACCAGCTACTAGGAAGACAATTAACTCTATCCCAGCCGAAACCAGGACAACAGGTGAGGTGGTTCCATCCCAGAAATGGCCCCGCTTCGCAGATCCATCGTCAACTTCACTGTGGTTGGGAAAAGATTTGAAATGTTCAGAGAACTGGAACTAAATAAATATGATTTTTTTTTCATATCTTAATTAGACGTGCTTAGAGAAACTACTTAGGCTAATAATAAATTAAATACTGCTTCACTAAGATGTGTTTTGTAATTATGGTGGAAGTTGTGACGCAGTCTGAAGTTATTATCAAACATAATTGCAGCATTAAGAAGGCTACACAGTTATGAAGGTTTAAAGCTATAGTGTTGTGCCACTTGAGCAAAATACTATTCTATAACATCTTCACATAGAGAATTGTTAATAGGACTGACCTTTAGCTGAGGGGAAGTGAAAAAGACCAGTAGATTATAAGACTAAAAGGCATGCGTGAAGAAATCTGTAAAAAAGAAAAAAAATAATAAGAAAAGAACATTCTTGGAAACCTATGCAGTGTTTGTTGATTCAAACAAAACATAAAATAAATATTTTATTTTTTAAATAACACTAGTCTTGTAGTATGATGATTTGAGAATTGTTACTGGTGTGTGAATTTCCTGTGAAGCCAGCTTAAACTCTTCTCACAGGTTTAAAAAGATGACGTGCTCAGAGAAGGCAAATACACACTTTCTTCAGCAACCGAAAACCATTTCCAGGTTCACAGTTTTACAGATCTGTTTTAAAAGGCTCACAGTCTAGTGTAAGGAAATCTGTGAAAATAGGTAATTGTCTTCTTCCTTTTTGCCATGTTTTTCTGAAATCTATTCTATCACGTGCAAAATTCAACTAAAAATTAGCTAAATACAATTGTAAATAAAAGCAAAGCTGCGGGACCCTTAATAATACATTTTAAATACTCAAAATACTTAATAAAATGGGGAAAATGACAGTACATTTCAGTTGTCAGATTCTGCCAATTCATATGCAAGATAATGCTTCAGTGAAACAAACTTGCCAAGCATACTTAATCTCTTGTTTAGATACCTAACTGTAACACTGTCAGGAAAGAAAGAATTTCTTCACCTTTTGGGGCAGAAGCATCACCCTTAACTTTGGAAAACCAAGATCCACAAATCTGTGGGCTGCACCTCAGGCTTTGACTGGCATTGTAGCTCAGAGCCTGCCGCTCTGAAGTAGGCAAATTAACTCTGCAGCATTCTAGCGAACACAAAAAAATGAACAAGTATTACTTTGGTAGAAATAGGAATCCGCGGTTGGAAGGAACAAGGACATATAATTAAAAACTTTGTCCGTGGGCTAAGCCTTCTGCAGCATCCTGGTCTGATTGGAGGGTGATGTCAGTCCCTCCTCCCTCTCCTCGGTCCTAATCATGAAAATGCTTTCTCTACAAAGAGCAACGGTGTGATTGTAGAGATACTTGACATAAAGCTAATGAAGAATGCCACGTGTCAGGTGTGAGGAGCAAGGACAGGCTTCAGTCTCTCTGACTAGCAGCTACTCTCTAGGTGTCCTGAGGGCCAGCACCCCTGAAGTACCTCTTTCCTTCATCAGCACTGGGGAGAGGCAGGAGGCTTTGAAGGCAGAGTGAGGCGAGGCATCTAGCTTGGGATCTTCCTCTAGAGGTTTTCAAAGGCACTTACTTCGTGAGAAGTACGTCTCTAGATGTCTAAGGATTTTGACTAAAGCTCAAAGCCAATGTTAAATGAGCTGGTTTTCCCTCTGGCCTCCCCCCTACCACCACCACCATTAGCAACACACAGACACAAACATATGGATAATATCTGTTGCATGTATCTGTTGTAGACGCTGTCTGTTAAAATCAAGAGACCTTGAGAACTGAAGGAACGATATAGAAAAAAATATACATAAATAATGTATCAGAGAAAGTGGGGATTTAATAAGTAGAAAAAGTCTCATAATAAATTTGACTTTTAAACAGGAACAAAAAATGTCACTCTTGCTTGAGCTGGATTTTAATGCAATCTTCAAGGTATAAGAAGTGTGGAAAATCAATAGCAAATCCCAGTGTCCTTATGCTGAGATATTCAAAATGTTAGCTCTAATGGGAGTCATATAAAAGCAGCCATAAACCAGTGCTGATCAGTTCACACATGTGCTGTAAAGAGATACAGTTCAGAATTTAAATACCTCATATATCTTTTGTAAAAAGCTTTTCCCCCCTCCTACAATAATAAGTTTAAACAATATTGCAGCCTTTCTCAAAACTGAGACCACAGATGTGAAGATAGATAATTTTTGAGAAATTATTTTCTCTTCTTGGGTAATTATCATTAATGAAAGAAAAAAATTTTCTTAAATCCTAATAAATCAGAGACAGAATTGACTGACCATGCATCCAAATTGCTGCATTATTCACACTGGAATTACTCCAAAGATTAGCTGTAAATTGCCCTCTAAATTGAATTTATGGTTTCATTTTTCATAACTACTGTGTTGTGACAGATGAGAGGAATCTCTGAGAAAAATGACAGTGATGGACCCAATTTCTTAGTACTCTATCTTCAAGACAGAACTAAACTATCTCTATTTACCGTTAGGTTTTGTACGATCTATTTTGGCAAGCATAAAAACCTGTTATGAAATACAATATATCCTATTTTATACATCAGTCAGTAAAAATATCACAGAAAAGCTCAACATTTCATTTGAAAAAGGAGGTCAATCAAATTAAAATAAAGTGAAGTTTCACAGACAGACACTGTACAGATAAAAATACCAATTTACACCTATTTAAAAGCTTGTACTCTATCATCACTGTGCATCTTCTCTCTGTTCCAAAGGATCCTCAATGTCTGTGAAACATGTAGAACAGGGAAAAAAAAATTAAGATACCAGGGTATCCTGAAGTGGCCGCACCACACTAAGGTTTGGGATCTTTGCTGGGGGGTTGTTTTGTGCTTTTCTTGTACAGTACCTAGCAGAAATGGAGCTTGACTGTCCAAGTTATTGTGGCAATACGAAATATAAATAATAATTACAACAATAATCTCCAAGTTCAACAAAGCTTCTGGGCTAGTACATAAAAACTGAAATACTAGACTGCCAGATATTACAGACAAATGTTTTGTCCTGAAATGGCTCTTATGTATAACTTGTATCCAACAGGAAAAATAAAAACATGGCGGGGGGGGTCAGGTTTTCAAACTAGGTTTGTATAGTCCAAGCCTCTTAGGCTAGAAATAATTGAAAGCAAGTTTGAGATTACGCTTAGGTCACAAACACGGTTGATGCCTGAAGCCTTTCAGGGACAAAAAATACGGGAATGTTTATAATGTAGGTTAGATAAAGTCAGTACAAGTGCCGCAGATAACTGCGGTTTAGGTATTTCTAGCACACTAACAGAGAACCTGCATTTTTCTTTTGTACTAGAAAAATATGGTTTAATAACTGCACTAACAACAAAAGGCCAGAATCTTTCACACTTACTCATATTAGCACTGAACTTCCTTTCCAAAGAATATCACTGTCTCCGGTGCAGTCTTCCAAGTCTGAGTATAGGAGAATCTACCCCACACCACCCAGTGTTTATGGGGCAGACAATGTTTTTGATGCATTTTACTTATCTTTTGCAGTACAGAGACCCACCTAATGGCTCCAGGATCAGCACAGGCATTCCCGCAGATCCACCAGCTCTGAGAATTTCTAGCTCTTCTCCCAGAATTCAACTAATAACAACAGCAATAACAGCAACATTAATGATAATGGATAGAGGTTTTCATTACTCAGTTCTCCAAGTGCCTTGGTATTTGTCCATTTTACAGGCGTCAAAACCCAGGGATAGCAAACGACTTGCTCGGAGTACTTCAGCCAGCCAGAATCCAGTTCTCCAAAGTCGCAGTCCACCACCATCCACTAGTGTCCTCTACAAGCAGGTACGCGTATTTCACCCAGAAGCTCTACCTAAACCATGGGGCTGATGTGTTTCACGGTGTTGGCTCCCCGATTATTGAAATAAATGCATGTGCTGGAGTTTGCTATGGCTTACTTTGTGCCATACGGTCGTATGTCTTCACCTGACAGGACAGAAACCTGGTAGGGAGAAGACAGAAGAGAGTGCCTGCTCAGGTCTTGTTCAGACGTGTAATCAGGCCCTGGTGTGCACCCCCATCCAGCAGCAGGGTAGTGCTCCCACCCCCTGAATGCCCCAAAAGTTCCTCATCAAATCCATATACACAAAAAACTTCCATTTGCTTTCCTGATATCATGATAAAAACAATGGCATAAATATGTAGCAGAATAGATCAAGGGAGAAAAATTACCTGCCTTTGATGATAATTATATATAACTGTCAAAAAACTATGCGGTTTTCAAAGCACTGCACAAAAAGATAAACTAATGAATCAACACAACACCATTCTAGTCATTACAAAGCAAATTAGGTGGAGTGATGTTAACCTTATTTTACAGATGAAGAATAGAAAAGGAAAGTCTTTATGTTTTAAACTCTGCACAATTAGAGCAGCAGCGCATTTATGATTGCACGCACATACTTCCTCTATGAAAAAAAGAGTCCTAAATTGTTTATTCAAGGTCACAGAGAAAGTTTAAGGCAAAACAAAAAACAGACCAGTGCTCCACCTAATTTTTAGGCCTGTATTTTAAATGAAAGGCTCTCCCGCAATATGCACAGTAGAAATTGCTAGTCTTACTCTTTTAAGTTTTTCACTTTGGCAGATATACAATCTATATGCAAATAGATACACACTTATTTTTCTGTAACCGCATAAGCAATGATTTGAACTGGCTGCAGTTGGTAGCAGCATGAAGTTGGCAATGGAAATTATAACCGTGAACATTTCCCATGTCCACTCTGCCACAGCCTTAAGACCCTGGTTTAGCACAATTAAGCCAACGCGTGCTGAATCCCAGTCAAACACAACGTAAGTATGAGATGGGCTGTCTCCTGCTTTTCCATTTGCTTTCATAATAGCGCATTTTTCATAGAAGAAACATGATCAATTTGAAGCAGAGATAAGATTAGGTACTTCTAACAAGCAACTTATTTGACCTAACTGCTGTTTTCTTTGAACTTGCAAACATCACGAGCTCTCCAGAAGAAAGAAATTGAAGCACTTTTAGCAGTACTTTTTGAAAGGAAGATGTGGTTCTGTTTAAACTGAATTCTTTCATGGGAATATAGTTTACAAAGAAATGAATAGGAAAACTTCTAGACCTTTTTCTGTCTTTCTCAATTCATTTCTACCATACCTAAACAACTGATAGCTTCACTAACCATTTTATTTAGACATTAACTTTGCATTCATTTCATTTTTTATAATATTATTTGAAATACTGAGTATTAAACTGTTGCTATCGCAAGTCATAACTTTTATTATTATATGATTGTACACTATATTGTCTGCTGTATTATGTTGCTCGATGATTACTACTACCAGTATTACTTTCTAACATTATTTTAAGCTACGTATTTTCATATCCAACATAAAATGATTTAATGTTCAAAAATTCAGAATACCTGCTTTCATCACAATTTTATGAGAAATTTACAAATTTAAGCTTTTATTTAGTTTAAAGCTGAAAACTAGATGAAAGTTATCAAAATGTCTAGAAGAACGGAATTGCTTTCTACTGTTTTCTAGCCAGCTCTCTTTTGAAGTGCTCCTAAGAGTGCTTTCTCACTTTATAAGTTGAACTGAGTAAGCACATCTGTGCTACATGGTGCTGAGGATGATAGGATTTTGCAGATCTGCATCTCCTCATCCCTGAACATTATGCTAGTACGTAATATCCTTAGTTAGGGAAAAAAAAAGATAAAAATAGAATTATATAAATGGAAAAGTAAGCATTGAATGGTAGCCCCATTACAAGTAGGAAAGGGAAAATAGACACAAGTAACTTAACCACAGCATTCACAGTGTCTAGACACTACAGCATTTAAAATGCCTAATTTAGAATTATGCTCAGTTAGTGGCAGACCACTCTCGTAGCTCTCTATTTCTTGAGCTTTGTTCCTAATCGGTTTTGTAGTTTCTAGCATTTGGCTTTTCTGTTTTGTTTTGTTTGAGAGCTGATGCCTTTTTGCTGTATTTGTTCCTGTTCACAATAACAAATACCAAAATATCATGATAGTGGTTTCCAGTGAGACACCACTTGGAGCCATCAATTAAAAATGTAACAAAATCTTAGAAGAAAGCCCATTCCCGTCCAGTTTTTGAAACTCAGAGGATCTGCATAGTTCAGATAAACCACACAGACATCTCAAGTCTCTGGCTGTATGTGTCAAAAATGAATGTGAATTTCAAAGGTTTTTCAAAAACTTACTCAACCAAGAGGTTCAAATGGTTTGGTGATTTCGCAGATTTCTCAAAAAAATGTGTTAACTATATCTGGTTACTGAAACCAACTGGCTCCTGCAGGTTACATGTCTTCCTTAGAGCAGAGCGGTTTGCTGCAATCACTGCTACTGAGGCTGGCTCATTCAGATTTTTCACCGTAGTTCTGGAGTTCCCCAATTAAAACTCCATTATCTGTCAAGGTAGCAGCTGTCACAATAACAGGATTATTTGCACCGGTTTCAATCGCTAATTTTGAGGTGATTTATTCTTTCAGACCATTTTTCCTTTGCCTCTTCGTTTGCCTTTAGAGTTACATCTTTTTTAAAACAAAATAAAAAATTCCATCTCCATTCAGAAGCTTCTGAAAATTGTTTTGTACATCTCTGGATAAGTCCCTGGGTGGAACATAAACAACATATGAAGCCTTGAGTGAGCCATCTTCTCTGGAGGAAATTCACAGTGAGAACAATGTTCTGGGACAATTCTCACAAGAATAAAAATTAGTGACTTTTTATGTGGTTATCATTTTCAAATATCCTGTCTTGCTTCGATATATCACAGCATGGAACTCCACTGTGTAAAATATTGTTCTAGTCAGTGTACACACAGTCGTTCATTAATTAGGAGCTAGGGATCTTATTTGCCCCAGCAGAATACAATTTAAGAACATTGGTTTGTACTATGGAAATGTGCTAATGAGAACTATAAAACAACAAATACTCTGATACTCACTGTGCTTTCAATTTTCTTGCATCTATCGTGAACTGAAAAGGTATTTCAGTCCATAAGAGCCTGATTTTACTCTTATTAGGCCAAAGAGAGATTAGAGATTGACTTCAGTGAAATTGGATATATTGTCAAATGTGAAAAATACAAAGATCAACAAACTGCTCTTTATTGACGGGAATTCATCAGCACAAAATTTAATATAGTGCATTTTATGCATAAATATGCATTTTAACTGCATTACAGTATGCATACTGTAATTAATAGAGTACATATGTATAGATCACTTTCTTTTTGCCAGGATAACTGACCTCTTAATGTCACCTTTTCAGTAGTATTTTTTTTTCATCCAAGATGAACTGGAAAAAATGAAGTCCTTTTCTATTATGATCCAGCATGTTCTGTTATATTTGTCCTATAATTGAAATTAATGTTAAGGGAGGGCAGCACTCCTAGGTTTTGCTGCACAGTGCTATTCATGGATCAATTAAAGTTAGCAGCAGAATATTTGTTAAAAATGTATCCAGACCAGTAGAGATTATGTGTGGGGCAGAGGAAAAAAATTAATTTTCCATTTTTTGGTGAATTAATAATCAATTTTTATATCTTCAGTTAAATTAGGAAACTGATTTTTTCCAATATGTGCAGAAGTCATTTTGACATATAGAACCACGGCAAAGTAAGACATATTGTAATAATTAGCTGAATTATTCCTGGCATGCCATGAACAATTACAGGATTAATAACTACCCAACCAAATAGTGTTATGTTGGAATAAATTGACCGACAAGGGTTTTCAGTTAGGAAATGAAGCTCAGATGGATCATCAATAAAAACTACTGCAGAGAACAGACTTTTGAGAACTTCAGTGTTTTACATTTACAAAATATGGATGTGATAACTGTGCTTAATGACTGGAAGAAGCCATTTAAAAATTCATTTAGAATATTTTGCCCCCTTTAATTGCCTGGCCAAAGCCACAGTCTTTGACAGACACACTAATGTACCATGCAACCTATATTTAATTTTGCGTTCTGACCAAAATAAAAAACCTGATGGGGCCCTTAATTAACCCCCTGCTTTCTGTACAGAAAAGTGGGGTTTTTCTCATTTGCAATTCTGCTCAGTTTACTGCAGGTAACGCTGGGTTACTTACGGCATGTGACACTCTGACATACAGTACAATGCTGTTTATGAGGAAGAGTGCAATATGCAAACTCAGGCTGAAATTCAGCAAGGTATTTAAGTACATTTCTAATTTAGAGCTTGCAAGAAATGCCATTTGCTACAACATAACTACTGCTTCCAATTAAGCACACAGTTTACTACCTAACTAAATCAGAATGTTAATTCACTATATTGGAGCTTTTCACGTCCTCTTTGTAAAAGCGTTAAGAATGATATCAACAGCACAGGAGGTCAAAACACGTATTAGAGCATGGATACAGGCACAGCATAAGAACTAGAGCAGTAGAGCTATACTGGAATGTTCGCATGGACTTAAAGTTGATTTTTAATTGTCTCGGTGAAGCTAGCAACAGGAGGGTTATGCCGGGTGAGCGTTAGCCCAACCCTATAGCTTTATAGGCCCTCCCAAAAAGAGGACCATAATTCGTTTTTCTGACCATGGCTTTTTATTTTTAGCTTATAAAAGATAACTCTTCAGTTTTTATGTTGCTATTTTCAAAGCACAGTCTTTCAGAAACAAACAAAAGAAAGACTTCCAATAACTCTTCATTAGCAGGTAATGTTGACCCATCTTACTCTGTCAGCAAGGAGTCTCTGAAACTAATGCATTTTTGTAAGCTCAGAAAGCCGGCACTCAGGAGGCTCTTGCAATTCCTGGAACTGGTTACTACAAGTCCTGATAAACACAAAACACTTGGTAAGGAGAGTGCAACAGGGTTGCAAGACATGACATTAGGGGTCTGGGCAGAGCTTAAGGACTTGCTGGTCCAGACTTCATGTGGAGGTGGGACCAGGCAGGCAGCAGCATGGACCAAGAATAAAGCAGGCAGTTTGACTGTGGAGTTGGCTTGGGAAATATTCACTGATGGCTGATCCGTTAAGGACTATAAAAGGCCTACAGAAGGTGGTAGTAGGGCCCCAGTAACTTCATGACAGGAGGTCCCAGCAAGCAGGGCAGCAATGTCAATCCACAGGCAAAACCTGTATTCTAAGGTCAGTATTGTCAGTAACCATGTGCAAGAACAGCTTACGTGTGACATCTTTACATCTCTTTATTTTTAAGTGTTTTAGATCATTTGCAAAGGAAAGCTGTGCAGTCATCTATTCATTTTTCCTTGAACGTGTCCCGTATCTTAGGGTTCTGCCCTGACTCCCTACCTAAAGTTCAGGCAAAAGCTAAGCATCTTCATTAGGCAGATCAGACTGAACATTAAGTGCCTAATCACGTTTTACTTATGCCTATAAGAGCAAACCGTCAAGCTATGCCATACAGACGAATTTGGATACTTTACAACTTAATCAAATAAGACTTCATAGACAGCTGCATTGCTTGTTTATTTTTCTAAGCCCACCTGCTATCCCAGCACTATACAAATGTAAAGTCTTTATGAGTTTGATTCCTCATGTTTTCCATGTTCTTTGGAACTGTGTGTTGCCAAGATAAATACACCTTCTAATCCACAATGTGATTTTGCTGCAGTTTAAAGCTTCCTCTCCCCTGTGAGGCTCCTATACACTCTAGCTTGTAATGGGCAACAGATAAGAATCTAGCACCAGAAAAAAAACCAGTGTCAATTACCTTACACCTAAAATTTTGAGTGGAGAAGAGGCTAGAAGATCATATGCCTTTTTGGAAAAGATTTTCATGTCTCCCCCATATTGCACCCGCACACTGCTATCAGCATGCAAATAATAATGAAATACTACACCATTCAGCTAAGAACCCGTTTACTCCAAGAAAGGTCAAGTTCACAATACCCTGCAGACCATACATAAAACTGCTATCAGATTTATTTCCCTTCCAGATCAGTCCATTGAATTTACATACTTAAACAAACTAGCATCTAAAATTTGCCTCCTCGTCATTGCTTCTTTTATAGTCCTCAAAGGAAATTATTTTAGTTTCACATCTTTATCCTGCATATCCAAGCATATCCTCACCTTGTTGCTGTAGATTTAGAGACCATTATCATGCATGGTTATATACCTGCTAAATTGACTTTAGTCTTTCAATGTGATCTAAATTGTGTTTAATCTGCTCCCTTAATACTAATGGTGCTCTGAGAGGTGAGCACTTCACAAGCTGAAGAACTTTAATTTGATGCCTTTTGTACAGCCCAACTCTTCAAACACATCTTTAAATGGATAAAGGCTCTGTACTTTCTGCATCAATATTGTCAATGCATGTGTAACCTTTAAAGCAATCTCACTGCAAAATGATTATTTCCCCCATAGGAAAGACAGATCACTCATTTAATTAGACATTTCCCCCCTCAGAAGTTTCTTAAGCTGTGACTATATGACACAGCAGTTTTGCAAGATCTAGTAAACTCACTGGTGGGGTTTTTTTAGGGAAGAAGTACTTATGATAGCTCAACTTTTTTTCCTTTGGGGTGCATTCACTATCTGGCAGATTTGAGAATACTGTTCCCAGGTATTCCAGTGGTAATCTGTTGTTCCTGTGAACTCAAAGTGGATTAATTTTCTTTTTTCATTATTACTTCTGTCCTCTTCTATCATTTTTAGTATTTGATGAAGATGAAACATCAAAAGGTCCATGTGTAACACCTAAACCCACTTATTTACTTAATGCAAACTACAGACACCCATGCAAAACAGAGAAATTAGAGAATACTATGATATAATCTGTGAATCATCTTTTGTTCTGCAACTCAACAAGACTATACTAATTTTTTTCATATCACCAGCTTTTGTCTATTTAATTATTTGTATGACAATAGTACAAGGAGCTCTTAACCAAGAAGAATCTATTGCATACATGTGTACCAGGAGGAACTCTTCTCTTTTGAGTCATTTCCAACCGAAGATAAAAAGAAAAAAAAAAAAAGGCATGGAAAAATGAAGTGGTTTCCCTAAATTAAAACTCTGGGAAAAAAATCAGCATCTGTTGTCTTCATCCTTTTATACTCTAAAAATCTTTTTTTTTGCTTTACATCTGAAGCACTCAGTGGTGAGCTTTGTGGTGTCAGAGCAGCCCATTTTCATTGCCTACAAAGAAGGGACTGATCACCAGTGGGAAGGTGGTGACTGGGAGGTGACTTTGGAGATGTTGGGAAGTTTCAACTGAAATCTGTATCACTGATAGTGTGGCACCCAAGGAAGCTGAAATCTAGATCTTAAGACTGGAACTCCATTGCCTTAAGCCAGCAAGCCACTGTGCCTTGTGCATCCTGAAACACGAAGGGAGAACAGACTGGGTCCAGCCACAGAAAATCTCTGGAAGTAATTTGATTCCTTGTACTGTTAGTACAGCTTTTGCCATAAAATAGCAACCCTTAAATAACTACTTAAGCTTTTCAAAAGCTCACTGCCATGAGTTTGCTTTGAACTATATGCCTGGCTTTGCCTAAACAAAAGGGAGCTTCCATTGGTCTTTTTTTTGCACTCTGAGACTGGAAACTGTCACACAGTGAGAAATAAAGAGTGAATTTAAATTCTCAATACTTTCTGCTGTTGCCATATCTGATGAGTATCACCTGCCTTAGCATTCACCATGCTGTCAACAGTTGTTAACCCCACTGGGCAATTTTTGTTTGTTAACTTCTCTCGTCATTGCCAGCCTTGAGGTTATGCACACATAGATGGCTTATAGGCCTCATTTTTCCTTTGTGTTTATTGTAATCGGAGCTAAACAAGAAACCCGTAACAAGCAGTTTATTTTATGAATTTCTTTTTTTTTTTCTGTTTCTTTGCATTGACTGTCCAGGAACCGATCTTGAATTTAGCCATCATCTGAATTTAACTGAATAAATTCAGTGTTTTGGGTTTGAGTGGCAGGGTTTTCGTAGCAGGGGAGGGGCTGCAGGGGCGGCTCCTGTGAGAAGCTGCCAGGAGCTTCCCCGGCTCCAGGTCGGACCCGCCTCTGGCCAAGGCCGAGCCCGTCAGCGACGGCGGCAGCGCCTCTGGGGTAACAGATTTAAGACGGG
>JAVKLA010000008.1:27650612-27690743 GCA_034782735.1 Sagittarius serpentarius
TCCCTGGGAACATTCAAGGCCAGGCTGGACGGGGCTCTGAGCAACCTGATCGAGTTGAAGGTGTCCCTGCTTACCGCAGGGGGTTTGGACTTGATGACCTTTGATGATCCCTTCCAGCTCAAGCCATTCTATGATTCTATGATTCTATGAATGACTTATCATACCTTAACTGTCCTCATCATACCTTATTTCACCTTGTCATACCTCAGCATGCCCCTTTTCTACCTTAACAGGCTGTCCACGGTAACCTTCTCTTTGCTGCGTTGCTTTTCTTTGGGTGGCTTTTACTATGAGTAGAGACTTGGAATCAGAAATATACACAGTTTGATGAGCGCACAACAATTATTGGCTGATAGGATCCAACCAGGAGAGATCAGTAATATATTTGCCACCCCTGCCATGTGTACTACGTGAGTCTCCGCAAACCAGCTGGTAGCATGGGGAAGCATCAGCCCCCATTGCCCTGCAGAACAGGCAGATCCTCAACCCCGCTGCTGTCATCTTCCACCTCTCTACATTTCCTCTCAGGGTTTTAGACCTTTTTGTGTCAGTATTCTTCTGCTGACTCCTTGAGTTACAATTACCAGCACAACAATTTCACTTCTCTGTTTTTATTTTTTCCTGTCTTTAGTGGCTTTAGCTTATATACTTTTTTCACAGCTCAACAACAATTTTTCTCAGTAAAGCTGAGCCAAGGTCACACAGCTGTGCTTCACAAACCTGAGCCCTGGAGCACAAATAGCTGAACCTCTGGGCTGTGGGCTACACCACAGGGCTACAGGCTTATACTTTTTCTTGCTTGCTTTCTGAACCAAATGCGTAGCTAGAGCAAGCTGGAGATGATTTGTTCCATATAGACATCAACACAGCCTCCACACAGACCAGGAGCTGATTATCCAAGAAAAAAAAAAAACAACAAGCAAATCAAGAAAACAAAACAAGGAAAGAAGGGCACTGTTCAGTAAATTTAGCCTAATAGGCATCACAGAGACTGGAAGGCTCATAAAAATAGAGACAGATACACAATCAATGGTATGACTCAGTAATTGCTTTATGCATGTGAACAATGTTTTCAGAAGTCCAAAACAATGTCTGCAACAGAGACGTTAGCAAGACACGACGCTAAATTCCTCATATTCATTAGAGAATGTCATAGTGCTGGGTAATGAATTATTCTTGACACTGCTAAAGTCTTCTCTTGTCTGAAACCTTTTATCTTTGGCAGTCTAAAGTAAATGCCAGGTTGGAAACGTGTGCCTCTCAAATGTATTCTGGCATCATCTCGCAGGACAGAAATCGGCAGCTTGTTGACAATTTTCTTAGAGCATTTCATACTGGACTAACTGTCAATACTCCATCTAGTCAATTATCCTGCATCCAACAGTGACCTAAAGCTGAAAGAAAGTTAACAAACAAACATAATGCATCTTGCTGATTTTGTTCCCAGATGACACGATCCCCACCCTGAAGAGCTTACCCTTGATTTTGTAGTAAAGGATAGGGTAAATAGGTGCAGCAGCCTGGCATTTACAATATCAGAGATTCTCAAACTGCGATCTGTGTACAAATGGCCACGTGGCTTTGTCCCTTCTGTCTTATTTTCCCAGCCGCTCAAGCACTTTAAAGCACAGCTAAAAATAAGCCTTCTAGCACTCAAGTAAAAGCATATTTTCCTAAAAATGCTTTTGCATCTGTAAAACAAGTACTTGCAAGCTGAACTTGCAACAAAAGTTCTAAGATTCAAAGTGGGAAAGGAGTAGTCTCTGCCTATATGAATGAAACATACGGCTCAGAAGACAATCTTTGCATGATTTCATTTACCTCTGATAGCTGGTCTGAGTATGTTTCTTACCAACATCCTGTGAATAAAGCTGCAAATAATTCTATGCTTTACCGTGTTGTCTCGTATGGGTACCTATACTCTGCCGCAGTGCAGGCTGCTTCAGCCAGTTTCACTATCCATCTGCATAGCCGTTTCACGGCAAGATCACAAAAACATGGATGCAACATTCGTGATGATGAGGTGCCAGATGCACATTCTCTTATTGTTTGTTGCTGCTTCATGTGACAAGCTCATGTATATGAAATCCTAGTCTATCTCACTCCCAGTGAGTAAAGGGGTAGTTATTCTGTTGACTCCATGTGACTAATGAATGCCAACGTTTGCCTGAGAATATGTACAACTCAGTGCAAGTTAGTGGCAGGATCTGGCATGAGGAAGAAGTCAGCTGTGACTAGGGAAGGCTAGAAACCATGATGCCAATAATACATACAGAAGGGAAAAAGAAGACTTCACGGCAGAATCCTGAGGGAAGCATTTCCTCTTCCTATATCCGTCCACAAGTATAGGATGCTAATTAATTTCATGGGTCTGATGTGGTAAGGGCAATCGCCTGGAACAGTTTTCACTTAAACAGTTTCAGCTGGGATAGGTAGACATTTGTTTCACTGCTTGATTTTTAGTTACCATTTATTTTGTTTTAGTCACCAAATCATGTTCATGACATTGTTAACTGGTTGTTTTAAGGAATTCTGCATGATTATTTGTAGCATTCAGTGAAAAATTGGTTTGAGCACATTACTATAGCTGACTCTTCATTCCTTAGCAAGATAATTACGTAAAAATACTTCCCATTCAGGAAATCAGATAAGACTTAACTCTTCCTCTTAAAGAAAATGCTTAATTCTCATGTGGCTTCTTCTCTAAGATTTTCTTTTGTTATTTATTTAATTCTTATGCTGGCTTTTTCTCCATTCCTGTGCATGCAAAGTGTTAACGACATAAATACATCTAAATGCATACATACCTATCTAGGTACACGTTAGGGAACTGTTAATATTTTTGCTTCATTTGTTTTTTATAGAGATTTCATGGGAAATATTATGATAACTTTCTTGCTTGCAATTTTTCAATCATCAGGAGTGAAATCCTTATTGTGTATTTCTCAGCTCAGTATGAAAAGGGATTTAATGGTGTCTAAAGGTGATGTATGCACACCACTGTCCTATGGCCCAATCAATGCACACCACTATCCTATGGCCCAATCAATGCTACCAGTGGGAAAACTTCTTTCTATTGATTTCGTGGGCTTTGAATTAGGTCTTTAAAAAAAAAAATCAAAATCCAGCAACTGTGACTTATGAATATTTTTAGTAGTAGGGTGGTCTTTGTAATTCAAGGCCTTACACTGCATATAAGTAAGTTATGTTCAACTGTAGATGCCAGAAGTTGGTCAGTTAAATATATACCTAAACACCCTCATGGTCTCAGTTGCCTCCATTAAGTTCAATATGAGATGCAGCTAGTGAGCGCTTTGACAGAGGAGATGTTTTTATAGAGAAGCTTAGTTTGCGTGTAAAACAAGTGTGCGCTTCGTTCCCTACATCTTTTCAGCCAATGCAGATTAAGATGAAGTTGAAAGTAGATGTTGTGATCAACGATACGCATCATGTCTGTATTAAATTTTCGTGCCCTGGAGCCCAGTGTAGAATTGTGATGGCTGACAATTAGCTACATCTTGAATCTCACTTCATCCCCACATGTGCAAATACAAAAGGTCCTACACTGCTGTCTGCTTCATGACAAAGGGTGACAAGCTCATGCTGCCCAGAACTGGGTATCATGGACACCCTTGTGACAATCTTATCACTGGGAAGAAACCTTAGGAAATTTGGGGAGTGAAAATAGTAAGATTTCTTTCTCTCTCTGAAATAGTTTATAATTAATTTTGTAATAAAATAACTTTAAAGCTATATGAACCTGAAACCGTAACACACGTAAACACTAGGCTTGTAATGACACAGAAGAAAGGCCACTGTGCCAGCAGAAAGAAGAGTAAACATGTACAGCTGACAAATAAATACAACTGTTTCTGTAGCACTTTCTATCCTCCAGGTTTTTATAATTTTTACTGAACTACCCTTCTTGGCTCTGTAAGGTGTTAATGGCTGCTAACAATGTCTGCAGTCTTTGAACTGCAGACAATCACAGACATCATTAAAGCTGTTGAGAGTGCTAGCCATTTAGGCTAAGTGGAATAAACCACTGAACTCCTTCTTATACTAAAAGTGCTGCAACAGGAGAAGCGACTGTCCAGGGCCAGACAGAAACCTGGGAGCGAACTAACTCAGGGAAAATGAGATGGCTTCCTTTTTCCCCTCGATTGTAAATCCTAAGGCTGGTCAGTTGTTTCCCTCAAGCTTTGGGCAGCAGAGCCAGGAAGAGGATGTCAGGAGACACCGAGATAAACATATCAAATCACAGCCACAAAAGGAGGCAGAAGACAAACTTCTGAGAGAACCGGACTCTCCATGAAACGTGTGGGGAAAAAAAAATCTCCAATCACCTTGAAAAGAGTTGGAGGTTGAACTTGGGGAAAAAAGGCATTAAGTCTTCCAATAAACCCCTTTTCTAACACATTAGAAAAAGAAGATTGCTAGAGAGTCCGTGCCTACATCTATTTTGATAAATGAGAGAGAGCAGGGAGCAAGCTCAAACACTGGACTGCTGTAGTCACTACTGTTTAATTCCTGGCTCATTCTTTGACTCTGTTTTGATTTGCCCCAGACTCCCATCTCTGGGACCACTTTGCCCTAGGGTGCTAAGCAAGGTGGACGTAAGCCAGCTGGTACCACTTGGCCTTGGAACAAGGATTCACCCGCTAAGCTTCTTTACTTAACAAGAGAAGGTAGAAGCCGGAGTGTCAACAGAGTCAAGGAATGCACAACAAAATTCCAGAGCAGAAAACTGTTGAGGAATTTTCTGTATCTGCATTGCACTGTGAAGGAATCTGAGGAAGTTCCTATTTCGTACTTCTTGTTCATCAGATCTGTCTCAGATCGAGCAATTTGCTGATTGTATTAGCAAAAGAGGTTATGAAACAAATGGATCAACTGGATAGTCACATATCATCTGTTCTAAAGGAATTCAAGGTTGAAATAGCTGGATAACTCACCCTATGTCAATTCTCATTTAAAGCTGCCTTGTTATCAGAAGTCTTGGAAGGGGGCTAATGCGGCATCAGTCTTAAGAAGTTACAGGGAAAACTGGGAAACTACAGACCAATAGTAGATCTAGCAGACACACTAAGTGAATGAGTAACTATGAGGAAGATGGCTTATGGATGAATATAACATGCTGAAAACCAGAAGAGTCTCTTTTATAAAGAGAAAGCACTTGTCATGACCATAAAAGCTACAGGAATTCTCTGAGGGGGGTCTTAAAGCAAGTAGACAACAGCCTACTGTGATTCCCAGAAGACATTTAACAGGGTCCTTCACTAAAGGTTGTTAAGGGGCCCAGACTGTCATAGGATAGCAGAGAAGGTCCTCACATGTGTAAACAACTGGTAAAAAGGTAGGAAACAGTGTCAGCTTTCCCAGTAAGGAAAAGCCGTGAGTGGTGTCCCACAGGAATTTGCACAAGTGCTTGGACTGTTTGAAATATTCATAAGCAGTGTGAAAAAAGGGACGAAAGAACCAGGATCACTCACAATGTTCGGTATTCTAGGTTGACTGTGAAGAATAGCAGAAGGGAGGGCCATATAGGTATATACACACACTACTAAATAAAACAGAATCAGGCACTGTTTTCCAGCCCTGGCCCAAGTGGTACAAGCTGGTAGTATCCACATTATACAGTATTTTGCATTGGATCTCATCTGATCTTTATATAGTTACCCTAAAAGATATGAACTGGTTTTATTTATTTTTTTTTAATTTATGTTCAATGTGAATACAAAAATGTGAGAGCAGTGTTACTGTCTGTCAGAGTGGTATTTCTCTAGCAAGAAACCAGATACCTACTGCACAGACAAGCTAGCAGTCAAGCAGTGGCTTAACTCAGGGCTCTCACGGTCACAGGCTCTGGCACATCGTTGCCCGTTTTGCCATTTGTCGGCATGGTGCTCCCTGACACTCTCCCAGACAATGCCTGGGTACAGTTTGGGAGGGAAAGCAATAGACCAGGGATGCTTTCTAGTATAAACCAGCAAACATATGCTCTGAAGACAGTATCAAGAAGGCCACCCTCTTAGTCCTATTTTCACAAGCGATGCCACTTGCCTTCAGGGACAAGCAATCATATTTGATCTTTTATGTTTTCCAGCACAGATGCTAATCCCAGTGGCACAGTGCTTGAAAGCATTTTGTGGCCCTGATTCATTTGCTAGGATAAACCCAGAAGGACTAAGTGACTAGGCAAGGAAATAGTGAAATTCAATATAGGCAAATTTAAGGGGAGGATCATGTGAGCGGGGAAGTGTTCTAACTTTACATACTGAAGAACAAGCTCTGAGCTGACTAATAATTACAGAGGTATGAGATTCTGGTCTTACAGACCCAGGACAAAATCACCTTAGTGTTCAGTAGTAGTTGGGGGGGAACTGAAAAGAAAAAGTGAAAATTAGGAATAATTAGAAAGGCTCATAGCAGCATGGAAAGCACATTCAAAGGTATGGAACAGCTTCTGTACAGGGCTGGAAAAGACAGTATGATATGACATCAGTCTGTAAAACCACAAGTAGTACAGGAGGATGTGTAGGATAGGTACAGCTAACTCTTCTAGTACCAAATCTACAGCTCATCAAATGAAACTAGTAGTTGGTAACTTCAAAACAAATGAAACTAAGTGATTCTACACAGCCTGTGGTTTTAAACTGCCAAAACCCTTGCTCCACAGCCCTCACTGTGGATGGATTCAGGGAGCAGCTGGGCAACTTCACAGAAATCTCTAAAGTAAATCTTGGCTCTGAGCCACAAATTACTGGTTGGTAGGAGAGTACACAGGGAAGTATCAAATACACTTGTTCTGTTCTTAATCTCTTTTGCAGGCCTCCGGTTTTGGCCACCATCAGAGACTGTGGCAGAGGGACCTCTGGTCCGGCTTGGAACAACCATCACTACGTTCTTGTGCTCTGACTGTTTTTTCCTACTGTGTTCAGAGGTACAGGATTTTTCCCAGACTCTTTTCAAATAAAAAGGATTGTGTTTGTATAAATACCGAAGACTGATGTTTACAATTGATTTCAGAGCATCCTGACAAAGCTTAAAATATTGACTAACTCCTTGGAACCAAGCAATTGTACACACTTACCTTTACACATACACACAGATATATATATGCATGCACAAATGAACACACCAAAAGCTGTGTATCTTTGCTACTACGCAGGTCAGCTAATAATAAACCCAAATACTTGCATAGACTTTCCATCAATAGGTTTCAAAAGACTTCACCAGTTTCAGTATCCCATGAACCTTTTTACAAACATCAGAGCAGGGGTGTTAGCTAAAGGGACTGTGTTTTTATCAGAGGTAGGGCTTGAAGCCAGAGAGTCTGCCAGTGTGGCAATCTGATGGTTGGACAGTTTTTGTCAACGGAATTTGTGTGAAGTGAATTTGAAATGTACAACTTCAGACCCTAGCAAGAATTTGAAGTCATGTAACTGTCACCACTTCCAGTAAAATCTGAGCTGCTCACATCCGGCTGCCAGACCCTTTGAAGCAGCCGCTGCCAGACAACCAGCTATCTGAGGCATCTTTCCATGCAAACACTGGATCGGAGATTTCTAAAACAACAGGATTATTCCTGAGTCTCACCAACTTCAAGGTAAGAAACACGGAACAAAACATCTATCGCATTAGAAATAAAGCGGCTCCAGATAACAAGTATGGCAAAGGAAGCTAACACCTTGCATTAGATTCAGCTCTGATTTAATGCCTCTTACATGTGCTGTAATGGCGCCTGTCTAGGGGCAAAGAGTTCGCTTGCTTGTTTACTTAGGATACCTTTCAGTTCAAAGCTTGTTTTCTACTTCTCATGCATTGTAGATATGAGAAGAACTGACTGAGAAAAAAAAGGGAGTTCAGACGGTGCCAGTAACAGCCAGTAGCTGGTAGGTATCACAGCTCAGCATTACAAGCGTATCATCAAAAGACCTCCATGCTTAAGTAGGTGGAAGAAAGAATTTCAGGAATACAGAATACTTCACATTTTACCACAATATCACGATGACAAAAAGACCTGTGACAAATAACTTTGTGCTCTTCTAATGTAGAGTCACTGGGATTAATAGCCTTTAAAACCTTTCATTTCTCTTACATTTGATAGGGGTGCCCTAAGGGGCTGGTATTAGGTTAAACCATAGAGTGACACTGACTCATTCGAGGTCTCTTAATGCCTGTCTAGGAACTGCTAGGTCTGGAGCACCTACTGCTAATGCTTAATGTGCTTTGCATTAGCACATCATGTCAGGAGAACCTGACACTGGCAGATAAATGGATGTTTTACAGTGCAATGTTCCCTTCTGCTTCTTAACTAATCAGCAATAGCAGGAAAGGCAATAGAGGGGATTTGACAAGGTTTAACCGCAATTCTATTTTGAAACAAGTAAGTATAACTTGAAACCTCACTGGCATCTTTTTTACAATAACTTCTAAGCCTCCTAGCCTATGGAAAACAACACAAGGCAATTCATAACAAATAAACTGTAATGATGATAGAGCAGCTGGCATGTGAAAATTACAGGACACTTCACAACTTCACAAACATTACTGACAATATTTTGTTGAAGTGGGAGTCATCCCTGGTTTAGACATAAGGAAACTGAGGCATAGTGAAGCTAGAATCATGTTTTGAAAGGAGCCTTTCAGTGCTAAAGTGCATACAGTCACACAACTGAGGTGGCGAAATTGCTTACTAAGGGTAAAATTGTCACTTGTCCACTTTCTCTGTTCTCAGCTGAGTAAAAATAGAAGGTTTCCCTCCAGCTTTTCTTTCCTCTACTGGCTATGTTCTTTGCTGATTACAGTCTAGAGAGACTGATGTCCTAAAAATGCATAAAGGGAAAGGATACAAAATGGTGCAAGTGTCACCTTCAGGGCACTCCAGCATCACTGCCAAACTGGGCAGCCCGGGCACTTGCTGGCAGTACCAAACTCTGATTTGTTCAGAAGACAATTTATGGGTTGGGTAGGGCTTTCAGGCTGCGTCTATTTTCGGGAAGATGCAGCGTTAAAATCTAGCACTGAAACTTGCATGAGGTAACAGAGTATTTTGGTACAGAGTTCAATTTTTCTGGGTGTCGCTTCTCCACTTTATCCTGTACAATGACGTCCCATCCTTTGCCCTAGTCTAACAGAAGAAACAACTAGCCTGAACAGAATGCGGAGCTTTAACGACAAGTGATTTTACTATCAGGGGCACCATAGCAAAAACTATGACAAATAAGGTTAGAGGTGGTATTACATGAAAGGAAATGATGCTCTCATGGAGCTTTAATGTGATTCCTTTCTGTGTTGTAATTAGGATACAGCATTTACAAATGTAGAACACAACCCCTTTGCTAGTGTTTTGTAGCAAGAGTTCTTGAGTGTACTTACATAGGCAACCTAAGACTATTTTCTGACTTTCAAGAATTTAACATTGCATTAAAATGTTATGCAAAATCTACATTAAAATATCAACTAATCAATGAATATGTTTTCCTGACATTCTTTAAAGACAAAGGTAAAGAGTAAACTTGATAATGTACAACTTCAGCAATCCACATGTATATATAGCATGGTTTTACCTACTAGGCAGCAGCTACAGAACTGTGATGGAGAGAAGGTTCATGCACTGAATGAAAGAAGCAGTCATGGGGAAGAAGTCAGTCCAGCTCTTTCTCTCTCCTTTTGTATTCCGCAGACCTAGAGAGCTTGGCTATTATGGGAACAGTGTGCTTTACCTTTCCTCAGCAACAGAAATACTCTTCTAAGTTCATGTGCTTGGACCAAAGGGTACCTCTAAGGAGCAAAAGCTGAAAGGAATTTCATGCAACAGATAAAAGATATTTCTCTTGCCCTAAAGCATTTGTCCTGCAACATGTCAAAAGTTGGTTGCAAACAAAGAAAACTTCTCAAGGAATTTTTCAATAACCTTACATAATAGAAAGTATTGGACGGGCTAATTGCAGTCAAAACTACCAGTATTCCCTATAGGATAAGACTTTTAGGGTATTCCTTCTTTCAGAGTCTCAACTCATCTTCAATGAAGGAAAAGAAAAAACCTTACCCAACTGAGTGGGGGAGATTTAATTTAGTAGTGGTATGTACCAGTACTAGCAATGCTTCATGCGTCTCCTCACTGGTTATGAATGATTTTAGACAGTTCAGAAAGCTGATGAAGTATGAAAATACCCAGAGGAGCTTTTTGGAGATTGCTCCTGTCCCAGGAATGAACACATGAATCGGGATGTTTTAAGAACAAACTGCCAATAAGAGAGGTGTAAGAGGGAGGAGGGATTTTAGTTTGGTGGACTGTAGAGCCATTTTCTAACTGAGGAGTTACGTGGTTTGCACTGCCTCTAGCTCATTAAAGGGGAAATCAATTTTACAGGGGACAAGCTGACTAGACTAGTAATAATGGCATTAAACTTACAACAAAAGGGGAGATTAAAAAGGGGCAGCAAATAAACACTCATTTAGCACAGTCAAGTTGTCAAGAACAAAATTAATCAAGACACTGAATGACACAAAGAAAATAAATTCTTTAATTGCCTATTCATGAATGACAGGAGCTTGCGTGGTAAACAGGAAGAGTGGGAACTACTCGTACTATGAGAACGAATTTGACCTGCTTGATATTACTGGAACTTGAAGGAAGATTTCTGTGATAGGAATGTTAAACTCACTCACTGTAAGCAATTTAGGAAAAACACAGCGGCAAGAGAAGAGGAGAAGAGGCAGTATGTGGCAATAACCAATTTCAACCACTGACAACTATGTAGTAAATGCTTTCAGCATTTACAGATCAATCCCCCAACACAGACAGTGTGACAAGGGCAATTAGACACAGGCAGCTACGTACCATCAAACAACCCTACGGAGCAGGATGACCAGTCCCTTAAACCCCTACTTAAAATGTCTATGGAGAGGAAGAAGAGAAAAAGAGTTTCTCTACTGTATAGGCTTTAAAAAAAAAGCATTTTCAATGGTGAATATCAGGTTGAAAGACATAGTTCTACAGGTTTGACATTTTCAGTAATAAAATACCTTTGAAATACTGAATAATGATTGATAAAAATTTCCGAAATCAAAAAGTTTTGTGTCTCTCCTTAGAGAATTTTGTACTAGAAGTCATCCTGACAGCTAAATCAAAATTGATTCCAGGACTAAAAGTTAGTGGTTCCTTAAATGAAAGTGAGAACTTGATTGCATTCGTTACATGCAAATAGAATGTAACACAACCAGCAATTCTTACACCCGCTACTTTAAAAGGGCCACTTTCAAACAGATAAATACAAGTTTGTGCCTAATCAATAATAGGAATAATTTAAAAGGGGAAAAATCTGTAAACAATAATAAAGGTATTTAAAAACATTTTAGGAGATGATCTAAAAACTGCAATCAAAACAAAGTCTATTCTACAACAGTCTAGCTTAAAAGAGAAATAAAAACAATGTGAAATTTCAGATATGAACAGGTTGGGTAGGGAGACAAGGGAGAAACCAAACAGATTAGATCACTTGAATTTAGGATACAAATGGAAATAACAGAAAATTGCTACTGAAGACAGAAGGATATAGGAGGAATTCTATGGCTATCTGAGTTTAGTACACTGAAAACAACATTAAATAAATCTGGAGCAAAAGCAGTCTCACAGTAGTGTTTGTCCATTGTTAAATGGAAAGGATACAGTTGACAAAAATAATGCAGAAGAAACTGAAACGTTGAATAAATATGGGACCTATGGGATCATATGTAGTCATATGATATGAAAATGGTGATGAAATGTTACACTTAAAACAACAAAGACAGTATGTACCAAATAGCAGCTATTAAGGCTAAATGTCTTTTATTAAAAATGCACATAGGGAACGTTATAAGAAAAGCCTAATAAGCTTTATTAGACCATTTATTATTATTTGTAATAAATCTGGGATTGCTGAGATAGATCCTGAGCATTGGATGGAAGTAAGAGTTATGTCAGTACTTTGCTTTCAAATAGTGCACATTGTCTACCTGGATTTGTCCAAGGCTTTCCTTATGGCTTCACACAGCCTCCTCCTGCAGAAACTGATGCATTACGGTCTAGACAAGTGTTTTGTGCGGTCGGTGGAGAATTGGCTGACAGATCGCACCCAGAGGGTGGTGGTAAATAGCTCCTCTTCAAACTGGCAACTTGTCATAAGCGGGGTCCCCAGGGATCGATATTGGGCCCAATGCTGTTTAATGTCTTCATAAGTGGTCTGGGTGATGGGATCAAGTGTACCCTGATGAAGTTTCCCAATGACACCAAACTGAGCGGGGAAGTGGACACTTTGGAAGGGAAAGCCACCCTGCAGGAAGACCTGGACAGGCTGGAAGAGTGGGCTAAGAAGAACCTTACGAAGTTCAACAAAGACAAATGTAAAGTCTTGCACCTGGGAAAACATCATCCAGCAGTGCCGCACAGGCTGGGATCTACCCAGCTGGGGAGCAGCTCTGTGGGAGTCCTGATGGACAACAAGCTCCATATGAGCGAACAGTGTGCTGCTGTGGCAAAGCAAGCCAACAGGACGCTGGGTTGCCTCAACAAGAGCATCACCAGCGCAGATAAAGAAGTCATTATCCCACTCTACTCAGCACTTGTCAGGCCACACCTGCAATAGTGTGTTCAGTTTTGGTCCTCGCTATACAAAAAAGATGTGGACAGGCTGGAGAGAGTCCAGAGAAGGGCGACAAAGATATCAAAGGGCTGGGAACCCTGCCCTATGAAGAAAGGCTGAGAGAACTGGGTTTGTTCAGCCTTGAGAAAAGAAGGCTTAGGGGAGACCTTATCACCATGTTCCAGTATTTAAAGGGTGGCTACAAAGAAGATGGAGACTCCCTTTTTACAAGGAGTCACATGGAAAAGACAAGGGGTAATGGGTACAAGTTACTCCTGGGGAGATTGCAACTGGACACAAGAGGAAAAATTTTCACAGTGAGAACAACCAGCCATTGGAATAATCTCCCCAGGGAAGTAAGGGATTCCCCAGCACTGGACACTTTTAAGATTCGGCTGGACAGCCTGCTGGGCCATCTTGTCTGGACTGTGCTTTTGCAAGAAAGGTTGGACCAAGAAAGGTTGGTCCCTTCCAACCTGGTATTCTATGATTCTATGATAAATGGGGCAGTCTAGGTAAATATAAGCCTGTCCACCTGACATCAATCTTAGGAAAAATAATGGAACATCAGATAGGGAAACTGATTAATAAAGAATAGAATGTAGCATATTTAATGTCATCTAACATGGTTTATGGACAAAAGAATTTTTCAAATTAACGAGATATCCATTTTTTATAATGGAGGTACGCGGTTAGTCATAAATTGCTAGATTTCAGGAGAGAATTTGATTTGGTTCTACATACCATTGGAATTAAGAAATTACACAATACGACGTCAGGATGCCAGACGTTAAATGAATTAAAAATTAGCTAATAGACAAGTCTCAAATGTCATTTTAAACTGGGAACTACTAAGATTATGTGTATTTTATTTGATGTTTTTCCAAGGTTAAGTTCCAGATTCCATGTTAGCTAATATTTTTTTACAACAACCAAGAAAAAAGTTAAATCAAAACCGATCAGTTGTGCACATAAAAATGCTGAGAAACTAATAAGTAATAAAGGGAATGATCACTCAAGCAAATCCATTCTGAACTGCTTGGTAAACTGGGCAAGGATATTTTAATCTGGCAATGAACAAGGCAGGCTCTACAGAAGGCATATGAGACTATTCCTGAAAGCAGTTGCTGTGCATGAGACTATATTTGTAGTCAGCAGACTTTGGAATATCTGTAGAGCAATGGCTAAAAGTGTACTTACTTCTTGTATGAAAAGGAAGCTGCTGGAGGTGGACTGTATTTAAGCTATAAAAAAGCTGAAATTCCAGTTCACAAAACAGTTACATTTAAACCCTTGTTCTTTTTTTGCTGCATGTGTAGCCCAGACCTCCCAGTATAATTCTTGGGAGAGGGAGGAAAGGGGAGAAGAGAGAAAAATGTTGCATCTACAATTAAATGGTCGGTTTCTTTCAGTTCTTGGCCCACCATCATCCAAACTGGGCACAAGTTAGAACACACACTGGCTTCCCTCCGGATTTTTTGCATATAAAAGTCCTCCTTATGAAAACTCAAAGGTCAGGGAGGGGAAGGATGCAGGGAGATGGAGAGAGACAGGGCAAGGAGAGGCTGATGTGCAGCTGTGCAGCAAATCAAATTTTAAGCACAGCCAGTGATACAATGGTTAAGACCTTCGTCTGTAGTGAATTGAATTTGTCCCAAATTTATTTCAAGTTTGTCTAACTTGATTATTTATTTATTCACTGCATAATTCATTACTAATATTTAAATCTTGATTTTTCCGTACCTCCAGTGAGTCTGTATCCATACTGCTTTGTTGCTATTTATCTTTGCATTTTGATGGGCTCAAGAAAGAGAGTTGCATGAGGAAGAACTGACCCAGAGAAAGGAAAATATTACACTGTCAGGTGGATTAACAAAAGGTAAATTTATCATCTGGGGTTTTGCAGTTCTCTAGCATGTATTAAATTGGAGGTTCAGCATGTCAGAATGCTCCTGTCATCAAGATAACTTGATTCTTCAGTGTGGGTGTTGGTGTATTTCCTTTTTTTAATCCTCCCAAAAGACATATTTCCTTATCAGAATTATGTCACCGTGCACAAGAAATGCAGGTAGCTGGTGGATCATTAATGGAACAGTCCGCAGAGCCACCTCAGTGTATAGCACTATGAATCCTTTTCTTATTCCCATTAACCATCCATTAGTGATGCACTAGATCATGTTGAACTTCAGAGAACCCAGTCAACCATTTTCAAGAGTATGTCCTACCTGAAAAAAAAAAAAAATCAGTGTATTGCCTCTCTTCGTATTTCTCATCTGCCTCCCCTTCTCTGTGGTAAAATACTCTTTACATGTCTTCTGACCTTTAGCACGGATAGCCACCACCTTGCAAACATGTAGGACTGAGAAGGACGTGCTGGGTCTGTATGTCCAATTTTCTACTATTGAAAACAAGACATTACATCGTGTGCTTATAGTATTATCAAATTTCAAATTAAAATACTTCTGTTTTCTTTGTTTTGTCCCTATAACTGCTATTGAAAACCTGTTCTTGAATATCATGTGCTAATGTTCTCTAACTTTTCTCTGTCTGCCAGGCTAAATGTATTCACGGTTAGCTTATATCCATCTGTTCTTCAGCTGACACCATCTCCTGAGTTAAATAATGCTTATACTCTGGAGTTTTATCTTGTGATATATTTACAGACAGCAACACGTCCTTCCTTCTCTTTCAGTTCAGTACAGTCAGCAGGCTAAATAAACCTAGCTCTATTCATCTCCTCCCTTAAAACAAAAACTCCACTTCTTTTAATATATTTCTAGCGCTTCTATGTGCCTGTGCCACTCTAAATGCGCCTTTCTTGGAGGCAGGTAGCCAGAACTGAATACTGCTTTCCAAAGGAGGTCCCATAAGTGCACAGCATCACAGCATTAGGTGTCTCTGGTCTCTGTTTCCCTTACATATTCCAGAACTGGTTTTTTAACAAATACATCAGACCAGCATCTTATATTTATACTGATCAGCTAGTACACGAAGATCTTTCTCATCTGCTTCTGCTTCTAACTTACGACACACACACACCCCCATTATTATTCCCTAAAATCAGGAGTTCACACTTTGTTCTATTAAATTTAATCTCATTTCTATTGTTCCTGTTCTCAAGACATTGCGATTTTTCATTGCATAAAATCCCAGTCCTCTGCTGTACTGAAAATGCCTCCCAACTTTGAGTTATCATGAAATTCTGTTAGTAAACTGTAACTTTATGTGACACCCACTCTTCCACAATAATTAAAGTGTTCTACTTTCTTTACAGCTAGTGTTGCTGTGTACTGAACTACAGCACACATGCCTTTCTGTAAAAAAAGCACACGAACCAAAAAATATCCAGGTCCTTAATGACTCACATCTGGGTGAAATTCCAAGTTTCAGTGCATGAGCACAACTTAACCTTGCACTAGCATATTACTGCAAGCGTAAAACACACAACATTGTCTTGTTGCATTTCAGTTTCAGCACAAAAAATAGGTTTACAATGCTATAAGAGTTGAACCTTTCAATGTTTTCATCCTACCATGCATTGAAGCAAAAAATAGTCTTTTCAATATCTTTTCTCACTAAAGAATACTGACAGCTCCAGGGAATTAACCCACCTAATGCATTCAGAAACTGTACTTGCAAATTCTGTGTAATGCAGTTTGCTTATATTTTGGAGAACGCGAGTAAAGGAAAGATGGGGGGGAGAAGGGGAAGATATTTCCATCTGGGTGTCACATGTATGTTGCCTCTTTCTTTTCTCGCTATGAGTTCAAATATCTCCCTCTTGAGGGTTAATACTCATTATGAAATTTGTTGTGACTTTCCAAATGCATGTGACATTTGGTTTAAGTTTGTTCTTTCTGCTGATAAAGAAAGCGCTTACCCTTGAAGTTAAGGATGAATAGGATTTGAAGTCCTTGTGCTATAGAACAAAACCTAAATAAAGGGATAGTTGTGGTGCAGCTTGACAGTATGATACTGGGATCTAATTCTTATTCATCATAAGACAAAACATCTTTTAGTTATTCTTGTCTTTGACTCTACCTCTTGGACTGCCTTATAAAAGATGAAACATATCCTCCTCTTTATACCCAGCTATACAATAGGTGTCCTCGTTTAAAAGGGAACAGACAATGAACCAAGAGAACTGGGAGGCTGACAGCAGGAAAGTCCATCACCCCGAAGGCAAAACACATTGCTTTTTTATTAAAGTATGTCATGGACATGCTAAAAGGTATTTACAGCCCTTAGTCACAGTGTTTTAAAAACACCTGCTGTGTCAAAACGTTTCTGAAGAGAGATGGACTACACTAACATGTGGAAAATCGATCTTCTGTTCGTCTTCCCTTTGTCTATTCCTGTCAACCATAAGTTTCAGAAAGCAGTTATGCTTATGGTAGTAGAATAGATTTAGCATTGTGGTCTTTGTGGGCATATGTTGTGACTGACAGTCACTGACGTGGGACTTGATATGCACAGATTTAAATATCTGAGTCACGTAGTACAATTTTTGGCTGCTGTTGCCACACTTCTTGATTGTCTTAGCATAAGCAAGTAAAAAACTTTTTTTTGAGAGCATGTTCGTTTTCTGGAAAGGATCTATTCAAAGGCTTCGTCCCTGGAAACTCTGAGGACGCTGTACCACAGAGACCGAGTATGTCCCAGGCTCAAACTATCACACTTGTGATATATCACAGGAAACATTCAAACTAGCAGCACTGCCTACAAATGAGCTATTGTCAAGGTATTGTCTAGGAATCCTGTGAGATTTAAGTATTTGCTTTCCCCTAAAAGTACTGAGGGCTAGTTTTTGAAAGATTAACAATGTATTTTAATGGGGTTTTTAATTTATTTCTTTTTTTACTAATTGTGTGTTCTAACATTTTCTATACATTTTTAATTGTTGTTAGAGCATCCGTAGCATGCAACAGCTTTCCATATCTAGGGGCAAGCTGGCAGATAATATATTGGGTCAAAGAGAGTACAAATAACTTTTGCTGTTAAAAATTCCTTTTTTTGATGTTGATGCTAGGGTTTCTTGGCTGACTGATGAACTACAAAGAGGACACTGCATGGGTGATATACAGTGCCAAGTTATCCATAAGTGTTCAGCAGTTATACAAACAACAACAACAACCACCACCTTTTCCACAAAGATACACAGCTTTAGATGTGTGAAGAGTGGGACACTGGCCATATTTGATATAATGCTTTCGTGAATATTGGTTTATTGCTGACTAAGAGGATCACCACAGGGGACAAAGAACAAACCCTCCTGGAATACAGCTACTCAGGCATTTTGAAAAATGCATCAAAAAGCTGATTATTCCTTTCTTGCAAGAGAACTTCTCCAACAGCACCTTTTGCCATCCAGCATAGACATTTACGTCTTATTTTTCCCATTTCCAAGGATCACAAGTGCTTTTCACTGATACAAGTGTGAATAGAATATTCTGGTGTGCCTTAACATGCTGTACTAATCCACAAATAAACAAGCAGTCACAACAAATTTTCTCCTGCGTCATATCAACTTTTGATGTGGCACAAATATAGCAGTACGCCTGAAGAAACTTCATGCTTAAAGAGAACATGTTTCAAATAAAGAGCGTAATCTCATTTATATTTTAGTGGGAAACGATATAAGCACAGGTAAAATAATTAAAAAGCAGAAATGAACAAATTCACAGACAGAACAGAAATAGAACTATAGATTTTTCTCCACTACCAAAATTTTAACCCATAACCTATTTTGCAGTGTAGCTATTCCACTGTTTCTTGAATAAACTTGCCATTAGATAGCTTGGACTTCATACAGCTGCCTAAACAGAGGTGCCTAGTGCCATCCTATGGTATCCCACTTCACTTCCATCTGTCCCTCCAGAAGCACATGAATCTCCTGTAAGTCCTGTGCCACATCTTACTGCCCCAAGCTCATCTGTCAGATACTCTAGGATGTACACTGTGACCCTAAGTATCCACGTTAGGCAACAAAATCACGTTCTGCACCTCCATCCCACAGCTGGACATCTAAATTTAGGTACCTACAAGCTAAACATGAATCCTACCCATAGGAGTTCAATTCAGTTGCACCCGCGTGCCGTGATGTGCCATTTCGGATGTCTCAGTATACCAGAGACATGGTACTGGCTGAGGTAACACAGGACTTGAGGGAGATCTGTGCCCTCCTTGAGCAACCCCTAAGTGCCCTCTCGGCCACTTAGGCATCTCAAATAGCACTCGACACCTATTTGTTGACAAGTGAATCAAGCCCATTAGCGTCTCCAGGCTTTTCCAATGTATCTAAGTGGCTCTCAGCAGGACTGTACTTTGCAGATACTTAAAAACAACAGCAAATGAGTAAAGCTTGCAATAATACAGGAAGGGGATCATATTAGTTCAGCAACAGGCTGGCCATTTCTAGCTTATGTTATTTACAGAGGATTTAGCTGGTTTTGTCATTTTCTGCTGTGCTACAGACCATACAAACAAAGCCTTTAAAGTTCAAATGCAGAAATTTGGCCACAGCTACAAATAACAAATCGACTAGTCTTAGCGATGAAATGTTAATTGGAGTTTGAGAGAGTCAGTTCACAATGAAAGAGCCCAAAACGCTTAATCCTTGCCAAATTAGGAATTTTTAGCAGATATGAGTAACAAAAGATTGAGTATATGGGGACGTTTCATATGTAACGTAATCAAAGAGTCACCAACAGCCTCTCCGGCAGAGAGGGATCTCTGTACCCAGAGCTGCCACATCTAGTTGGTGTTGTTGTGGGTTTCTTTTCTCTGCGGCAGGGACCTAACAGCTGTATTTGGTAAAAACATAATCCTTCTTCTTCAGCTTCAGTTCACCACATCATTGATTCGTTTCTCAAATGGCCAATCTAGAAGTGTTTACCATTACACACTACCATGAGCAGTAGCCTGGTAAGGATAGCCCTCTTGCAATTTATATCTGATCTTCCACAGTGATTAAATATAAAAAGCAAACCGCTGAGATTAAAATATCAAACTGACCTGAAATGTCCATTCCTTGCTGTGAGCTGAAGTTTTCTAGAGAAAAAAAGGAGTAGCTAGACCAGAGCTGCTCAGCCTTTGTAAGGAAGCAGGGTGCAAGGAAGGGAAAGGCCCGTGCCTTTTGTGAAATCTGCCTTAAACTGGATTCCAGTTCTGCAGAAAGCGCTTGTCTTGGAGGGGAGCAAGTTGCAACTACATCAGACAAGTTAGAAAATGGAAATGAGAAGTAAAAACACTGTAACGCTCTTGCTGTTGTTCATCTGAGGCCTTATACCAACTGTCCACCTCAAACCCCTAATACAAGTCATCTAAATTTGAAAAGAAGGTCCCTATCCCCAGCAGAGTTCCCACAGGCATGTGCGTGTCTTGGGCATCGTTTTTGTGTCCGTACACATCTGCACGTTTGTTGCCAGTCCACGGGCTCAGGTTTTGCATGAGACCAAACTCTCCGCACATCCAACATAAAGTCTCCCTGCCAGCCCGCAGTAAGGGCAGACACACCTCGGTCTCAATACCTGGAAACAGTTGTGTTTGGGATCTGGCGCTGCAGACCCAGATTAGCGGCCCTGGGCATGGAGCCCCTCCATAGCTGGGGCTGGACCCCTGGGAAAAAGTAAGGTGCTACAGAACTGAGCAAGTTTGTGGGTTTAATGTGTGCTCCTGTGCTCCTGCTTAGGTAACGGAGTTTTATCGCTCCCCACTGACTCTGTGTTGTCTCTGCAGAATAATTACTCCCCAGCACCAAGTGCAGGACTAACCTAAAGACGACCAGCAGAAAACACTAAGTTTCATCCGTCATCCTGTGTTCACTGGATCCATAAAGCCGAGCCTCCTCTGAACAGGGCTGGACTGCAGAAAGGGAAACTGTCTGCAGCTACGCAGAAGCTTGAACACTTACAAAGTGAGCGGATTGTGCGGCTGCTTCAGCCCAAAGACCCTGACCCTCTCTCTGCATAATAACCATGCTGGAAACCATTTTCCATCACAAATGCTAAAGTTGATACATTGCTGCCGACTCTGATGCTACAAGCAAATAATTTTCTTACATTATGGACGGCTTTTAGTTTTGCTTGTGTGTGGGCAAGATTTGGGGTTGGCCATATGAAAAATGGTTTAAATCTGAGGGATAAGCAGATGTTTCAGATAACTGGCAATTAAATAATTCATAATGTTGACATGTTGCCATCAGGTTTCCAGACTAAGAGGAGTCTTTTTTTCTACTCAAGCAATACTAGCCACTCTGGCAACTCCTGTTTTGGAACATTTAATACAAAAGGATGTGCCCTTCTGCTCTTCACACATGAGAAAAATAAGTAAAGAAACTCTTCATGTCCCAGATGACCATGATTAGAAGACATGCATAAATATGCTTCCCCTTGCTACATCTATACTGCTCACTGCACTGGTTTTCAAGTGACGTCTGCTCTAGTGGCTGCAACCTGCTGCTAAAGGGTAAGCAAGCAAGCTAGTGAACCATTACCCAGTACCTGTTTGCTACCAGTGAAAATGCACGGCACTCAAACTTACATTTTATGGTCTATACTGTGTGAATAAATCAGAAAATAGTGAAACTCAAAGATACTTACATTGCCTACATAACAGCTCATTAAGATTCTTTTCCACCTCAGCGGCAGAGCTGTGACACTTGCACCAAAGCTCTATCAGATCCTCCAGACTGATATCATTTCAATCAGAACGTGAATTTCATGACGGCAGAAGGTCATCAAGTCAAATACTGTGTCTGATTTTTAAAAGGGTTGGATAATTTTATGACCATTAATAACATTTGCAGTTCTGCATGCTAAGACAAGGTAATCAAATGTCATGCTTCAGAGTGTAGGCTGATTGCCATATAGGTCAGGAAGAATATTTTCACCAATGTACATCGTTGCATAAAATAAACTTGCAAATAAAGTTCAACAAGTGAAAACCTTGGTATCAGAAAACTTGTGTTTGGGTACCACACAAAACAAAGGAGGTGTATAGGACCAAGCAGCCTCAAAAAAGCAGCCTCAAGAAGACCCAGTATCACTCAAAAGAATCAGGTGCGAATCTGCTTCACAGCGTTTTCAGGTGATTTGCAAGTTTCAAAGATTAAATTTCTAGCCCCCTTCTGGAATGCTTCTTAGCCCAGAATCACAGAAAATTAAGGTTGAATGGGATCTCCGGAGGTCATCCAGTTCATCTCTGTTACCCAAGGCTGGATCAATTAAGTCTGTATCAGGCAGATATTTATCTAATCTCTCTTTAGACTTCCAGCAATGGACCTTCCACATGCAATTTTTTCCCAGAATTAGAATTTCGAAGTAATTCTTAACACCTAACTTGAAACTTCCTTACTTTTCTTTGAAGCAAACTTAACTAATCGAGAGGCAGTGATTATTACTGTAGAGGAAATATATTAGGAAGAAAAAAAATTAATATGATAACTTACATGACAAGTACAACATATATATGATACAATGTAAGTACAGAATGCTGCTAACACTAAATATTGTGTCTGCTTTTTGTAATGACTGCAGTTTTTACCCTTTCTTGTCCTGGCAAGGTCACCAGGGACACTACCTGAAACTAGTGGTTTGTGGCTAAAGGAGTTCATTCACAGCAGCTCTATTTGCTAAGGTACATCTCCAGATATTATCATAATAACAACAATTTGTTTTATTTAGACAATCTCCACACACTTTCTATTTCTTGATTTTGTCACAGTCATCTTCCCAAATCTACAAACTTTATCTTTAAAATCTACAAATCTGCCCCCAAAAGGCATGTTTTTATGACGCATCATACAGGAACCATATGCATATCTTTTTTTGATTAATAACAGTAATATATAAAAGATCCAGCATTAAACTAACTGGTATGGAAATTAGATTTCCACACCAAGGAAGTCTGAGGGTGTTTGCAGAGCAGCACGAGGGAGGCGTGTTTTGTGCATGATGATAAAAACTTGTCCCTGTTTAATCTGTCAACAAGTTTAAAAGACCTTCAGAAATGAAGTTAGGTAGAAGGGGGCACCAAAGAAGCTGGTTTAGATCCGGACAGGAGAGTTATGCCTACCTTTTAAGGGCCCTGTATCTGACAGTGACTTAGACTCTGATAGGCTGTCTATCCAAAAATACGGCTCATTGATATATGCTTTTGTTTACCTTCTAGGTTTGGTCACAGATTCCTGAAGGTCGCTTTGACAAAGGCAATGAAAATTAATTAATATTATTATTAATTGAATTTCAAAACCACAGGAAGTTAGTTTCTTTATTTCTATTTGTTTTTTCCCTTAAATTTATCAGAAAAAGATCTAATTTTGAGAATTGAAAACTCATTGAATTACTTTGCTCTGTATGTCTTGTAAGGATTTTAAATTAGATATGTCATACATGTTTTATTTTTATAAATAGAAAAGTTCTTCTTTTAAAACATTTGCTTTATTTAGATTTTCTTGCAGAGGTAGATGAACTAAATGAAAAAAAAGCAAAACTGTTGGCCAGATTTTTTTATTATTATTATTCCTAAGTTATATATTTGGTCTCTTTGCAGTGTCAAAAAATGGGAAAATAAGTTTTGGAAAGTGTTTTTAAAAGGTTTTAAAACTTATACCAATAAACTTATGAAACTGTAAAAGACAGACTATTATTTTAAGGTGAGAAATAGACAGACAAGGCACTCAAGCATCAATAATTCTAATGCGCAACGACTCTAGCCTCCAATTCTTTGTTTTGCCTAGTTCTTCTCTTTAGAATTAATCTGTTATCCCGGTTTATGCAGAGGACTTGGGGCGGGGGGGCAGGGAGGGCTGTTACCCTGCTCTAAACCTGCCTGACAAAAACTGACAGGCTTGAGTAAATATTGAAGGGCCTGTGAAAAGAGCATAGCATAGCACGATATGGGGAGAGCGGAAGGATGCGGTCCTGCAAACGAGAAGCAGTAGTCACAGTAACTTCAAGGCAGGGGGTTCCGCGAGGGTCTCGCACGTTTGCACGGGTTTCGATGCCTGGGCACCCAGCTTCAGCTCACTCGATGCAGCAGACAAGTACCTCTGCTGCCTATGTTTTTCTTTACATGATAATCCACAAATTTTGAATGCACAGAACCAGGTTCTTCACTGTTCTTTGAGAACAAGAGACTGGCCAACAGTTTGTGCTCGGTCATTTCAAAGTTAAAAGAATAAAGAATGCTCTTTTATGTTGTCTTTTAAATTGAAGATGTTACATAAAAGGGTTGAAACCTGCCTGGAAAGTATCTTAATCCTTACCATTTGGTTGCCTTTGTTTTCTCCCCTTGGAGGTTAAGCCAAGGTTATTTGTGAATTATTTCATTTGGAAGTATGTGTGAAGTTCAGGATATATGTAATGGAACGTATTGACTGTGAAATGTTCCTGGCTATCAAGCTGAGGACATTCAAAGCCACTGTTTGTGTGTGAGTGTTGTCAGTTAGCTGTGGTACTAGAAGATCAGACAGCCAAATTAGAGCAACTGGTTGATTTTCTTGTGAAGATCGATGAATATGACAGAATAATAGATGGCATGCGGTTAGTATCCAGTGCAAAGGGAGCGACGACATCAGGAAAGGTGTACAAGCTGTTAACGCGCAGCCAAAAGATTACTTCTGAGGCACGGCACAAAAAAACATAAGGCAGCAGAAAAGGCGCTAAGTAAATGCCTGGGAAAGAAGCAAGGGTAAGGGGAGTACTCGGAAGACGAGAGTGGAACAATAGTCTCTGAGACCTGAGGCACTGAGTATCAGTAAACCTGAGAAAGGCTGGATAGGGGGTGACTTCACATGTGAGGAAGCTACTGAACATAAAAAGAGAGATGTTTTGATAACAGAAGGGTCAATGTATCACTTTATAGGTAGCCATTTCTGACAGATGAGCTGAGATAAAGGAGAAGAATCAGTCTACAAAAGCTGAAGATATTACTAAAAATTTTATAATAGGTTAGAAAATGGGGAATCGTCTGGTATGTCTATTCTACCTGTTCTGCTGGTGATATAAGGAAAAAAGGTGCCACAACCAAACGAGATTAGAAATGTTTCCTACAAATAGAAATGTTGGTGCGGCTTTTACTTTATGGGATGTGACCAAAGAACGCCATAAAGTTTGCAGCTGTGGTTAGAGCTCTGAAATGATTTGGTGGCTGGACTCCAGGTGTCATTTGTTAATCACTGTAGTTGCCAGGATGCAGAGAGGGATTTAGATGAGCAAGCAGATGAAAGGAGTAAGACCAGGACCTCAAAAACATTACTTTGACAGCATGTCATCCAGCTGATTCTGCGAGGCTGCAGAGAGTCCATGAGCGGGATCCATCTCACATAGCTGAGTGCTGTTGATGTCAGGCATTTCCAGAGGACTGAATCATCTGACCTCCCCACGTCCTGCTATGCGGCTGAGGTCAGTAGCTCTCTGGAAGTGGGTACCTATCCCCCTGCGTTGACTAGAAAGGGAGCTTCAAGTGTCTGGCTCGCCCTTTTGCGTCTAACTTTTAGATTCCCAAGTTAAGTCAGATGAGCTCCACGCAGGGCTTTTACCCAAGTATACAACTTGGTAAAGACACTCAAATCACGCCAGGATTACCCAGTTTTTACAATGGCTGAAAGGCTGCGCTTTATCTGCCGGCAGAACTCACGGCACGCAACAAGCCAAATGCTTGCTAGTAGCGATGGTAAGTACAGAGTGGGTGGTGAAAAACACGTGCAAAAAGTAAAAGTCTCCCTGAGGTTGGAGAAAGGATATTAGATTCAGGATAATAAAAGTACCTGATAAAAAGTTAAAATATTCTTGCAGTGAAAATACCATGCAGTTCGTAGAAAAATGAAGTTACATAGCGATTATATGTAGCATGAAAGGAAAAACTGTACAATTTTATCTGACAGCAGAGGCAATTTGAGTGTAATTTATAGCCAAATAGGGAGTCAAATGATTTTTGGCAAGGAACCTTTAGTGTGGTTAGAAAAAGTAGATCATGGCAACCTTTTAGAGATAAGAAACACCTCCTGAACAAGGCAGAAACATTGATCATGAGACATTTTAATTACTCTGATATTGATTAGGATAACAGGAATGCAATTATAAAGAAGAAAACACTCTTAAAAATTACATATTCTTAGTACAGCCTTGTTTTGTTTCCAGTAATTTCTTGAACAGGTTTTATAGTCCAAGGCTGTTCTATTCCATGCCTGATCCTAAGAAATGAGCTAAATATAAGAAATCACATTTAAGAGACAGAGCATCCTGGATCTACTTATCAGCTTATCATTGAGTTTGAAATACTCACGGGAGAATGCTGTGTACTAAAAGTGTTTTGACTTTGAGAAAGAGGACGGTGAAAGCAAGCTGGATGCTCTGAGGAATGTTGATTGGAATTCTATAATGTATGAGAAATCTCCTGAAGAAGAGGAGGAAATATGATTTTTAAGAACCAACTGATGAGACGGTAATTTAAATTCATCTCAAGCAAATAGCTGTTTTGCTGAATACAGAGTAGAATGTCAAGCAAATTAAATGAAAATACAACAGAATAAGTCTTAACTCAAAACTGAAAATTGGAGTGTGTTTCTTCTCAAACCTTCCAGTTCAATTACACCCCTAAAAGTGACTGCATTTTTCTACCATCTATAGAGAAAGCCTAGGATAAACAGATAGAAGAACACATTTGCCAACAACTAAAAGCAGATTAAATCAACCACACCTCTTGTACATCATTTAATTGGGAAAATGTCGTCAGTAAATTGTATAATATTACAATCCTGTTTATGTTACTGTTAAAATTCTTGATCTTCAATAAAAGCAAATCAAGTAAACAATTCAGCCATGAAATCCTACAAGCTTTACAATTTCTGGGTGGTTCTCTGCTCTTCTCAGACCATGCAACCAATGTGGGCACAGCAGTTCACAGTAGGTGACCTCCCTACTGTCTAGATCAGAGACAAAAAAACGTGGCTGAATATAACAAGGGGTTCGGTGTATGAGTATGTCAGGACTCCTAGTGTTAAAGACATCACAGACCCCATAAAATCTGTGCTGTCTCTGGACTCATGAAGGCTCCAACTCTGGCTGTAGTTACACTTAAGGCTACGGAGCACTTACATCTGAGAAAGCCTGCAGCTGCCTAATTCAACTGATATGGATCATTCTAGAAGAAATTTCTGACAAATAGAGTAATTGAGGACAGTTTCCTTCTTACAGCTATTGCAACCACTGAGATTTCAATTATATGAGCCCTTGCTTCATAATTAAAACATCATCTCAGTCAGTTGCTGTACATACATCTTGGTCACCATCTCAGCTGGGTGTGGATTTCTGCGCAATGAAATCTCTCTGCCAGTAAAGAAAGAGGAATCTTTCTCATCTGCCCTTACTAGATCTGTAGTACTGTCAGAACAGATGTGAGACTTAGGTCTTTCGGAGATGTAACGTCAGATGAACACACTTTTATATTCCCACTGTCTTTACACTTCTGGAATGGTGGAGTTGTGGCTGGCTTTATGGCATTAATTGGTCCTGTTTGGCAAGTCATCTGGCTCCTCCTTTTGCAAACCAGATGCAAAAAGTTAACTCATAAAGTTAACTTCATTATTTTGGTAGCCTTCTTTACAGATGATCCTGTTCAGGATAATCTTTCCACAATTTGGAAACTTTTTTTTTTGCTATTATATTGTATAATTATTATTTCTCTGCTTTCTCCATCATCTTTAACATTCTACTATCATATTTACCCTTTTCACAATTACATCGCATTCATGGCTCTGAGGCATCCTTATAGTAATAAATCAAATAATTTACCATTTCCAGGTGGTGAATTTGCACCTGATAGTATCTACGTGCATGACCTTGCATGATATACAATTAAATTTCATCCCACTTTATAACTCTGTCCTCAAAGACATCTAGTTCTTCCTGTGTTAATAGACCAGCCTTTTGAATTCCAGTGGCTCCCAGCTTTGCATCTTCACATTCCTCCCCACATTTTTTAAGAAAAAAACCCCAACATTTACATCAGTTCTTAAATCCCTTTGAGGATCTCTGTTGACAGTTTCCTTTCAGACCAGGAGTTTCACTTCCTAGCATAATCCCATGTTGTTTAACTTTTGGCCAGTTTGTTAATTTTCATGTAATTACAGCCATCTTCTCCATACGAATTAATAGTTTCCCTTGTGGCATATCTGTTTCTTTTAGAAGATCAAAGAGATTCTTTTGGATTTTTCCCCTACTGGGAACATATACTACCTTATCAAAAAGTGATTTAGGTTTGCTTGGCACTCTCATTTGCTCAGTTTTTGTTATGGTTCACAACTTGTTTTGGCATATTGTGGAGAACAGTACCATTCCTCGCTGAATAGGCTCATTATCTGAACCCTCATTATCTAATTTTATGTGCTAGTTTTCACAGTTAATCTGTTACTAAGATCATCCAATTGATTGTATTAATTTATTTGAATTAAATGTTGTCATTTCTATTTCCATACCTCATTCTCACAGGCCATCCTGGGTTGACCCTAATGGTTTATCATCTGTGTTAATACTCAGGCAAATTAGGTCACAGGTGTTTTTAATGTTAGCTACATGGTGTCCACCCAATATAAACATTGCACTTCTTCCCCCCCCCCCCGCCCCCCGGCTTTTTTTTTTTAAACAACTAGTCAATGTTTCTTTTAATTTCCTTCACAAGTGCTAAATAAACTTAAATTCTGGCAAATCTTACATTTCAGGATTTCTAAGCTGTAGCTTTTCTTACTGATTATATTCTTTTTCCATTCTTTCTTAACTCTTAGCTAATCACCAAAGTCCTGTCTGTAGTGCTTGTTTATCTACATATGTCTGGAAATCGTCTCCAAAATCTGTATTAAAATAATAGATGAAGAGCCATTAGAATTTCAAATCATTTTTGGACCACTGGTATTTTTAAAAAATGGCAAGCTTTTTCTAATGTCAGATGTGCTTCAGTCTAGCTGACTTCACTAAACATTTTCCTCAGTTTGCCAAAGTTGGTGCTTTTGAACAGAAACATTCCAATTTTGCTTTCTGTCCATTTGATGTGAACTGATTCTGCCCTGGGTCCAAATTTATTTTCTATAGCTAACTCTCTCCAAATATTTTTATGATTGAAATTCAAATTAATAACAAATTTATATGAATTTTAGTTTATTTGTCTACTTGTCCAGTTTGAGCATAGCCATCCGTATTTTATTTCTAACACTACCTCAATAGAACTTGTTTTGATATTCATCCAGGTCACATTTTGATACTTTAGCAGTTTATGTTTTCTCAACACTTTACACTTTCTTGTCTTTACACATCATCAATACACAATATTATTATATGATTTCCCTCCTTACCTCTGGGTTTTTCGCCTAAAAGACATACCTTTATTTTACTCAGGATAATTTTTGCACTGTATTTCTAACAACACTTATTGCTACCCAGCACACCAGTAATTCTGTCTGCTCTGTTTCGTTGCCTTGGCTCTTTGCATTATAGTTCAAACATTTGAATTGTTTCTTGTTTCCACCTTCACTCCTTTGGAGAAAAGTTATTTTTTTGTGAGTAAATACTTTGAAGCTGTTAATGGAGAAGTAACATTTGAGGAAATCTTGAACCCCTCCAGGCACCTGAACTGTTCCCAAATTCTAATTGGAAAAAGATTAATGTGGGCCTGTGCCACCCTCCTGCAATACCACATCCTCTTGGAACACTTTGCTCCTGTGAGTAATTTTCTTCAGGAAAAAAAAATCACATTAAACAGTGGGTGTCCAAACTAATGGCAATATTTCAGTTCAGATTTTGTGTTAGGTTTTGCATCATGTTCCATCACACAGCACACGTAGTAAGACTCATCATATTCCGTCAACTAATTTTGCTAAATGTCAGGCATTTAATAAAGGGAAAGGGCAAAAAGTTGTAAAGGCTTTGCATTGCCTTGTTAATCAGCATTTGAAAAAGTTTTGAAGAACTCAGTGATTCGTTAATTTACGAGCTGGTTTTGGGAAACTATAACATATGCTGCCTGAAATCCAAATTTTCTTTTAACAATCATTTGCTAGATTTCAAGTACTGAAATGTATACTTATATGTGCTGCAAATCTGGTCTGCCTAGCAAATATATGCAGGCAGCACAGATATGTGTCCGTACGGACGAGAAGAAGGTCTCACACCAACAGACCCTGGGAAGTGTCAGTGCCTCTCATAAAATCATCTCTCCACCTGCTCTACAGGACAGGCAATGTTCAGTAGCAGCTATTAGTGGCTATTAAAAAGTACCTCGTTACTATTAAAGAGACAAGCTGGACTGACAGTTCAGCATCACGAGGCAAGTACAGTTGCTGCTTGCCAACAGTTACATGACAGACATAAGAAGTCTAGGAAAACTAACAGGTGAAAACTTTTACTGTCATTCTTTGACGTTAAAAATAACCTCACTTACCAATTCTGTTTACTGTAATCCCAAATTCTTTGCCAGTTCTCTCCCAGCTTCTAGCGTACAGAATCTCCAATGCTCGCACACAGTGGGTAACATTTTTTCATCTGAATATTTCAATCATCCTCTGTGAGGGTGCTCACTTCAGTAAGAGCTGTTTAGTGGAAGTATGGATGGCAGAATCAGACCCTTAGCTTACGTGGAGTTCAGCATCCCTTTACTGTTTACTTTGATTAACTACATCACTACACATTTTCAAGAGGAAATGCAATTTTTGCCAGCAATAACTCAGCAACTTACAGTAAAGGGGCAAAAGCTTTGAGCAGACAATTCTAGGTGCTGGAGATAGTGCAAGTGATAAAATGATGTATAAAATGACATGATAACAAACACTGACCATATCTCTGATTTTTTTTAGTGGCAGACAATATCATCATTCACACAGCTGTGAGCCATTCAAGAAGGTATTATCCTGTGAGTTCTGACATCAAAAAACTTATCACTTCCAGCCTTACAGTAAAGCAGTTTAGTAGGTAATAAAAATGAGCAGGAAATTTCCAGAGTGGTCTGAGTAGACGGCAGAGACCAAATTTCCACAAAGTGGTACAGTTATATATAATTTATATCTCTCTGCACCATCTAATCTTCCTGAGAAGATTAATTCCGGCAGAAGGCATGCCATGGAAAGACCAAATACCTTGCCTCAGGGTCTCCAGCAGACACAGACAGTTTCTATTTCTTCCAGAGGTTCCTCAGGAATCCTGTTGACAAAGGCCAAAAAAAGATTATTTTTTTTTTTTTGGTCACTTTGCAGGTCTTCTGGAAGCCCACCTCTACTCCTAATTAAGATGAAGTCTTTGGTTTTGTTCTGTCCTTATTTTCCAGTAAACTTTAAGCTAGAGGACCTGATTGTCATTTCAGGACAGGCTAATAGCTAATATAGAGAAATAACTCAACAGTAGCGAGTAGTTTAGTGAATAGTATAGCCCATGTGCTATGACTAGGTGTCCTGGTTTCGGCTGGAATAGAGTCAACTTTCCTGCTAGTAGCTGGTATAGGGCTGTGTTTTGAATTTAGCATGAGAAGAATGTTGATAACACACCAATATTTTAGTTGTTGCTAAGCAGTGCTTTCACTAAGTCAAGGACTTTTCAAGGACTTTTCAGCTTCTCATGCCACCCCACCAGCAAGAAGTCTAGGGGGTACAAGAAGGTGGGAGATGACACAGCCAGGACAGCTGACCCCAACTGACCAAAGGGATATTCCATACCATGTGCTGTGCTCCGTATATAAACGAGGAGGAAAGCTGGCCAGGGGCAACGGCTTGGGAACTGGCTGGGCGTTGGTCAGCGGGTGGTAAGCAATTGCATTGTGCATCACTGGGTTTGTATATTGTTATTGTTATTGTTATTAATTTTCCCTTCCTTTTCTGTCCTATTAAGCTGTCTTTATCTCCACCCACAAATTTTACTTTTTTTTCCCAGTTCTCTCCCCCATCCCACTTTGGGGGGGGAGTGAGCGAGTGGCTCTGTGGTGTTCAGCTGCCTGCCGAGTTAAACCATGACACCAGGGTTCAATTCTACCTGTTCACGCTGCTGTTATCTCAACATTGCAAGAAGTCAATTAATTAAAAGCTAGCTATGAGCAGAAAAATCAATACTCAATACTCAAATAAACAATATTCTTGAGTGCTGTGTAAATAACATCCTTGTGCAAACTGCTGTGCCAGAGGTATCTTTTGTGAACTCAGGCCCCAAATCCCCATCTTTTAAAATGCTCTCTTTTCATTTCACATTGACGAGGGAAATAAACCATGGAAGATGGGGTCTGTTTTGGAAACAGAGCCAAAAATAAAAGCCCAAAACACAAGGGCAGGATTCAGCTCTGGACTGGAAACCTACGTGTAGGTATTGACACATCTGCTAGGTTCCTAAGCTCCTATTTTAATCAGAAGAGCTCCGGGTATCTATTTGGTCACTTTAGCATAAACATCTAGTGGTATTTGAAGCACCTGTGTCAATCAAGTCTGACCTCCAGCTCCTCTCCCCTTTCCTGTAAGGTTCTGTATTGTATGTGCATATTCTGGATATTTTATGGCATCTGAAAGTGGCACAGGACACCCGCATTCAGGAAACTGAACTGAAATCTTAGTTGACAGGGTTAGTGGCGTTTGCTGAGCCAAACCTCCAGGCTCCACTGACCTTATTGACTAAATCTCCCTTATCTATAATGAAGCTTTAGTCACCCAGGGTAGGCAACACTTGCATATATACTCATCTACATTTGAGATGCTCGGTGTACATCTGGACTGGCAGATGGAGGACAGGGCACAGCATGAGATGCTTATGTTTAGGCACTCGCATCAAGCCTCCTCAACATGTCGATATTTGCATGTAGATGTCTTAATGTAAGGGTTAAGTCCTACCTCAGGTAACTGCGGTGCTTCCTGAGGCACTTCAGCCGCATACCTAAGCTAATAAATTATTGACTTCATTAAAACCTGGTTTTTCAAGGGTCCATCTCCTTTTCAGTCACCTTTGAGGGGAGCAGGTTTTCTTGAAAATCTGGTTTTCCATTCTAAAACAGTTTCAACATTAAGTTCATCATCCCTTTATTGTCCCTCACTGTACAGTGAATATGTTTCTATAGTCCTTTGTGCCAGCACAGTCTTATGTATCTTTCAAATCTTGAGCCCTTTCAAGAGATCAATATATCACTTGACTCTCAATTCGAACTGGACAAAAAATGGAAAAATATTTGGAATAATATACAGTTTGGAAGCAAACTGCTGAAAAAACTCTGTTTGCAAATATTAGATGACTGATTCACTCTGTCATTCCCTCTTTTTTTTATCCATTGAAACTTTTCTTCCTCTCACACACAAGTAGACACACAGAACAGCACAGCACAAAAAAATTCACCTCTAAAACACAGCCACATGGACAACAGAAATACAGCCTTCAGCATGGTCTTCATACAGCTATAGTGTTCTCAGCTACCACTTCTTTTAATGAGATCTCTTTGGTCTGGCTTACAATTGCTGAAATACGATCTCTGTCACGGGGACATAGCTCTTCACTCATCTATCTTGTCCCTCACTCCATGATTATTTAATGTCGGGATTCTCTATGAGGAAAGCGTACAGAGAATATTCAGACTTCAGTTCAGGGTGGGGGTTTTTTTCATGACGCGGGCTGTGTTTCCTGACTTTCACAAAAAGAAGGAAACAATCTTTGTCGCAAAATATCTTTTCACACACATAAAAGAGGAGGGCAAACTGCAGAAAAATTACTGTGCTACTTTATTTCTGATACATATGGATGCTTTGACTGTCCTTACTATTGATTTTTTTCTGTACTTTGAAACTCTTTACAGCTGTGAGCGCTAGCAGACATTTTTGGCTTTTCTTTACTCCAAAAACAAAATTCAGTCTTATCTACCACCTGCCCAACCACTCTGGGCACATCAGAGTCCCATCCTTTGGATGACTCTAGAAAGTACCACTGCTATTACTAACCACCTGGGGTTCTTCCCTGCCTTAATCTTTTCCTGCCTTTCCTGAGAAGTTCGATACAGACTCAGTTTCTGGTTTTCTCACTGTATTTTTTTATTTTATAAGCATCAGCCCTACTGGGAGCTGGGAGGTGGTGGGTTTCTCACAGAGAGGTGGTGGGTGGGACTGGGAAGTGAAGTATTTTAATTGTAACACTACACCTGCTTTTCTGTAAATGACTCTGCCAACCTGTTTCACTGCAAGTAATTTAGGACTTGAGTCACACTCACCCACAGAGATATCTTTTTTCTTGCTGAATTTGGCATTTCAAATGTTCCGGCAAGTTCATCTTTTTCAAGAGAAAGCCACTTGGAGACAGATTTTCTACTTCAGCTGTTACCCAAAGCAAAAGCTGCTCAGGACCAATCTGTACGATTTTTGTGTGCAGGAATTTTCAGCAGCCGTGGGAACAGTCACACACATACGGGTGACTCACGGGAACAAGAGTTTACCAGGCTGGGCCCAAAATACATCATTACCTGGCAGTTGCTACCCACAGCCGCACAGAAGAAGCTGGAAAACATTTGGGCTGCTTACTTAGCATGCCTACAATCACCACGCGTGGGGAAGATTGTATTTTAAACATCACCCTCCCTGTATACAACACGTTTGCCCTTATAATGGAGAAACTCTGATTTTTTTTTATTTTTTTAGAATAGCTTTAGGTAATACTTCTGGTCCGTGTGAACAGGCAGGAAGGCTGTAATTTTGTTAAAAACTTTATGTAATAACATATCCTTGAGAAATTTGATAAGGCCTGTCTATGCCACCATAAACATACTAAGTAAAGCCTTTGAATTAACTTCATTTGAAAGAGCTTGCTAAGAGCTAAGGCACATAACTGGAGGAATTGAATTACAGTGGCCTAATAAATTATCAGCCATTAGCTGAATTTCCTTAATTGCCTGTGGGCATGCTTTTAGTCCACCCCAGTTGTGAGGTAATAAACGTCAGTGAAAGAGATTTCAGGAGAACATTCAAAGCCTAAATAACAGTAAGGAGTCTAAATACTTTGTTGGACCGGTGCCCATGTCCTTGAATGATACTAAATAGATCAACAAGTGATTTTTCAATTCGTGTTTGTAATGCTATTTGTGATATGTTACTTGAACCACAGGCAACGAGGCAAAGGTAGAAAAGCTGAGGGACGTGAGGAAGGAGGAAGAGATACGGATGAGTCTCAAATTAGGCAGCTCTGAAAGTCCTTCTCAAAACAGGTTTGAAATTGCCAAAACATATTAAAGTAAGGGAAGAGAAGGAAAGAAGGAGAAGGAAAAAGAAAGAAAGAAAAAAACTTGCAAAGATGGAAGGCAGAGGGTTTTCAAAATCTAGAAATGTAAAGTAAATGCCTTTATTGAAGAACTTCTGTGGTGTTTAAGTCCCACTTTGTGTTTACTTGCTGGTATTTTTCAGCTGGCTAGTCAATGGGAATATGATTCTGTTTATTTAAGGAAGTTTATCTATTTTAAAATCTATAGGGATATTTGTATTGGTCCAGCACATTTCAAAATTACAAAGTTAACATAAATTAAAATTCTATTGTGAACATTTAATTAGCAATTTAGTCTCCAGAGTATTTGTGACTAGATAAAATTCTGATTGAATTAATTCATATGGATCTATAAAGACAACTTGATTATCATTTGGATTTTCATTCACAACTTTTAAACACTGAACACTGCTAATCACTCACGTCCTATCATGTCATGCCTAAAAATACATTTAACAGTACTCAGTAACAACACAACGTCTTTGATCTTTACAGTGTTACGATGAGGTGTGACTTTGCAGTAGTTTTTTGATATGAAGAAATGGATTTTGATTCAACCTTATTTTTAACAGGTCTATCTAGCACGTCTTAAGAAATAATTACTTTGTAAGAATCAAAGTGGGTTCTGATTAAGTGTTATTGTTTCTGAAGCTGGGCAAATATTGTAAAATTAAAAATTAACTTCTTATGGTCTTACTCACTTATCTGGATTCTTTCAGACTTTCCAATTCCTACATCTGCTTTCTGTAACAAACTGTACTGGAAAATTATTAGTTCACACGCTTGGATACTCATGGAAATGTGAATGATAAACATGGACATGCAAATATTCACATAAGAATATGTTATTTATATGTGAAGGGGAATGCCATCTGACACAGGTAAAAAAGCTGGTTCGTAGAAGCTGTTTAATGAGCCATAAAAGAATTTCAATCATACTCTTTGCAGCTAGAGTGAACCGTACACATATTACTGAGTCCCAATCACAGCATCACTGCATATGCTACATCAAATATACCTTTTTAAGGAATAAATACTCTTTGGCATAGCAGGACAAGATCTTGAGCTCCTCAGCCAGAGCTTTGCTAAATGAAAATTTGGCTAGTTAGTTACTAACTGACATTCCATTTCTGCCCCTTCATTCACTTGTCTTTTCAATTTCTCTTTCACATCCATTTCATTTTTCACTACTTGGAGTCCTTGATAATAAAAATATGGAACTTTCTAAATAACAATCATTTAGCACATCCGTGTGCTCATACACACACAAATTATACATGCATTTATACATAGGTGCATAGCACCTATAGTATGACTACTAGAAAAGCATACATGAAACAGAAATTGATACTTAGTAGACAGAGAAGTAAAATACAAATACATTATTAGAAATGGGCTGTTAAAATTTGGGCCTGTTAAAGGTGAGAACAGTATTAAAATGTCTCGGTCTAGAAATTTAATACAGATTTGAATTTACTGCAAGGAAAAGAGACCTTTCTGTTAGTGAACTTCATTTTTGTTTCATCTCCCAAACCCTCTACAAAACTATAGTCTCCTTCCGTTACCCCAGTGTGACAGGCCAATAGGGTGCTATTAAAAATACCTCTGCTGTGTTTCCCTTTCTTCTGTTCCTCAGCCCATTTCTCTTGCAAAATAAAGGCATTTTGAAATTGAGATTCATTATTTAAATTTCATGTCTTGAAATTTAAGATTTCAAACTGAAGAAGTGTTGAGACTTAAACTTAGTATTTATATGTGATTTAATTGCTGAGGAATAATGTCCTACAAAGTGTGAAGGAATTATCTTTCATGCATACAAATGTCTCTAATCACTATTTGCAATACTTTGAATGCAAAGATCCATGAAGCAGCTGCTCAGCACTAAGACTCTCCTCACTTGAATTCCCTTTGCACAAAATTTTCATTGCAAGGTAAGTTTTTTACTGTTATTTTTCGTATTGATGTTGATGTTAGATATGGACAGGCAAATGAAGGCCTAACAAAGGGGAACAAGGAAGGAGGGAAGGAAGGAAGGGATAGCAGGAAGGAGGGAGGGAAGGGGGAGCTGTGGAAGGTGCGAGGGATGACGAAGAGATGGATAAAATCTAGCAACATAAAAAGATGATGATATATTCTAGGACTAAGAGCAAGAATTTCTATAGTGCAATGAAACCGAATACTTAGAAATGACCTAAAAGAAGGTATGGGATATAACATTCAGTCACACAGTGTCCAGTATATCTCCAGTTCGATGCAAATGTGAAAAGACAACTGTGATGCAAACATGTATCAGCTAAAACACATTCACTGTTGATGAGGAAGTAGCCGTGTGTTTGAATGGCCTCACCCCCACTGAACCTTGTTCACCCATGTTCAAGCAGGTAAATTTAAGAGGTGCAAAGAACTACTAGGATGCTGAGCAGAAACCAGACACAACCTCAGAAGGGAAGAATAAAACAGCTTTGCTCATTCAGTATAGTAAAAGAAGACAGAGAGGGGATATGACCGTAAACATATCATGAAGGGACAGATGCCAATGGGTGAAAGAACTGCAGAAGCTCGAAAATGATGCCAGCATAAAAACAAACAAGTGTAGACTGAGTATGGTATATACTTAAGCTGTAAATTACAAGGTTGTGAGATGTGGAGTTTGCAACAGCAAGACAGTGGATGCATGGCCTCAAGGGGTCTGGTGTGAATGCTAGGTTCCTAACTGAGTTTTATTTTTAGGGTTTTGCCCACAGCTACTGAAAGATTTACTCCTGGGACAGGCAGTCACCACATCGCAGTTAAATGAAGCTGTCATGGTGAGTTACAGAGAAAAAGTTAGCGTGTCAATTAAGCATAATGATGTAGCAATTAGCTTCTGATTTCAACTTTCTAAATATGTGCCACAGAATAACTAAAAAGATGCTAGAAATTTAATCTCTTCATCCTCTATTAAAAAATGGGGTACGTGAAGAAATGAAAAATATTTGACTACTCAGAAAATCTATTTGTCTTCTTTGTTCAGCATCTCCTTCTATTGATCACTATCAGTGCTGACAAATAGCTTGAAGCTGTGATCCTGAATTGATATTTAATTAAAATTAAGATCTATTCTAATTGTATGGTAAACACATCAGAGTTCTGTATGTAAATAATGTCAACAGATGAAGGATAAAAGAAGAATTTTAAATAAGTGTTAGAAAGTTTGCAAAGGGGCTAGGGAGCAAATCATGCAGAGAAAAGCAATAATTAAATTCTGTCTCCAATTTATTTTTACACTGGATGCCACTCTTATTACACTGAAGTTTAAAGACTGTTTTCTTATTCGCCTTTCCAGAATGAATAAATTACATGAACGGTATGGGGTTTAGGGGGGGTTAAATCAGAAAAGTAATGTTTTCTTCATCAAAGTGTGAAACCTATTTGTAGTATGAGTAGAGCATGTGTCTTAATGACATTGAAACTTATAAAATGAAATTACTGAATTGCCTTACAGAGGAAGGTGTTTTTCAGAGAACGTTTCACCTCTCACTCCTGGTCAGCAACTTTCTGTCACCGTGCCCTTCCTCCAGGCTCACCTATACCATTAATGAGGGGCACTGAGCTGTTCTGCTGACTACCCAGAGAACTCAATCAGTTTTACTTTATCAGGTCCTCCACAGACAGATAGGAACCGCCTTACCCTGGTCCTCAGGGCCTCAACCACCCCAATATCTGCTGGAGGGACAACACAGCTGGGCAGAAGCAATCCCAGAGGTTCCTGGAGTGCGTTGATGATAACTTTCTCCTCCAGGTGATAGAAGACTCAGTGAGAAGAGGTGCTCTACTGGACCTCATGCTCACAAACAATGAGGGGCTCATTGAAGATGTGAAGGTCAAAGGCAGCCTTGGCTGCAGTGACCACGTGATGGTGGAGTTCAGGATCCTGAGGGCAGGGAGGAGGGTGAAAAGCAAGCTCACAGCTCTGGACTTCAAGACAGCAGACTTTGGCCTCTTCAAAAGCAAAAAGGAAGCATACAGAGGGTGGGAGCAAGGATGGATGACCTGGAAGGAATACAGAAACATTGTCTGAGCTTCCAGGGACAAAGTTAGGAAAGCTAAAGTCCAAGTAGAACTGAATCTAGCCAGGGATGTCAAAGACAACAAGAATGGCTTCTCTAAGCACACAGGTGACCAAAGGAAGACTAGGGAAAGTGCGAGCCCTTTGTTCAACAAGATGGGCAACCTGGTTACACAGGACATGGAAAAGGCTGAGGTACTGAATGCCTCCTTTGCCTCAGTCTTTACTAGCAAGACCAGCCGTCAGGAATCCCATAGACCAGGGGGAAAGGCTGGAACAAGGAAGTACCCTTGGTGGAAGAGGATCAGGTCAGGAAATACTTAAGCAAACTGAACATATACAAGTCCATGGCCCCTGATTAGATGCACACACAAGTGCTGATGGAGCTGGCTGATGTCATTGCAAGGCCACTCTCAATAGTCTCTGATTGATCATGGAGACTGGGAGAAGTGCGCAAAGACTGGAGGAAAACAAATGTCACCTTCATCTTCAAGAAGGGCAAGGAGGACCCAGGGAACTACAGGTCAGCCAGCCTCACCTGAATCCCTAGGAAGGTGATGGAGCAGCCAATCCTGGAAACTATTTCCAAGCACCTTAAGGACAAGAAAATCATCAGGAGTAGTCAGCATGGGTTTGCCAAAAGGAAGTCATGCTTGACCAACCTGATAAACTTCTATGATAAAATGACTGGCCTGGTAGATGAAGGGAGAGCAGTGGATATTGTCCACCCAGACTTCACCAGTCCAGTGTCTTCACTGTCAACCAGGCCTTTGACACTGTCTCCTGTAAGATTCTCATAGAGAAGCTGGTGAAGTATGGGCTGGATGAGCAGACAGTGAGGTGGGTTGAAAACTGGCTGAATGGCCAGGCCCAGAGGGCGGTGATCAGTGGCACAAAGTCTAGTTGGAGGCCAGTGACTAGCGGTGTACCCCAGAGGTCAGTACCGGGTCCAGTTGTGTTCAACATCTTCATTAATGATCTGGATAACGTGGCAGAGTGCAACCTCAGCAAGGGTACAAACTGGGAGGAGTGGCTGATAAGCCAGAGGGTCACGCTGCCTTCCAGAAGGACCTCAACAGGCTGGAGAAACGGGCTGACAGGAACCTCATGGAGTTCAACAAGGAGATGTGCCAAGTCCCGCACCTGGGGAGGGACAAGCCCAGGCACCAGGACATGCTGGGAGCCACCCAGCTGGAAAGCGGCA
>JAVKLA010000008.1:27691283-27702665 GCA_034782735.1 Sagittarius serpentarius
GGAGTCTCCCTGTGTGGAGGTATTCAAAAGCCATCTGAACATGGTCGTGGGCAACCAGCTCTAGGTGGTCCTGCTTGGGTGTTGGGGTTGGACCAGATGACCTACTGACCTATTTTTTTCCTGACTGATACAAGCAATACCTGCAATGTCTTCAGGGATTTTGTTTTTAGCAGTACTGGTTTGAACAAATAGTTTATGAACAGTTCCCATACATGAGTGAAGAAAAAAATGCTCAGGAGTAGAGTGTGTGCACACATTCACCACAGCTTTAACTTGTTTCGTCATTACTTGGGGAGGAGGTCGATGAGAAAAAAAGTCAGTTTGAAGAGTATGATCTCTTTAATTATACGGTCTGTGTGTCAGACAGAAAATTTTCCTCCCCTCAGCTGGGATTCTAGGATTCAAATTATATTCAGTAGGAAGCCTTCACTGTTTTTACTGTGCATTTGAGAATTTTATACGCATTTGAGAAAAATATGTGTTCATTAAATCCCAGTTCTTAAATTTTATTCATTTTCCTGAGTGTTTTTAAGTGTGTTTTTAATTTTTGTTTTAAGACTTTATATTCAGATACTACTTTCTGACGTAAATTTTACTTAAAAATGACAAGTCTTTGAAACGCTGTCATGCTTAAATAGAATTTTCTTCTATTTTACTTTCTCATCATAATTGTTCCTAACCATATTGTAATTACATTAACTGCTCTGTCATGTTTATCTTTGCAAGGACAAAACCATCAAAGGTAATCATGTCCATAGTAGAATGCAATGCCAGCCAGCATGTTGCTAACCTGTGAATTATTTCTCCTGCTGTGGGATATTCAAGTAGATCTGACTTCAGCCCAGTAACCTCAGTTAATGTCTGTGGGAGTTACTTTTCCACTCTCTGTCTGGAAGCGGAGAAATGAGATTGCATGGGCTAACCAGTAAGGTATGAAAGTTCTACTGCCTTCAGTGGTAGTTTAAACACGAGGAAGGTCTCAGTCTAAATTCCAGGATGAAAATGTTTTAGCACCAGAAGCCTTGGTAAGGTAGCAGAGACATGGTTAAATTACCATGGAATACCACAGTGAGCTAAACTAGGGGAAGTGAATGGACGCTCTAGTGACAGAAGCTTCTTTTTTGGTGTTTTACCCTCGTCAGAGACATGCAAAGAGTAAGAAAAGAGTCAGGTACTGTGCCTTAGGTGAAACACATTCAGCTGAGTAGCTGGCTTACGTCCCAGCCTTAGGGAATGCTTCCTGCGTACAAAAATTAGGTTTGGGGGTGCATCTTCAGGGGGGTGTATGTGTGTGCATGCATGTGCGCTCACCCACATCCTTGCATGGTCAGACTTTCATCAGCAATCTGCTCGATGATTTAGTAATCACTAATATAACACCACCAGCAGAAGTTAAGCTCTTTTTTTTTCTTTTTTTCTTTTTTTTTTAAATGTCAATCTAGGCTTGCCCTCAGCTGTGCAGTAAAAGCTTGGCTGGCTTCCTACTTTCATATGCATTCATTTACCTTCCTTCCTAATGATAAATATACAGCACAGCCAATTTGACTCATATACTTTTTTACCTTCCTTTTTTACCCAAAATATATTTCATCTCACCTATTGAAGAGTGTAATTATATTTCACTCACTTATAGGAAAGTCCTTGGTAATTCACTGTTGCCTGAGGCGCTCTGAGTTATGCCTCTTTCACTTTCATGACAAAAACATAATAACAGTGCTTCAAGGGTAGTATTTTCAGTGGCAAGATGTACCTGGAAAATGATACAGTGCTAAAAAAATGGAAGGACCTTCTCGTAGCTTGGCTTTCCTTCCTGAAATTTTGATCATTCCCATGATATTCCACACTGACAGTGTTGTTTCTCCAGGTTAGATTTTGTTTGGTTGTGAAACATGGCACAGTGCAGGTGAAGTTTGACTTTTATATTTGAAGGAATAGAAACACAATAGCTAATACCATCTTATTTTCAAGTCAGTAGGAATAAGATGAAAGTTTATCTGGGGATTTGTGCTTCTTTCCTCGCTCCTTAAACCTCTATATGGGGGAAAGCTGCAGGAAAAGATTTCTGGCAGTCTGCTGGTATAATGTTTTTCATCAGAAAATGCCTGTTGGAAAAAGGCAAAATATTTTGTGAAAACAGAAATTTTGGTTACCTTTCCCTATAAATTGACAGATGAAAAGCCTTCAAATAAAAGCAAAATGGAAATTCTTTACCATTTCAAACATAATACTTATTTCTGTTTCAAAAGTGGCTCTCACACAATGTTAATTTTAGATGCTATGCAAAACTTCAAAACTGAACTGGACTGCAAAATGCATTTGAAGTTGTATTATATATGACTTAAAAAGGTTAAAATTCTGACATGCTAAAAAATGTTAATTTCACTTCCTCTGCAGTTCTTGTGGGTGTTTAGATGGGCAGAAACACCCAGCTTTCTACCAGTTTGTGATTTTTATATGTGAAAATGAAAAAATCTGTTTCTTCTATAATTTTGGTCATGTTATAGCTCATTTTCATTGTCTGATGTTATACATTGGTTACATTGGTTTTTAAGAGTTGTACGTATCATGAGGTGTCAGGCATTATTTGGAAAGAACAAAGACAGTCCCTGATTCGAGGAATTTGCAATCTATGTAAAATATTGTAACAGCTATGTTAATAATTATTTTCCCTGTGTACTGTCTCATTAATGATCTATTCTATAGTCTATCAAGACCAGTGTGTTGTGTTTACTGCAAGAGCTGTGGAAATTCACTGTAAAGTTTCATTATAATTTTAATTCTGTTCCTTCTTCTTTGCTTTCTTAATAGGTTGTAGTATCTCTTAATAATTCTTAAATCTTAATTTCTTAATTTTGTGTAATAAGAAACAGTACAATAACATAGCATAGCTGCTGATTGTTCTTCAGCTGTAGCGGACAGAATAAAATGTACTGGATAATGTGGAAAAGGGGAAACAAATGAGGCTGGTAGAATTAGATTAGTCAGTAGTAGTTAATTCCAGTAGCAAAACATTCTGATTTCTGACCCAAACAGATCTGTTAAAGAAATCCAATATGCTTTGAAGGAGGTAAGGGTAAACACAGATATAGGCCTAGACACTAGGTACTATTATTTACATTTGAGGAGCTATTATCCAAATCAATGGAAGTTCTATAAAAATAAAGAGGCTGGCAATCTTAGGTTCCATTCTTTCAACCAAATCCATGAGGATACTAGAAACCATCAACACAAACCCAACCATTACATGACAGCCATAATATATATATATACATAGATCAAAAAAAATTGGGCTGCAAATAGTATTATAGAGTAAATTAATTTGGTCCTTAATTACTCTTCCTTTTGCAATTATTTTCTGCACAAATAGAAAATGCAAAGGAGTATTCAGAGGAATTATTTGTGAAGTATCTATGGAGAGTATATTTTCATTTTGCACTGGAAATCTGATTTTAACAGCTGCATTCGGATTTAAGGAACAAAAACACACATGGCGATGCACGGACCAGTTGAGAGGTCCTGCTGTATCGATTACCGTATATTCACAGCAAACTCTTCACAAGTCACTAAATACTCAAAAAATGTCAGAATGCTGAATACACATGGAGGAGGGGGAAAGAAAGAAAAAAAAGCCATAGCCTTTTTAAAGATTATTTTCAAACAGAAAGAAAGCCAAAGCTTCCCAAGAAAGATACTAATCACAAGTTGTTTGTCCAGTGCCAGGAATCCCAACAGGAATAAGTTTGGCTTTCGGCTTCAGAGTATCATTTCGCAGCACTTGAAGGACAGGTATAAGAAGAAGTGCTCTTTCCATCACCTTGTGTCGTCTGAGCATGAGCAGCACAAGTTCTTATATAGTAGCTAAATGTTTCCCAATGGCATGAACAAATTAATAGATCTGAAAGATGTGTGCCTCATTTGAAATTGTTATCGTGGATACAAAAAGCCAGACACCAAAAAGATACTGTTTTAAATGAAAGCACACAAGGAAAAATGAATAAAAAATTCAGTCAATTTATGGATTATCTAGTCCCAGACATTCAACACCAGATAATGCTGCTTTTCTCTCTTTTCTCCTTCCCCTTCATAGCTGCTACCGACTAGATACAAATTCCTCCTTCATCCTTATGCTTTCCAACTTTATTTTCATCCCTGGATCCCCTGGGGAGATGGACGTTTCCTGCCCGCCGTGCTGCCAGTGCCCTGCAGACGGCTGCAATCCCGACACAAGCTCTAACACCGGCAGGTAGTTAATGGATGGAGGATATACTGTCTCGGGGCGCTCGAGCTCGCCGTGGAGCGGCAGAAGGACAGCTCAACAGCAGGAAAAGAACATCTCCTTGTACTTATTTAAGCTCTGCAATAGGAATGAGGAATAAATCTGAGAGCAGTAGGCAGTTGCACCTTCTGCTGCCCTGTAAATTATATTCTTGCCAGGCCATTGTGTAAACTCTTTCAGTTTCCTGAGAGATTTCCTGATGGGTCACAGTACTGGAAGTGACAGCTACAGCTATTGGAAATAATGGCCCATAGCTGCAGCAAAAGAGAATTAACGACAGCACTTTTTATTCAGGATAACAGCCTGGTAATCCGTATCATCACTTCAGAGCGAGTTCATACAACAAAACCAAACAAGCAGATAGACAGTTTGGGCTGTGAATAAAATAAAAGAATCTTTTTTTTTCCCCCACATTCTATCATCATTATTTTCCATTTTTTTCTCTCCTTTTGAGAAAGCAAAATGGTAGAGATAAAGCTAAGTGGATCTGAATAAGAATGACCGTGTTGTACTACTGTAGGCATAGCTCAGAGGAAACCCCTTTTCCTCGCCAGCTAATAGCTGTGGGATGCATTCTTGAAGAGCTAAGGTTTTTTTCCACAGGAGAAGTAATATCAAGATGTGTTTTTTACAGAGTCCTACCAGTGATTTCAGACTTGATCTAAAAATAAGGGAATAATTCTCTGTGACACTTTTTCAATATTGCTTTTGATCTCCTTTGGTGTCTTTCCCACAGGACGTATCAGCTTATGCAGTAACGTGTTATCACTTGTGTAATGCTCTGATTCTGACGCACCTGACTAAACTGTGTTCCCACAGACACTTCAGGTGAAGGACAAGTCTGGTTTAAATGCAGACACGAAAAGCCAGAATATTATCTCTACCAGGAAATTACAAAGGTATAGATCATATCTTCCTTGCTTTCTTTTGCTTGCCCACAAACCTATGGAATATACAGCATGAGTGGGATTTAGCTTGAAATTCAGGTGCCTTTAGCTGGGTGTCATCTGTCACCCATATCTTTAAGCTCCCGTTATGTTGAGCAAAGATCAAGGGCTCCAGGCAGTGTCGCAGTTCATACAGGTATGCAAATCCTTTTAAAATGGTTTAGGGTACCTGTGATAGCTTCAAAGACTTGGCAAATATGTCAGAACATACACGGGAGAGAAATGCTTTGCTAGATCAGCAGCTGGAGAGCAAGACAGCTGAAGGCTTCTCAAACAGCTCTAACTGGCCATGTTCATGCAGCTAAATTGCAACCTGGGTTGACAGTCAGCTGAACCATTTTCTAGGCTCCGTTAACTGTATGGATTAAATTTCTATTGACTGCAACGTGAGCCGAGACACAAAGCTCACATTTAGTGGTTCAAATCTCCAAGCGAATCCTTCTCAGTTTCTCTAAACTTGTGAAGAAGAGTCCTGTGGAGACAGCTGAACTAGCTCCCTATGGGAAAGAGGTTTGATAGGAAAAGATCAAGCTCAAGTCCTGGGTCTAGTGAGCCTGCAGGGCTGCCCTGCGGCGTGGCCGTCCTGCGTCCCCCTCCGGCAGCTCCGTCCATGCGTCTCTGCAGAGAGCTGCAAGGAGCAGGGCAGCCTCTCCCAGCATAGGAAGTGTTTCGCTAATGTACCTGCCCGGTGCTACCGGTTTTTTCTCTGTCATTCCCAGCCACACACATCTCATTATGCTTTGACATTATTCTCGCTATCTGAATTTCAAAAGTTTTTATTTCGTGGGTAATTTGCAACACTTAACTTAAATAACTTGGAAGCCATAACAACTAGCAAGTAAAGCAACAGAATATCTGCATAACTTCTTTGTTCCTCATTAAACAGCCAAATCCTTGAGGATTTATTATTATTAAAGCTAAAATGATCCAAGTATACCAACTGCATTTGGGATTGTAATCTCTTTGTCAAGTTTCAGTCAAATACTAATGGAAATGTCCCAGACTAGAAATCAGATAAAAGAAAGTTAACAAAGGAATTTATCAGAGATCCTTTGTAAAATGGAGACCTTCTAATGAAGGAAGCAAATGATTCAAAACAGATGTAAAAATTAATGATAACTATCTGATGCTATTTAAACAGACAATAACTGTCAATATAAAGGAATGTTTAACAAATGTGTTTCATCACAAAAAATATATTAACCACTTTTCACAGTCTGGAACCTTCATCAATCAATAACAGATAATATTTACTCTCTCCTGCTGGGGAGCCTTTTTCATATTTTTAATGGAATACACTGAATGTAGGTTACCATAGTTACAGCAGAATTTCAGAATGAGTTTTGTTTTATCATAATTGCTGCGTATTAGTATATAAACAGCTGAACTCCATCTTCCACTGGTAGCACTAATTTGTGCCTAGAGACAATTCTCTCCCCTCAGAAAATCGAACAACAGCTTCAAATACGCTGTAAGTTTGTGGTCCTCCCCAGAGGGAGTGGAAAGTTTCTGCAAGTCAAGCTGTTTGTTGTTTAGAGCCTGGGACTGCTGGTATGGGTAGCACAGAAAAGTGAAGCTGCAAATATCCATCACCAGCAGTAAAGGGAAATTAAAAGTGTTCCCTACCCCACCCCAGACATGTTGAATTATAACCATATTACTTCTCATCGCTATTGTTTCTGAGCAGACCTGAACACTAATGAATCTGGCTGGGATTTTTACAGAACCCTAAGAGACTTCAGAAACTAACAAGGAATGCAACATAGGCTCCATAAAGATCCCAGCTTAAACCGTCATAGTGCTTTCTAACATAGGAAACTATTGTTCCCAGGTTACGGAGGCTAGGAAAGAAGAGCTGCTTCATCATGGATCCCTTATTCATCCCCATAAAGACTAATACTCATCAGATAACTGCTTTATTCTTTAGAGAGAGGGATTGTGAGAGTCATTTTTTCCAGTGTGAATTATGGGAGTTTTAATCTCTCCCAGAAATACTGAAAGGCAGGAGACGATAGCATCACAGAAATGTGTGTATGAGGTAGAAGTCAAACGCAGAAATTGAAAAGCCTCACTGAGATCTTAACTACTAGCTCAGCTGCTCCCTGCGAGGAGTTATACATGCAGGACTTCCATTGCACTCCCGTATTGCTCCATGTTGAGAAGTCAAACGAAACTTCATATAATACTTATGCTAAAGTGCCTGAAAAGCCAATATGCCTGAAATGGTGGCTGTTATGATTCCCTGAACAGATGAAAAGTCCTCCAAGGCTGGTCAATGACTGACAGCCCAACAAGATTTTTTCTGTTTCTTTAAAATGCCATGATCCTGCAAGTAAAATGCAAAAGGAAAGACAGTATGTCATATACAATATGGAAGGACAAGAAACTAATGTCAAGTCAAAGATTGCCTTCTCCAGTGTGACAGCAATTGCACGGATCAGTGGATTCCAGGAGATAGTAGTCTTAAACATGCTGCACTTTAATGACTACACTTTTGTAACTGAAGATGACTCAAGCGGCACATTGCATAACTGAAGCACCGAAAAAAGCGCAGTAGCTTAGTAATACCTATTGTTTCCCTCATAGTCACAAAGGGAAATCTTTTCCTTAACATTATAAATGACAAATTACTTTGGGAAATCAAAGTAAATCTGTCTGGTAACTTTTCGTAGAAACTTAGAGAAAACATATTCTTTTCATATCATGTTCTTCACTGCTTATGTTTTGAGGATCATTGTTATCAAGAGAATGAATTAAGGCTTCACGCTTCTTGGCTTTATTCCTGCTCCAGTCTAGGAGGGACATATCTTCATAATCTTCACCCTTGAGATTTTATGGACAGGAATGGCCAAGAAAATACCTATTTTCCTTTTGAACATGAGCTTAGTAGATGTTCACACATCAGTATTCTCACCTGATGTGCTCCTTCCTCCTTGGAAGTACAAGGCAAGGTGATTTACCCAACTCTTCAGAAGAGCAGGTAGGTTCAAAGGGCCTCACACACAAAAACCTTTCCTCACACAATTAGAAATGCTGAATACTTTAACTCGAATCCAGACCTGTCCACAGATCATCTGGGAAGAGAAAAAAGGATGACATCTGTTGAATAAACTGCTATTTCCACCTCATCCAGCTCCAATTTGGGGCCCATTTACTTTATGTTTGGAGTTACAGCTGGCAGAATAAGTGATTTTTGTCATGCACTGGAGAAGAAGCAGGTGCTTGTGCCCACCAAGGGTGCCTGTTTATTGCTTTTAATGCATCTTTTGATGTTTGGTTCATTTTTCTCCCATTATCCATTCTCATGCCTTTCATCTAGTAATATAAGATACTAACTGCAAAAGTGCATCATGAGACCAAGTAAGATTTATGTGTGATAGTGTACAAACACACAGAAAAAGTCAGTCTTTATCCCCAAATCTTTTAGCACAAATAGACAAGCTCAAGACAAAGAATGGGAAGAAAAAAAGGCAGAGCATCTTGTCCAAGATAACATGAGAACAGAGACCATTCTCCTTCATCCCATATACTCTTCACAGACAGTTTTATGGTGCCTTTTTTCCTAGTGCCTTTGATTAATGTATTTGTTACCAGTTTTCTCTTTTTACCCCATACCAAAAAAAGGATGAGGTCAACCCTTAATTTAATGCTCTAGACATGAGCAAGAGTATGTCAGTGCAGGAGCTGAATTTGAAACATATGAGAAAAAGAGTGAAATTTTCAATATCACTCAGCAATTAGCATCCGCCTCTCTAAAAGCTTGGCCCTTTATTTTGAGACCTGAATGAGACATGGAGCACCACAGAATATAGCTAGAATCTAGGGTTTAATCTCAGCCTTTAATGTGCAGGGCATTAATGTCTCCCACCAACTCCATACAGAACCAGGGCTCTCACCCACATCACAGAACTTCTCCAAGTTTGTCAGGACTGAGCTCCTATTTTATAGTACTTCTTTTTTTTCACAATAATCTTCCTACATTTGTTCTCTCCTCTAAATTCTCCTGCCTTCCTTATAGCACCTGTGTACTTTAATGTAGGCCATACCAGTAACTAATTTGCTATTTATTTCCTTTCTTCCCCAACTCTGCACAACAAAAATAAAGAGATGAAGAAACAGACACTGGTAAGCAAAGAATCACAAGTGTGTCACGAAGGCACTATTAGTAAGAAAGGGGGAGGGGGAGGGTGGGGTGTCCTTTAAGAGGTATTGAACCATTGACCTTAAGAGTTTTCCATTATGGTCCAGAGAGAAGTGGCTAAAGCACCTCACCACAGGAAAGAAATGAGAAATTTTGAGGGCTATTGAGCACCGAATTCTCGTGGTGGCTCAGCAAAATGTTACTTAGAACAGGTGTTCCTGTAATTGTGATACATTGGGGAAGTTTACAGCGTTCAATAGCCCCCCAAGACATACTAATACCTCTCTAATGTCTCTGGAAATAGTATGCTGAACTGTCAAAGAGTACAGAATAACACCTCTCTCAAGCCTGGCTGAAGATATTTGCAATACAGCATATGTTTCTTGTATAGCTGGCTTTTTCCAGAAATACGGAGGGGTTTTGGGATCAGGCCTTGAAAGATCCCATCTTACTGCAAGAGACTTAATATTTCAAAATGTTTGAGGCTGTTGTCCTGGAACTTTAACTTTCTCTTCTCGAACACAAAGGGAGAGCTTTTATTTTTCAAGCAAAAAGTCAGCTATTTAAGAGATCAACCCGAAGGGCAGGAAATCCCCCATAGGACAGGTGTAATTTTAAGGCTCTAGGCCCATACATAGCGAGAACAGTTGGGAAGCAATCTTTCCCACAGTTTTAAATCCAGATGCTATTATTATAGCATAAACATAATATGGCCAATTTGCAATTTCAATTAACAATAAACTATAACTATTTAATAAAAATGGAAAACAGATGGTAAAAATAAAATAGAATGCCCATGGCTATCAAATTTGTTCAAATTAAATGGAGGAGCAGGAAAGAAAAGCACATTCAATAAAAAAAGAAAAGAGTTACCAACCCTGAGGAGATTTGGGAGGACTAGAAGAGGGAAATGACCAGAATGCATTCTCCCAAAGTCACTTAAGCATTTTTATACGCTTAGATTCAGTTCTTCTGTACTGGACAAATTCTGCAAATAGGAACAAATATGCAGAAAATGATAAAAGTTTGCTGAAACAATGTGGCAAGTGACACGGTTAGGTGTCGTTAAGAGTTCAGCACCATAGGAGGTGCACGAATCATTGAATGGGCTAGGATCTTTCCCTACGTTAAGAAGACAATTTGACTAAATGAGGAGGAAAAGGAGATGGTTGGGGTTTTCACGGTGTCAAATATGGAGGCTTCTTTTTTTGTACTTTGAGTGAGGCAGGTACTTGAAGCCCTGACAACCTGCAGTGGGAGCAAACTGTAAATAGGCATGTAACACAACAAGGTCACAGCTTCTGACCTCTGTGATTATCCAGGGATATTTTACTAGCTGCAAACCATTTTCTTTCAAAGGAATGATTCAGCATGGAATTGAATTCAATATGTCATTTCACGCTAGACCTGGGCAAAACATTCTTGGGAAACAGTTTAGCTAATAAATTAGATCCCTTTTTTTTGTTGGTAGATTATTAGTAAAAACATTATGATCCCCATAAATGTGTTCATTTTCTTTAAATCATTGAAGTGCTTTGTACAAACATTTTTCAATCAGCTTGCCTGTTGCGAACTTTTCATTTAATTATGCCCTTGACTATTCAGCATGCATTATTTGTTATTCAAAGGGTGTGATTGTCCATCTCAGTTTCAGAACAGTTTCCCTCACTATTTGCCTGAAGCTCTAAAGGTCCATAAATGGAGTGGGAGAATAGCTGGGGCAAATAGCAGATTTCTGCATTCATAAGCAAGTGGGTTTGGGTTTCTAAGTTTACCGGTAAATTAATGTAGAAGAGCCATTCCCAAATTATCCTGCAACAGGAACGCTGGCCAAATGCTCAGTGCGGGTTTAACGTGTCCTTTTAGCAGGTTTAACATTATATTGGGTTTGCATGGCAACGGTTTGGTAGCAGGGGGGGCTAAAAGGGGTGGCTTCTGTGAGAAGCTGCCAGAAGTTTCCCCCATGTCCGACAGAGCCACTGCCAGCCGGCTCCAAGACGGACCCACCGCTGGCCAAG
>JAVKLA010000008.1:27712134-27741592 GCA_034782735.1 Sagittarius serpentarius
ATCAAGCTCTAGACAGTCAAAACACCCCCTAACATACAGGGCTGCCCCACCGCCTCTCCTTCCCTGCCTATCCCTTCCCAAGAGTTTATAGCCGTCCATTGCAGCACTCCAGTTGTTTCTGTGAGTGCAACTATATCATTGTTTTCCCGCTGCACAATGGCTCCCAGCTCCTCCTGTTTGCTACCCATGATGCATGCATTGGTGTAGGTACGCTCCAGTTGTGCTATTGATCCCACCACCTTTCTGGGGGAGATGCCCTAATTCATACGTGACTATTCTCAGGCACTTCCATGGTTTATAACAAGCACATCAATAACCTAAATGAAGCTAAAAGTTGGATTCTAGGTAATAAAAGCAGTTCTTCCCTAGAAAATAGTAGCACTGACACTCCAGAAGAACAGACACAGTAGCTTTTTTTTTTTTTTTGCCCAGGCAGCTGCAGTGGAAAGGAAAGGAGAGAGTAAAAGCAAAATTCAGAAGGGGCACACTAAGTGTACAATTCCATCATCTAAACAGAGTCATTTTGTGTTGCTTTAAGTTCCAAAAAGTATCCTGTCTGTCCTTCAGCTTCCATTGAAAAGATATGGATCTGCCATCTGTGACAAATTTACAGCCTACGTGGATGTTCTGGGCAATAAAAACTGCCAGTGGTACTAGGAGCCTACATATGAGCAACTGAATCCCACCCTGTACGTCTACATCTCAGCTATTCATCCTATGTTTCCTTTACAGTTATGAGACACTCATAGAGGATAATTCATCTGAGCAGTTTCTGGTGTCTAGTGTAGAATGAGATGAGTTGCTCCGTGCAGTGAGCAACTATGAGTTGCTAGTTTTCTTCACTGACTATAAAAGAAGCCCAGGGTTTCTCTTTTAGATGTCTTCGCTGTAGATACAGTCATTTAGTCAGACAATTCTCACCCTCAATCTAACATATCAAGCTCTTCTGACTTTTCAGAAGGTAGAAACACAGGATGGCAAACATCACAGCCTCAGTCTGTTTTCATAACATAATCCACAAGACACCCCAAAGCACCACAGCTAGGGACTTCGAGCACAAGGGGTCAAAAGCCCTGAATCAAGAGTATGCTCCAGGGAGAAAGAATGAACGTCATAGGCCCTTCCTGTAACAGAGAATGTGATAGATGACAATATCCAGATGACTCTAGGATGTGGACCACAGTCCACCCTACAGAGGAGAGTAATAACCTCCTAAGGTATGACTGGAACTAGGATAAATTTTCTTCTTGACTTCAAATTTGGCAAAATATTTCATGTGAAGCTGGTGACCAAAACTTTTAAACTAGAAAGTAATCAGCCAGGGCCTGAGAGATGCATCCTGCTTGGATGAAATAGTGATGACCACCTTCTCTCTGTAGAAATGTCCAGTTTCTGGTGTTCCTGAGAAAGAGAGCGAGAGAAAAGCTGTCTGTCACAAGAAGATAATAAAATCTTCCTGACCCTTGCAGACAGATAGCTGAAGGCCTGCTATGTTTGGGTTATTCCACTACCATACAAATCAGGTACAACATATTTCTAGTATTGAAACTCATTTTTCCTCTACATGGGTCTACAGCTCCATTTGCATGAGGATGCTAGCTTTTCTTTATTTGCAGTCTGTCTCTTGTCTCTCTGACACAGACTTGGATGGCTATACATATTGTGGATAATTCTCTAAACTGAAAGACTCTTGCATCATAGTAGAAAAAAAAAACAAAAAAAACCCTCCAAACAATGATGGAGCCTGCAACCAACAACAAACAGTCTTTAATTATTAAAAAAAAAGTTTTTATAAATAAGTTGTTTTTCCAGGGCTAAGACAGTGCAGACTGGGATCCTAACTGGGGTAAAGCAAAAAACCTTAAAGATATAAAAATACAGAGACCAGCTCTTAGCTGGTCAGGTATAAGCCCAGATGCCATGCCCAATGCCTAGAAAGCTGGGACACACTCAGCCTGCTGCACGTGACAAGTGCATGGAGTCAACAACTTACTTTGACACCTCTGCCGGTGTGTAGAGTTTTTCTGACTGAGAATTTTTGTATGTGCCCTTCTTACTATTTTCTATGTTGTTTAGAGGTGAAGACATCCCTGTCTAGTAATACAGAGGCAGGTGGATCCAAGTTAATGTAAATCAATGCTAACAGAGCCAGGGACGCCAATGGATTGCGACAATATAAGCGATCTGAGATCCCTTCTTCAATAACAACGAAAAGGTAACTAGAAAAGGTTTCTTTTTTTTTTTTTCCTTTTCCTCTTCCATTTAGGTAACAACTCACAAACTTGTGTGATATGGCTTTTATGTAAAGGGTCTTTGAACCAGCTGGTTGTGATCCCAAATCAGGCTGTTAAGTTTATACATGCAGTTATAAGGTAAATGGAAGTGCTATTGCAGAAACAAGGCAAGCAACAAAAAGCAGGGCTTGAAAATTTAGATGTGGGTTTCTGGAAAAAAACTTTGGAAGTACTGTTTTAAATAAAATAGATTGTCTGATGATTTCCAACTAGTAAGTCCACCTTATATGTCTGGATAGTGTTGCCACACCTTTGAACTCACGCTTGGATCTGAGCAGCAAGACTATACAAAAAATTTGTCTGAAATTTGTTAGCTATTAATTGCTGGTGGATCAAATGCATTTTATGACATAGGGGATACATTCATAAAACTCCCTGTCCATTCCAGTTCCACATGCACACTTTTTCATGTTCCTTCCTGTAAGCTATGGGGTAATACTCCTAAAGATTACAGACCTAAATATGAATAGATTTTTCCTTCTTGTTTATTTTTTGATTAATATGCAATACATTTTCTGTATTACATGCACTCTCCTGGTAGCTCAAAATTTTTCACAATACCACCTGGTGAGTTGCATGGTTACATTTTGTCCCTGTTGTGTTTTTTTCCAAGCATTAGCTGAGCAATTAATGAACAAATCAAATAAATTGGAGCTGCTGTATTTTCCTCTAGATGCAAATGTGAAGGATAATTTTTAAAACACTTTTATATTTCTCCCTCATCCTCCAGGGAGGAAGTACAGGCTTCAAGTTCTAAATTACTCATTCCTGCTGGCATCAGATGTATGCCCCAAGGAGTTCATTTTCAGCTCAAAAGAGAAGGCTTTAACTACGTAAATTCATTTCTAAATAGAAAATAATGTAATACAGCACCTTCCAGACAATCTCTCACAGGTGCTTTAGCATCCAGAAAGGAAAGAGCTAAAAAGGGTCTAAGAATTAATATCTTATTTTCCACACAGAGCATGTATGGGGCTGAAATTTCCCCCACTAGGTTAAGATTTCTACTAGTGAAGGATGCTTAATACTAAATTAGATCAAGCAAGTTGTGGCATGAATCAAGACATTCATATAGAGGCCTTCTCAAACTTATTTCAGGTCTTCCCAATCTCAGTGTTGCAGTATTGCTTCAAATTGTAGTTATTCTCATGACATTAGGTTTCATCATAAGATCTAGGGCTCCCAGCTTCTGGAATTGAACAACAGAAGTTCAGAATTTTAAAATATATTGCTACACTATTTATAGAGAACAATCTAGAAATATAACCCAACAATGTTATAAAATCAAGTAATTAAAGATAACTCAGCTGTGGTTTTGTAAACACTCTCCACCCCCACCTCCCCCAAGTCATGCTCTTAAGACCAGATTTCCTTTTCTTCCAGAAACTGAGCTTGTAAGAGCAGCCCCAGGAGGACAGCTGGTCCAGGTTGTCTCAGGATTTCTGCTTACTTCATATGCTATTAGTACCAGAGTGGGTGACTAGATTGTGAGGCACGTCAGAAAACAAAACCAAACAAAAATCTGTGAGCTTTTGCAGGTTCATGGAGGAGAAAAGGAAAAGAGAAGGAAAGGTCAGATCTACCCTGTATTCCCATGCTCCTGGGAATGCTGCTGAAGAAATGAATAGATGCAGCCAATGAGATTAACTCTGTTGCTTTACATAAAGCAGAGGTTTGACTATTTTCTTGGTGTTAGAACATGTGCGCCCATCTGACTGCAATGATGATAAAATTCATCCTGAGTTATTCTGTCATAGGAGGACAATCGCACCTTGTGATTAGTTTCTACCTCCTTTTAGTGCAGTGAGAGGCTTGTAAACTCACGTGCTGGGGCCCAGCCTTGTAATAACCCAACCACGAAGATAACTGGCTGCAGGTAACCAAGAGTGTTAGCTTAAGTGTGAATTCAGTCCATGTCGATATGATTTCCCTCAGCATGGTTCAGTTGCAAGCAGGGAGGTGTTGACACTGTGGTTAGGATTCTGCAAACTACAAAATATTATTTGCTTTGGTTTTGTCACGGGTACACTCAATTTTGCCAACATCAATGTATTTTTTAAGTATTTTCAATAAATATTTCATTCTGCCCATTACATTGTCACTTCTTCCACAGGGAGTTAAATAAATTCTTCCTGCACTGGGCTAGCAGAGGAAAAAAAATCTTGATTGCAATAATCTTGCACCTTTGACTCCGCCAGAGTATGCTGGTTTTGGCTGGGACAGAGCTAATTTTCTTCACAGCAGCTGGTCTGGGGCTGTGTTTGGGATTTGTGCTGGAAACAGCGTTGATAACACAGGGACGTTTTCGTTACTGCCGAGCAGGGCTGACACCGAGCCAAGGCCTTTGCGGCTCCTCAGCCCACCCCACCAGCGAGGAGGCTGGGGGGGCACAAGGGGCTGGGAGGGGACACAGCCGGGACAGCTGACCCCGACTGACCCGAGGGACGTCCCAGACCATCGGACGTCGCGCTCAGCTGCTGTAGTTTAACTTTCCCAGAACAGGAGCTGCAATTCTAGCGCCTCTCCAGATTCTCCTACTGGCAGTACTGATGGAGGCTTTCGGTCCCCGTCTGACTGCAGCAGCACTTCTAAGGTAGGCTCCCACAGAACAAAGACCATCTCTGCTCATCTCATATAGTCCATCGAGGGGCTATGTGAAAGCAATGGGGTTTTATCATTACCACTACTGTTATAGTGGGAGTCGACTTAAAGGGCCAGCAAGATGTTCTTTATCTGTAGTATAAACCTTTTCCCAAAGACCGGTCCTGTATCCAGACTACTTTTACGAACACCGACACAACATGTCATTTAAACCCACCATTAGATCCTCAGTAGAAATCTTGCTACTGGCATTGCTTTTCTACATGTGGGGCATTGCTACCATAATGTTTTTTTCAAATCTCTGGAATAAACTAGTGCCCAGAATGACCAGTGTTTGGTCATATCTCAGAGCCACCTGATTACACAGGAAATATATTAAAACCAAAGGAAACTATTAAATGGACTGTGTATTCTGGCACCAGGGAAGGAGAACAACTAAAAGTTGCAGCCAAACCTATCATTCCTGAAACTTTTATTTTCTATTCCCAAATAAGATATGCAGGCTGGTTTAGTTCTACCTAACTTTTATCAAAAGCTTTGCCTCATGGCTCTTTATATGGATTCACACACTGTTAAATGATTCAGTGCAAAGCAAATGGAAAGATTAATTTTGTGATGTGGCTCCAAAAGAAACAATTTAGAGCAGGGATTAGGGATTGGACCAGCTCAGTGAAACTTGTGGAACAAGTCCATTATAACTACAGAACATTTCACAATAACCATATCAGTGATAGCAAAAGAGACAGCCTTTTTTAGCGAAATTGAGAAAATTCATACAAACAGACTTTCTCCCCCCTCCCCCTTATTTTTCCAAAAGAAGTGAGAAGGAGAAAGGTTTTACAGGACTGAAAAAATGATTGCTGGAAATAGAATAACTGGAAATTCTGAGTCAGATACTACTAATGAGACATCAGGCTGGTAGATTGGTATTTATATGTAATATACAGAGCACAGCTAACTACCCAGTGGTCACAGGATAGGAACTGGGGCAGGATATTTTGGCAGCATGTGTATCATTCTATGTACTTTCAAATCTGGTTCATTTTCTTTGTTCTTAAAAGCCATTGCATCAATAAGAAATCCCTGTCTCTCCTTTCTTCCAGCTTGCCATTGTAAAGGATATGGTTGTTTAAGCAGAAGGGAGCTGAAAAAATCAACCAGGTGAAAGCAGTAATAATTCCTAGCTGAATTCTTTCTCTCTCACATACACATTCACAGAGGGACTTACTCAGCTAATGGCTATTTATGTCCTGGACCCTCCTATACGAGCAGCTGTTAAAAAAAACATGTTCTCAGTTACACAACTCCACTGCAGCCTTTTTCCTCCCTTCCCTTTCTTACTCCCTTCCTTTCTGCCTTCCCATACCGATCAGCTAAGATTTGCTCGTTCAGATTCAGTGGTGGGGTGTGAGCCAGGAAATCTCTGTGCAAACAACCATGGAGCAACCAGGTTATGAACCTGGACATCCAGCTGCGAAGACACTGTTTTAAATTACATAAAAAACTCACATAGCTGGTCCCTTTTGCTTTCTGACATGTGAACGCTGTGTAAGACAGACCTGATGTTGACAGTAAAACAAACCCATGCAAATAATTTCATTATCACATTAGCCCTAGGATGATTTGGTCTCAGTTTTCCTTGGTATTCCTTGGTATTCACTGTATCATGTCTAGTTACTCTTACTTTAGTGTGCCGTGGGAGGACGTCACCCAAAATCATGGTTTGTCCTCTCTGTGCACGAAGTCGGATTTATCCCATCTAACTGCAACAGAGGTGCCTAGAACAGGAGCAGACATGTCCTGAGCTCCACGTGCTGAGAAGACATAAGCACTTCTATACTATCATTACAGTACGGGTCCAAGAGACTAAGGTCACCTCAACTTCTTTAAAAGCAGATGTGAAAGCCCCCCAAATGTTAGACTATATTAGCAACTGTAGTAGGGAAACGCCTGAGAGTGACTTCTTCATGTTCAGTTTTATTCCATTATTAAAATAAAACAAAAGGATAACAATGCAAAAAAACTCTGTAAATTAATGCTATGAATTAAAAGTCCTCCTGGTTTTTCACAGCATGCCTTCATATTTTTTGATGACTAAATTTCCGTGCCTTCATGCTGATTGCTCCTGAAACACCTGGTAAACAGGATGTAGCATATTCTGTTCCCTTTTACAAGGACTTAAAGTCTGAGTAATTCAATCTTAGAGCAGAAGATTCACCCCAGTACTGCTCATTGCTGTTGAAGATTAATTTTTACTAGCCACTTAGAAGGCTAAGGAGTGCATTACAGCGAATGCTATTATTCAAGTTCAGCCGAATAAAATCCATCATTTCTGAGCAGGGGGAAAATGGTTTTTATTAGAGCCATTCACACAGCTCTATAATACACCATCTCTACTTACTCATTTTCCATTGTAAATTTTATCTTGTGCAAGAAGCAAAAAGTTCATTAGTTTGCTCAAAACACTTCTTAATGAGTGTGCTAATTGAGAGTGTATTAATGTATTTCACTAGGCTCCCGTGTTTATTTCTTGAGAAAGGGACATGAATTTGTCTTCTTTTGTGTGTTTAATGCTAGCAACTTTGTTTAAAGGAGAGCAACTGTGGTGCCCATTGTGCTCAGAAAGGTTAAAATAGTAAGAAACACATCACATAAACGCTTTGTGAAGTGTACTGGAAAATTAGACTGCAGCATAATAACATTTCTTCTGTTTTTAATGGGTGAATGAGGGGGAGAAGGGGGCTCAGTCTTACTGGGAAACATTCTCAGTGGTGCCACAGACTCTGCAGACAATGCAACACGTGGCAACCCACTTTTTATTTCTTACCCTGATTCAGCAAGCTCCTCAAGTACTGGCCTCATTCTAAAAGCCTGGGTAGTGCCACAGAAGATATAATAAATTATTAGGGGACATATTAAATTATCTTCCTAAGGTAGGAGCCTTCATTCAGATATAGAACAGCCAATCAAACTTGACTGAGTTCGAATTTTTAAGAAGCTGTTTGCTTCTAAAGCCTCCATATTGTTATTCTAACGGTTAAATCTATCTTCATGGACTTATGCTGCAGTTTGTCCATTATTAAAAATGAAAAGCCTTGCTTTTCAGTCAGGCAGAACATACCCTTGCCTTATTAGCAAGTCTTTTTAACAAAGCAGGTTTTGAAATACCAACTTCTCTCTGAAAATCTGCTTTGAAAATAGTCAGAGATGCATGATGAAATGTGTGTTTCTTTTCACAGAGCCTGCTTGGGAAAACAACGTTTCTTAGATCTGCAGCAGGAACGGAAGGAGCTTGCGTCCGTAAGTGAATTACTTAAAATCTTTACGAACGTAAGGCAGAGGAAAGGGACAAAGATTCCCTTCACATAATGGGAATTGTTTTAGCAGGCATAGAAACAATGCCGCATGTCCCCTTCGTTCCAGCACAGATTTCCCCCCTGCCCCAGCAGAAATAACTGATACCAAATTAGTTCTGACCTCAGAGACATCAGACTGCTTCATCTGAAACATCCGAGCTTTAAACAGAACTCTCTGAGCACCAAAAAAAACAGGCGAAAAATGTGTATCCTTGGACATAAATACAGCAGCAGAAAGCAAGTTCCTAATTTCTTCCCTCTCGGGGTGGCCGCTATGTCCAGCAGGTGAAAGGGAAGCTGCCTTACACTCGGAAATTCAGAGAGCTGTCCCTGTTCAGCATCCAGCTTCAGTCGCGGCAGCTGATGGGGAAAGCCCTGAGGACAAGCCTTGGAATAATGAAAGAGCTGCTGAGACAAAATGGCCTGGGTCTGTAGATTTTTAAGTTGTACCCATTTATTTTTTTAAATCGCGTCGGTTAACCTCCACTCTGTCAGCTTGTTTTTAAGCCAATTTCCACTTACACGTTAGGCTCTAAATGTGAAGAATATATATAGCAGGCCAGTGCAAGCTCTCAGGGAAAGCAGGAGCCAAGGAAACACGAACGCTTTCTAGGACAGATTCATCTGAATAACTGTACGCAGAAAATACAAAAGTAAAGAAAAAGAGTACGAACAAACACTTTCCCACCCACTGATACTATATCAACATTAGTGATTAACAGGCAATTTTCAGAGTTTCAGTCAAACACTCCGTGCTAAAGGCTTGTCTCTGTCTTGTGAATGAAACAGGTCTCTTAAGTTTTGCAAATTTGTTCTTGAAATATCATGAAGACCTTCTGACACCACTTAGATTAGAAGTAGTTTCAATAGGCCAAATTCTGATAACTTGGCTCACAACTAGTGAAGCTCAGCAATTAATCCCACCAAAACTTGCACTCAAATACAAGGAAAATAAAGATAGAAAAATGTAGCCTATGTTCTTTGACCCTTCTAATTTTTTTGACAGCCAGCACTACAAATAGGAAAATGCAGATATTTGAGTTTTATTGCAAATATAATAGTTTTTATCTATGACAGATTTTTTTTTTTTTTTTTCTGTTTAGAGCAGAGTCTCAAGTTGGGATATTTGTCCATTCCTCTCTAAGCTGATCCGGGAAATAGATTCCTAAATATTTTCTATTTCCTCCTGCACTCTACCACATCATACTTCCTATATTTAGAAGTGATTAGATTTATTTACCTTGCACAGCAACTCAACTCAAATGAGTACAGAGCTGAACCTACTCTTGCAAATGTCTGTTTACATACCCTGATTTCCATTTAAGTAGTGGCCAATTAAGCCTTTGTAAGTAGAAGTAAGCACCCATAGCCTTTGAAATTTGCAAGTAGATATGCAACACATATAAGCATTTCAGGTTATAGCTCTCCAATTAGAACTCAGAGCGCAACGTCATTGTCCTTTTGACAAGGAAACCTGCCTGTCACATTTGCAAGCACATACATGAATTCAACATAGCACCTAACCATAATGTTCTTGCATCTTAGAGTTGTGTCATAGAGCTGCTCAGTCTAATGCATTATAATCGTGAAAAGGAGAGCTAACACATCGCTTCAGATCCTGGCTGTGCTGCAGCCATCACGCAGAAGAATCACCCAAGATGACGGGGATCCTCCAGTGGCATACAACTGGGAGAGAAGCTCTTCTTGGGTGGCATCCAAGGTCTCCTCAGGTACTGGCAACGTCCAGCTGCCCTTGCTGCCGTTGGCATCTGCTGCGAGTTAGTTAAGGTTGTTGGCCTGCAGACCTCTCTCAAGTACCCAAGGGTACCAGCCAGGCACTCAAAAAAAACCACAGGTCAAGGGAGCGTGAGACTAGCTTGGTTCGTCCTTTTCGGTCCAAATCCTCAGATGCCCTTTGTACTTTTTGACCATGGCAGAAGCTCTGCGCTGAAACTCCGGGGCAACGAAAGCACTGTTGTAAACCTGTGTGTGCGTGTAAGCGACCGCCCGTCAGTGGGAGACAAAGGCAGGGGGATGAGAAAGGGGAAAAGGGAACAGAAAAAGTATGGGAAAGACTCTGTGTGATGCAAAGTTTTGGGGCAAACGCATGCTCCTCCCTCTCCAAAGGTGCGGAGGAAGCAGCTGCGGCTTTGCTGCCGGAGACGGGGCGGGGGGGGGACACGTACCACCCTCAGAGCCCCACGTCAGGCTGCTCGCTGGAGTCAAAGAGCATCTGTGCTGGTTTGAATGGCAGCACGTTGCCTCCAGGAGCTCCTGCTGGGCTGCACACCTCAGCACTGCTTCTAAGCCGAAGCAGTGACGTTATGCACTCTCTAGCCCGGAGACGTTTTTAATTTGGTTTGATTTCTCTCGGAGGCAGGATTAGAAAGCTGGAGTTCAAGGCCCCCTGCCTCACGCCGGCACCACTGTACCTCACCTCCCTCATACTGCTCTGTCACAGAGGTTGAAGGAGACCTCTCTAACGACGGGACAAAGGGACAGCAAAACAGAAAGCCCGGATACTTTTCTTTCAAAGCTATCACTTGCAGAAAACTATGATTCAGACTTGGCCTGCTGAGTACCAAAGAGAGGAAACTTAGTTCACATTTGCAAGTTGTTCAGCCTGGCTTTATGAAAAGTTCCCCCAGCAGAATGAACACACTTAAAATCGACTCCTCTTTTGAAAAGCTAGTGCTTTTTATCTGGGATGAAATGAGCATAGGCTACTTACAGTCAAAAAATGATGTAATGCAACATGTAGAGCGTGTGCTGCCGTACTCTGCAAAGTTTTATTTCTGAACAATTACAAAGAAGACATGTAAAACCAAATGCGGAAAGCTATCCAACAGCTGCATGGATTGAATATTTCCCTCGTTCTTTGGCTTAACCTCTTACTTCTATTATTAGGGTGCCCGCTGGGTGTAAGATACCTCCATGGAAAATGGCATCTGTTGGAATTAATCAGCAATGCTTTAGGTGCGCTCTGATTCCTCCTCAGAAAAACCCTAGGAATCAACATTGCTGCCTATTTCCGAATGTCTCCCATGGCCTTATTAAATGTGGCTGTGGCAGCAGAAAGAATGTCTCACTTTAACAGCATATTGCAGCATTTAAAAGAGCACAGATGTGCTGAGATTGTCAGTCATGCAATTCAGCTTGAACAAAGCAAGTCTTCAGAAGGAGAAGCAAGGGAATGATCTGGTGGATTCACTGGCAGCTTTGTGATGGCAGGGAAAGATTTCTGGTAGCAGTCCCTAAATAAGAGGAAATCTGTGTTTTCAAATAATTTTGTAAAATCTGCTTTTGTAAAACTCATTAGAAAAATAATCCCTTATGAACAGGATAAATAAAATCCTGAAGGAGGTACCCTTTAGCAGCACTAGGGCAGGCAAGGAGTTAAGATCTTGCATTTAGGCGACAGGAGCACAAAGCATTCTTCACTACCTGAGATAATCAATCCTTTTGATTAAAATTTTACCCCACAAAACAGGCAGAATGCTACCAGCCCTGTTTCCTCAGGTCCAAAGGTTAGTTTTTGCATGTTTATAGCACTCTGAAAAACAAAAGCTGGGTGAAGGCTGATGCCTGGAGCAGAGGCTGCTACAGTGCCTTATGGCAGTAGTTACCTTTCCTGGAGGGGAAGGAACAATTTGGCAGCAAGAAGTAAGCCACTCTGAACACCGGTACTATTGTCAGTGGTCTGCCAGCTCCTTTCACAGGTCGGCTGAGCCCCAGAAAGCCTGCTGCCTGGCTAGGTAGCTCACCGCCTCCTCCTTGAACCCCAGAACCAGTGCTGACTTGACGTGCGTGTAAGACTCACCCCAGGAGACCCCAGCGTGGCATTGCCCCATTGGGGCCGTGTGTGACTGATGCCACGTGTAAGCGTAACCATCTTCCAGCAGCATCCAGACAACACAGCAGGGCACCCTCTCCTCCAGAGCTCTCACAGCTTCTGAGATTCTCCGTTAAAGTCCCTTTCTTTTCCTGCTAAAATCACTGCATCTGTCTGCTGCTGTTCTCCTCTTGCAGCCTGTGTCCGTACTCGCTCCGGAGAGCACGTCCCAGCGGCAGGGACTGGGCAGCAGCTGAGCCCAGGCTGCAGGTCAAGGGTCCCGTGGGGTTCACGGCCACGCCACCACGTCGGTCCTCCTTCTCTCCACCCAGGGGAAAGCCAGGCATGCCTCCTGGGTGGGGATGCCCACGTGCTTCGAAGGCTTTCTGGATGATTCGGAGACCAAGACCTTAGGGCTAAGAAAGGACGTATCAGGAGGAAGGATGAGTTGAAACCACTGAGACTGTAAGCCAAATCCAAAGTGATATATAACCAGAAGCTACAAGCCTGATGCAGCCACCAGTTCTTCGGCAGGGACACGTCTACGTATCAGTGGAGGAATTGTAAGAACTTTTTAAAGAAGTCGGCTGTAAGGGAGTCTAAACTGCTTTACCTTATATGCATATTTTAGCTCTCACTATCTTTGTATAACGATCAGTTCTTAACAGCCCTGTTCCCTCCAAGGCTTTCATGCAGGCCTTCCTCCATTTCTTTGCTGAAGGCATGTCTCCAAGGAGATTCAAAATGTAGCCTGAATCTATCTTTAATTTATGATGTTGGACCTTGTTTCCCCAAAGGTACGAGTTCAAGCATACTGTCAACCTCATCTTTACATTTCAGCTCTTGTGTGATGTATTCAGCCTTTAATACAGCTCTGATAGCTGTGTATTTGGGATATGGAAATATCTCAGATGAAACCAAATGTTTACAGAAGTTCGCTTGGCTACTGCATAAAATCACTCTCATTTCTCTCTGCCAAATAATCTGTGAGGTGAGAACGGGGTTGTTTACCATACAAATGCAAAACCAAGGTGTACAAGAGGAAACAATAGCGGAAGAAAATTCAGAACTGAGCACTGGTAGAAGTCCCGTGGCAGTAGGTAAGCAAGTTAACAAAATTTGTGATCTAAAGGAAAGGAAACTCTTTTTAGTGACTTGTAAATGTAGAAATGTAGAAACGTAGAAACTAAAACCGCTTATGCTTATTCCAGAACACTTTTTCTTTGTATCTGTGCAGTGTGGCAACAGCTCTGCTGAAGCTTTGATTTGAGACATTGGCAGATTACTCAAACTGTAGAGTGCTTTAGCTCTGCAGATCCCTGGCACCATCTGAAATTATTTCCAGTTCACATACACAATATGTCATGCTGTGCTGCACATGCACGGATGGTAACGGGCATATTCTGGTGTCTTCGCTTCCTTCAATCTCCACTCTTGAGCGCATCCAGATAAGTTGTCCTGTTATGAAAGAATTACATCCTTAGTTACATTTTGTAGTTTTCTAAGGTGTCTTGGGGATTTGCAATTAGTTCTCATTCAAATAATTCTAATTCTAAAGTTATTCTAAGCAATATTTAAGTCATTCTCTGCGGACATATTCTGTATGGATGGCAGATGTGAGATCATTCATGTGCTCAAGTCCAGATCTCAGCAAGTCAAAAGTGGAGGGAAATCAAAAAATGTCACATTATTTGTTATGCTCGGTACAGTTTTACCCTGTTTTCAGGTGCAAAAATCATTTGCACATGTAGCAGGATCTTGAACTATTAAGGACCTGCAAAGTGCTGCTGGTCTAATGAAGTTACACACTTCTTTTTTTTAGTACCTCCATAGAGTTCATGTTCTTCACTCATCCCTTGCCCTTCAATAGATTTATTAAGGTCCAGAAGACGGATGTCTCCTCTGGAGGGTACCAGATGGTGAAGGTATTGAGTCAAGCACACGGTGGAATAGAACAGCTAATATTGTATCATTATTTATGAGAGTTCAGTAAAAGCATTGACACGTCACTGTTGAACTGTCAAAAAAAAACCACTACCAGAAGACTGTTGTAACTGTAGTAAACATTGCACCTTAATCAGAAGCAGCTTGCTTTCCTTCCTCCTTTTAAGTTAAGACAAGCAACTGTTTTAATTGTATCAGCTTTAGGAATACATAAATATATAATTTTGAAATTTAGTAGAAAAAATCCCAGGTGAGCTTCATTTTCACACAGGTAGGCCTTTGTTTACAAAATTGAATGGAAACTCCAAATCAGATTTACAATGGAAATCACATTTCAGTTTCAACTATGGAATGACTATTGTTTTCCATATTTTATTTCCCCTACCAATCCATAAAACTTGTCAAAAATCTGCTCATAAGATGTTGCCAATTATATAAATATATCACGCAGTATTTAAGGGAAAACTTCATTGGATCACTTTGAGAAATCCATGAAGGATATCTGTATGCTGATATCAGTGGTGGGTTTATGTTACGGTACTTGGTGATCTTCACTTCAAACTGAAGTTTCACTGCAAAAAGAAGTTGCAGAAGATAAATTGTGTAACAAGTTCTTTGCATGCACATGAACTACTAAACAGTCTATTCTTACTAGGGCTCATCACTTTTGTAATCCATCCTGTAGGGGGTCAGTGCTAAAATTAAATTATACCTGCCTACCATTCTCAATCTAATCAGGCTGTGAACTGAAAAATAAAACAATTAAAATTAGAGACAGGCCAGCCTCCCACTGTTTATGATCTCATTCTATTTGTGAAGAGTAGGTGGAAATTCACCCGTGGTGAGCATTTGGTTTATGTCAATTTTTCTTGTTATTACAGCTGGGGCTTATTTTGTGAACTGTTTGCAGCTATTTCTGCTAAAAATAGGTGGATACCAATTTAAACTTCCTGGCAATATTTCAAGTCAAAGTACCATTAGTAGATAGTTATTATGCTGCATTTTATTGTAAGAGATCCTGCCATGAAGCCAATCTATACAAATATAAATAAAGACAGTTAGAATTACCTTCCAAACGACTCTATTGGAGGTTATTCACATTTGGTTTAGCAAAACAAGCTAAGCTATTTGCAAGAAAAGCTATTAGTCAGAGGAGCACTGAGTTAATGAGACTTCCTAAAACTCCTTATCAGGTTGGACTGTGACACTTAGAGAGAGATCAGGGATCAATTTTACCTTTTTGTCTGAGTCCTAAATAAGAGAAACTCTTAGTTCTCCCTTGGTTTCCAAGGAACATAATTTCTTTTTATCACTCCTCCCTCCTCTGCTGTGCAGTCTCATAACAAAATCATCTTCCCCAAACACATTCCCTCACAAAAAAGAAAAGGCGACAATTAGAGACAAAATTCCCTAGCTTCTAATGACAGGAAGAGGTGAGATGTGAGAAGACCACATAATGGTGATTTGGTCACACTGCTGCATGTAGTTTCCTAGTTGGCCATCACAGGGATTACATCTTGGCCGGTAAAGATTAAGTCAGACCCAGCTGCCATCAAAGTTTTCTGTAGGAGCCTCAGAGTCTCAGGAAAATTACTTATACCATTTCCAGGAACTCCATCTTAAACTTACAAGCTGCTAGTGTTGTTGCAGTTGTTAAACAGTCCATATTCTGTTCCTACTGGTAATCATCTGCTGTTATGGTATGTGAATTTTGAGACCAGTGCAGGAATACCAAGATTTTGTTTTGGCTGCGGCTCCCCATGGTAAAGGGATCTGTCTATTGTCAGAGACAGTAATGTGTTCAGGAGTGCCCAATGGCAAAATTTTACAAGGTTACTAACAGTGTGTCTATCAAATGTTGCTCTGTGAAGGGCTAGCTAGGCTAGCAGCAGAGTCTAAGGTATATCATTAAAGAAATTGGACCCAGCCACGCTCTCTGATCCTGAAGACAAGATACAGCACTGCCTGTTAGGAACAGACCCTCTCTGGGTGCTGTCTACGAAGGGCTAACTGGTCCAAGCCAAAATGCTGCCTGTTAAACAGTATAGAGAATCATCTACCACTGCTTGTGTCTTGTGCATTGCTCCCGTCTAGTCTGCTGGCAGAGTCATAGTTAGAAAGTCAGTATACGTATGGCACAAGGCATGGCAGTTACCCCTACGCTCATTAGCCCCATGGAGAAACAAAGCACATTATCAAAGTTAGAACCGTTACCGTAGTACCATTACCATAGTAATGGAGTTATATTTCTTCTTGGGTTTGGATGAATTCCTTTAGATAATATCCTGTTGAAGCAATTGTAATGCCTCAGAGTGATGTTCATCTAACTCATCTGACTTCAGCTGTCTAGAAGATAGGGGTCTAGTCTAAATAAATTGTCGAGTTTACTTTGCCTCTCTAGCGATTCTTCCTTTCTAACTTAACTACCCCTTTTTAGCCTGGAAAGCATCTCTGGATGTCTGTGCCCATCTCTGACCATTGTCTAGAAGCCCACTTTCAGACAGTTAAAAGCAGCTGAAATGGGAAGAGACATGGGAAAAGAAACGGTTCTGAGAAGATGAGAGGGGGAGAATGAAATCAGTCTGGTAGCACAACTCCAAAAGCTAGGCTGTTACGCTGGTTTTCAAGAAAGGGCTTTAAGTGTTCAAATGTTTATTTCTAAAGATCTTAAGGCTAAGAATGCAGATCTAGTGTGATTAACTTAAACATTTAAGCAAAATGGTTTAGACATCTTGTTCTGGCAGTGTAACACATAAAGCCAAATTAGATGCCTGGGGATAAAACACATAAAATGGGGGAAATTTACCTATCCAGTTGGGAATTACAACAGCTAGCAACCTGTTGTTTACACTAGATTTACTCCTTTAGTGAGCTATCTGAATTCAAAAATAACACCTCTGCAAAAATAATATTCAAAGTGTATCTTATTCTCTCAGCGCTTGCTTTTTTTTCATCAGGTGCTTTTACCATCCGCCTTTAAACCATGAGACCTGGGTGCTAGGATCTCAGCTACACGTACAAACCTAAAACTCTTATCTCCAATCGACATGTTTACTCTTTCTCCACCTTTCACCTAAAAGTTAGGATAAGATTAGATTCAGGAAGGATTAGGAGAACAAAATTCTGAAGCGGACAGAGAAGCAGAGAACCAATGATGTGAGTCAATAGGATCCAAACACAGAAAATAGTTGTTGAGGAAAATGTTGTGATTGCATGTTTTGCAGAAAAAAATTATATGCTTCCTAAGGAAGCCAGCAAGGAAGAGATAACAAGAGCCAAACCTGTTTAAATTGTGTGAATGGAAGAGTGTTTTCAATGGCTGTTCAGAAAGAGAAGGATCTAAGACATGTTACAGAAGCAGCAATAACAGCAGTATCGATACACAGAGAGAGATGCTTTCTCCTGTGCAAAGCAAGAGAGCAGGAGGGTCTAAAATGACCTCCACCCTTACAAAAGATGTCAATGAGTTTTGTTAGTGGCGCTGGCAGGGAACTGGCAGCTGACAGGGTTTCAGAAGAAGGGGAAGGAATTTGCTTTTATTTCTACTACACTTCAAGGGAGGCGGAACATACGGAAAGTCTTAAGGGAGACGAGGCAGGCAAGTTTGATGAGGGGAGAGATGACAATGAAGATGTTCATATGAGAGTGACTGATGTAAAAATAGTAAATGAAATTTTGTCTTCAGTTGATCTCTTAAAGAGATACTAGTCTCTAGCAGAATCCGCCATCTAACAAAGGAAAGGAGAAGTGTTTCTTTTTCACTAAGGTAGTGGAAGAGCAGCCACAAAAGGAACTGGAAAACCAACAGTGAACAATCAAAATACCCTACAGAAGGAGAGAAAACCAAAAAGGGAAATGCGATCAGAAATGTAATGAAGCTTTAGGAAGAGTGTGAGGAATGGGGGGAAAAGAGGGAGGTCAAGGCACTCGTATTTAATCTTCTTTTTGAAAGAGTAATCAAGATATTGCATGGAGAAGGTGAAACACTAGAAATAAGGAGTGTTTTAAGAAGATGTCAAAGGCTGTAATTAAGCTAAGGACAAAGGCAGGCATGCAACTCGATTTCATGATATTCTGGTTACAGGAAGTGGCAAGGCAATCGATTTTTTTTTTATTACTGTAGTACTGACACAAATTTACTTTTTAAATTTAAGAAGTGGCTCCATTAAATTTATTCTACTCCTTCCAGTGCACAGCATATCATATTTACATAAATATATTCAGGTGATTTAGCCAAATCTGTCATGCACACGGTATGTTAATACTCCAGTCTTTTAAAAATTTGTACCATTGTGATGCTATAGCTTACATACCTAAGTTGATTGATCACTTAATGTCTAATAAAATGGAGTATATAAAGTACCAAACTGGAATTTTTACTTTTTTCGCTTCACTAAGTGACCATGTACAATTGAAAGTTACTGTACAATGTGAAAACCAGAAGGGACTCATGCGATTTGTACCGAAATAAGATTCCAAAAGGCAGATGAGCTATGTTTTTTAAGAGGATGGAAAAGGCCTGAAGAATAATGTAAATATGTTTTCATTCTGCAGATGACTGACATAAGCCAAAAAAAAATTGTTTCACAAGTTAAGGATGCCCCTAGACGTGCTAATACGAGCAATTCACACTCGTGCAGGGGGTTGCAAGAGGAACTCAGCGGTTCAGCTCCATCCTGATTCTTCCAGACTTCAGCTACTGGAGACAGATTCCAGTTGTCAGACATCAAGTTGTGACGGCTTTGCCGTGGCTATTCTTTACCCATCACCTGCCCGAACTCTTAGAAGTCTGGTATGAAGAGATCCAATTCTGCAAGAGGCTAAATCAAAACAAAACCACCCCACCCCCCAACCTAAAATACAACCCCGCTAGTTTCAGACTGATGTTACACCTTAACAACTCCCACATACTTCTTGTCTCAGAGTTTCAACAGCTGGATGATCATCCCTCCAGGAATACTGTTTCCTGTCACTCAGTTTTGTCAAAATGAAGTCTCCTAGGTTAATGCCTTTTTATCCTTTTTCCTTTTCTTTCTACAAGCGCCTGTCCTTAATGACTTTTTAACTCTTGACAAAGCTGATCAGTAAGTTACTTTTAAGGAACTGCAAATCTGCATGTAGCTATTTGGCAACAGTAAGTTGTGTTTATTTGTTAGAGAGCAAAATAATGGCCAATGAATTCCACTGCCACCGGCAGTCGAAACTTCTCTAATACGCCTCTATTTCTGCATTAGTTTAGGGTGAAACATGACCAAATCTCTTCCAGACAAAAGGCGCTTCTGTCAGTGGACTGTTTCTCTGAGATAAGAATAAAGGAAAAATAAGTCTTTATGCTTTTAGCACAGATTGTTTACCTTGTGATAGATGTAGGCAAGTCTATCATTGGGGAAAGCTGCATTTCAGTTGACATGATTGAAAAGTATATTAAATCTCTTTTTTTTAAAAAAAAAAAAAGCAAACTATGACCAGAATTAACTCTTTCTGTTAAATCCTGTTTTAATGCATTAGCCTGCCTTTTCCTGTTGTTTTGTTTGTTGTTTACGTTTTTTTAAAAAACAAACATTTCTGTAACCATGAAATGTGGTCTCTTTGCTACCAGCTCAGTATCAGATTTTAGCAATTACACAGTCGTTTCTCTTCACTGACAGTTAAAGTCACAGGGCATATCTGCCATTTACTTTATTGAGACCAGGATTTGAACTACTTTGTCTGGACTGATCCAGCCTGGAGAGTCTCCTTTGTTGTCTCTGTTATTCACCTTTTGCAACCAAAGTAATACCACACTCCCATCCAAAGGAGGCCAGCACTCCCCTAGAGAGCCTCTGTTATTCTTAAGCACAAGCAGTATGTTCAGCACCATTTCTGTAGAAAATAGGGATAATCCGTGCTTGAAAGGTCATGAAGCTCTTAGACTTCCAAATTCAGAGATCTCAGACTTAAAGTTTAATACTAAATCCTTCAAACATACTTAAAATTTTACATACATGAGTTCTGTTGGCTTCAGTGGTATTACTGTTCTGAAGTTAAGCATATGAATATGGCTTTGTGCAATCAGGGTTTAAAGAGATGAAGTGGAGAAGTTGAAAAATTTGGGAGGCTGAAAAGAAGCGTAAGTTCTGAGTAAAATGTGTATGTACATAGGTGTCCATTCAGATATTTTATTGAGTGAGCACGCACAAGTTTGTGAGTGCTGACTGAAATATGTCACTATATTATCCAGCTCCAATGATCAGCCTGCCACTTCTAACAGCTAGGAAGAGCAGTTTCAGGAAAAATCCAACTCCCCCTCTATATATCTTGATCAGTAAAGCTCACAAGGTGTGGACGCTCCAGAGAATGTAGCTTTCCATCTCTACCAAGTCTCTTTTGAGTTTTCTTATGGATGTAGAACTAAGCAGATGGCACATTCCCAACATCTAGGCTAATCCTGCTGCTTAATTTTAAATCTTTGCTTGAATATAGTACTAAAATTCACCTGATAAACTCTAAGAGAATTTAAAAATAACAGGGCAACATATTTTTCTAGGCCTTTGCAGAAGTTTTACTATTGCTGCTGTTGTTTCCTCAGAAACATCAGCCTGACATACACACTAGTCACGGAAATATTGGGGTCAAGCAGTAAGAGTTTGGTGAAGTTGCAAGGAAAAAATTACCTAGTGTTTTGAAAAGTACACCAGGTAATCATGATTATAGGCCTTACCATTTGCCTCATATTTAAGTATTATATTTCTCTTTGATTTCATAGAAGAAACCAATATCAGACTGGAATGCCTTTAAAGAAATTCCTGCCTTTTATAGGACATTTGAAAAAACTTGGATTAATGGAGCTAGGAACCTATCCAGTGATTTACAACTACAGCTATAACACAGATAAACAGAAGAAAGATGAATGTTTACATCAAAACCTTTATTATCAGACTAATAGCAAGACTCGAAGTTTTAGTAATACAAGGATTTTTCTCTCTGTAGGCAAAGTCACTATTACCATTTGGAGAGCACTTTGCAAAGTCAACACACAAAGTCAATTCAGCTTTCTATTCTCAAGTTTTATCTGAAGTACGTACTCAGTAAGGCAAACCTACACTGATTTTGCAGATAGTTTTTCTTGACTAAGGCACTAGAAATTGTGCTACGCTAATTACTTGGAGCCTAAATTATCATACCACTAAGGACGAGCCTGGGCTACTATATCACTAGACTAGTTTTGCGGCTCTCCAGCACTGCTGTATTACAGACTGATTCATTTTCATGTGGATTTGATATTGTGTCCTATTTAATACAATTTAGTGCATTGTAGTTCACTTAAAATATGTTTACCGTCATTCAAAGTGAAAGGGGGGAAGTTTGTCACAGAGGCTTCTCATATGTTCGTGGACTGCAGCAGAATAAATCAATGAGACACTTCTTCCAGTATCTTGCCGTTGCCCATATTGTGGTGTGTATGTTGTACAGTATATACATTTCTTCAGCAGAACACAGGCCAGAGAAAATCCTGTCTCTAATAAAATATCTGGTCCCTATGCAAAATGTTTCCTAATGATGGAAGAGTAAGCTTCTGTGTATAGAGAAAATATTGGCTTACCAATCAACCATCTGGTGTATAGTGGGAATGGTCTGAGTAGCTTTCTCAGTTGGAACATTTGGAAAATGAATATACTGTTGCTACAGCTCAGACTGTTGGCCATGATGTTTGTGATAATGTTGTTGATTTACCAGATGTCCTGCAAATTCCTGGTGTGGTAGTGTTTCCTGCTCCTACTGAAGTCTTCATTATGTGGTAGGTTTATGATTGCAGTCATTTCTCACGGAGTAGGAGGGAGCTGGGAACTGTGTCCAAGCACAGCATGGAATCCATCATCCACTCACCATTCAGTTTGCAAATCAAAATCTCTACCAACATGTTGCTTCTAGATGTCTAAAAATTACATGGGAATACATGTAAAGACTTCACTAATACCACTGGCATCATTTGCCATTTTTCTAAATCACGCAATGCCCAATGCAGATGCTTACACATCTGTCTTCATGTAAGCATGCCCAGCCCTTTTTCCTACTTTCCAGCTAGCAGGCAGGAATACAAATGGGAGCACTAAATGCTGTGTTCGCTCATTATGCTCAAGAAGTGTATCTGAGTTTTGAATAAGTATGCTTCACCACTCTGCTCTATTTCTGTTACAGTAGATTAATGAAGATAATATATGATGTACAGCTGAGCACCTAGGCTTTGACTTAAGAAATTAACTCGTCTCTTTTACTTTCAAAATGAATAAGCACATGTGCTGCTTGCTTTTTTTTTCTTCACGTTGTCAATTCATAGATGAGCTATATGAGTACCCTTAGAGCAGAGGCGTAATGGAGACCAAGGCACATATACACAGAAATAAGTATTTCACAAGACTAGCAAATGCATCAGTCTATTTTAATCTAGATCCTGACACGCTCACCATTCTTGTCTTCATAGTGTGAATACTGCTCACTCAGCACACATCAGACATAACGGCACCTTACAGGCCTGAAGTAAAAATGGTCGTCACTGGTTGAGAAAAAGTCAGAAAATGCAGAGAGAATTATAATCCCAGGGTGGCTCTGGGACAAAAAAATTAAACAAGAAATATAAACAAGTATTAAAAAGATATAAACACCATTTACAAATTTAACAGGTAGACAACATTTTGCTCATCCTTCACTTTATTTTGATTCCAATAGGAATGTTTGCAAGTTAAATTACTAATTTTAATTCAAGGAATTTATATCGCCTAACTACCAAGACCCTGAACTACCTAATGGATATTTAAAAGATGAACTTACCTTTGTCACAGGTATCTCAAGGTACACAACACTCAGCTTGGCTGAGTATCAGAATAAGCATTCATTTTTGGCGGCAGTATGTAAGGAGCTGGGGAGCTGCCGTAGTGAAATGTGATTCAGGCGGCATAGTCTTCTGCACCCCACAAAACTGCGTTCTGTGACAAGTGCAGACAAGTCTGGTTTTAGCAGATATTTGTGGAAAGTCATAGAGAAAATATCAACACGTCTGTGATTAGATGGGTCCAATGTCCACAAAATCTGATACTGGAGGCTTGGTATTCCGCACTAACTATGGCACAGCATCAATAACAATTCTACCTCACAGCTCAATTTTTTTTCTACAGCTAGGGAAGGGAATTCTACGCCATTAGGCAAAAAAAAATATCTCAAGAAGAAGCAAGATTATTCATGCCTCATGCTTCATGCAAGAGGGCGCCTTTTTCTGTAAGCGAAAATAGATCCTAGGCTACATGTTGACTATGGGCTATTAATCTCAAAACAGAAAATAGCATAGTATATATTACTTGTGTCATTTCCACATGCAGAAGCAGGCAGTCTCTGAGATATAGCCAAATTTCTTATGAAGGAGCATAGGTTTTCTCATGAAAGTTTCACCAGTGCTTTATTCAGTTAGATTGGAAAACCACCTTTCTTTCATATAATGTCTATCTCCAGGCTATCCAGATCCAGCTCCAGTGAGAAACCATAAAGCAAGTTCTGTCAGTGAGAGCAAATTTTACAAAGCCTCTCCTCTCTTGTAAAGGAAAATGAAGACAGAAAATATTTAATTTGTACTGAAGAAATGGTGATTCCACATGGCTGATCCCACTGACTTTGCCCTGTGTGAGATCTCTCATTCCTCATCTCATCGCCAAGAGCTGTCTTTTAGCACATGTAATTCCCACCAATATTCTGGATTCTTCCCAGGTGAGCTTCACACAAAAATATGAGAGGCTTGGTGCAGCTGGTACTGTTCAGAGTCCCTGATTAGGTAACTAGGAACATCCAGGTAGGAAACCTGCAAACAATTACGTGTTTTATTAGGGCTCACTATATGTATCACTCTTGAAAGGTGTTGCTTGAGCTCAGAGAATCAGTGGTAGTGCAATGAAATGGTCACTTGAAGACCTGTCCCAGGCAGTTTGGACAAGCAACTCGCATCAGCACAGACCTCTCAAAAGTAATGTTTACAAGACTGTTATGATCAGCAATTTCCAAGCTGTTTCCAATTGTGACTACACTTCCAGTTGAGATACACTTGCAGAAACAATTTAATTTCTTTCAGATGAATGCTCCTTCTCACAACGATTATCTATGGAATTGCTGCCTCTGCTGTGTCCCACTCCATAATATTGTCAGTAGGCAAGACTACGGCAAAAACAAAAACAAAAAAAGCTTGGGGTTTTTATATGCTAGCTCTTATAAGTCTGGCTGTGTTTAAAATGTTGTTGACTCAAATAACTCCAACCCCTACCTCTCTTCTGGCAGATATCACCTCAGTAATAAAGTCTGTAAGAAAAGAAGGCACAGCTGAAGTATCTTAGCCTGACTGGTTTTAGCTCACACTGCTGATGAAGGTGGAATTAACTAAAATGCCAGAATGTAAAGCAGAGCAGGTGGAGCTGGCAGTTCCTTTATACCAGCTTCCATGAGGGTGGTCGTATCCTCTTGCAGAGAGGCAGGACAGACAACTGAGGACATAACATCTTCAGTTATCCCAGCAAAACTTGCCAGAGTTTTTATGTCACAGTTCATACACAACAGCAGTTTCCATTCAACCTCACCACCACCACCTAGAAGTTAAATATCCAGATTTCTTGGTGGCAAATCCATTAACCCTTGTCTCTTAAACAGGAAAAAAAAGATAAAGAGGACGTGAAAATTTCAGTAGGCACTGAAATAGGGTTCAACCCTGTTTTACGAACCCAAGCTGTTCCCTTAATCAGCTCCTGTTTGGAGAAAATTTTCATCTCACCTTACCTCATCCCTAGTTTAGGGTCAGATCCTTTTCTTTCTGGATTGGCATTCTCGTTCCCAATGCTTTCTTCAAAAGTAGTGAATTTCATGCTTATTTCCCAAAGGAATTTGTTTTACCCCAGAAGCTGTATGTACAGCAAATGGACCATAATACATTTATGAATTGTGTCCTCAGTAGTTCTTGAGTTGGTAAACCATTTAAAAGCATTAAGTCTAATCATTCTGGGTAATTGTAGGTTGTACATCGTCTGTTAGGACTCTGGACTTTCAGGTATATCATAAATCTTTCTCCGGATATTGCAGTTGGTTGCCTTTTTGTCTTCATCATTAAGTGATGGGGCTGATGGAGATCAGCTGCTTCACTTTGTAAATGGTTAGCATTCTCTCACCTGCCCTGCATGACTACTGAACTGAGGTATGTTGTGACAGTCTGCCCGCTCTTCCCTGTTCAGATTAATGAATACAGCTCTAACTGTTAATTCAAAGGCAGTCAAGCTTATATCCAACAATTAGAGTACAACTTCCCTATTCAGATAGTGTATGTGTAATTTGGCGTGGTCTTTTATACCAGTTTGGGGTTAAAGTGTGTTTCTGCTCTAAAACTGACTTTGTAAAAACAGCGTCAGGATTCAGGGGGCTCCGTGTTTATTTTCCCCCAGAGATATCCAAGGGAAATTCACTAATTTTGCACGCAAACTTGGTTTTGTTCCAACTGCCAGCCTGCAGAGTCAACTTGAGATAAGAAAAAAAAAACTCTTTCTACAACATGTATCATTTCCAGTAATAAATATACTGCAGCCCAAATTTTGCCCTTAGGTACATCTGAGCAACCCAAATGAAGACAAACAAAAAGAAAAGTCTTGTGATGGTTGCACGGATCAATCCCAAGGGATAGTGAGTGCTCAGCCCTGCAGCAGGCAGGGGCCTTGGCTGAGAGGTATTGGCTGGAACGAAGCTCTCGCAAACCTCTTCTTGCCCTATCCTGAGCGTATGTAGGAAACTGCTCATTTCATCATACGCTGTGATACAAATAGGCTTCCCAACATTTGCCTAAATTGTAAACGTTCATTCGTTCATGACAGTGCCTGAGTCAGAGACAGATTCCACAAATGTCAGAGGTAAACTCTTCCAGTTAATATGACATGTTTTATTCTCGTTCTTTCCCCCTCCTTATCGCACATTCACTCTGAAATGTGGAATCAGACTTTGAAATACCAGCTTGTTTAAGGTTCTCAGGGAATTTATGCATTGAATGGGGAGGGTCTACTTATATATCTGAACAGGAACAATACTTCTGCAAAGCATGACTCAGAAGATCCGGATTCAGTGCCTAGTTCTACCCCTAGTTTCCATGGGCTTAGTGTTTTGCTATAAAATGGCAACAATAACACTTAATTTTGATCAAAAATGTTTAAAACTTGTCTCTTGCAACAGATAAGCAGATGAGCTGTCACTGCAGATCCTCATCTCAGCTGATGTCTCTAGGGGGAATATAAATATTAAAGGTAACAAGTGAATACTTTGTTGTAGACCTACCTCCAAAGCTTCATTGAACTACTCCGAAATGTACAATTTCTCTGCATTGGAACCATGGTCCTCTTAAAACGTGATTAAATCCTGGCAAATGAGAGACACCTTTTAAATTCCAGAGACCCCCATATAAAACAGCAAGTGATATTTAAGCAAGAAAGAAAAGCTAATGCCAGTGTAAACATGTGAAAAGCCAGCAACTTTGCTACATATCACCTTCTGCCATCTCTTACTTGGTGGACCTTAGATTAAGAGGAGGACTTGAGTCAGAGACTTAGTAAAATAGTGCTATGACAAGATAATGAATCACAATTATTTTTTCTTCAAACTTTTCTACTCTTTCAAATAGCATTTAGAAGAATTTGATTCAGACTACCTGCTTCAGATGCTAGGAAGCTTTGTGTTCCAAAATGCGTGTCCCAAACGAGCCGAGTTGACTTCAGGGTCTGGCGTGTGGTTGAAGGTTGCTGTTCTGAAGTGCCACCAGAGACAGGTGCTTAAAGTCCGATGAAGTCTGCACTTGTTGGAATTAGGTGGTCTGAAATAAATCCAGTGTTTTTAGGATGGTTTTTCTTTGGTCATTAAACGCTTCCTCCATCTCCCTCCTGAGAGACATTAAAGCTTGTATCACTACTGTGAAACATCTCAGAAATGGAAAAGGGACCATTTGAGGAACAAATCCTGTCAATTCTTCAGGTTTTTGTCAAACTTCAGAAGTTGTTACCTAAGTAAAATACAAAGCCACAAACATTAAAATGCAGTCAGTGACAGGCACATATTAGGAAAGCAAGCAGCCCCAGATCGAGATTCAAGCAGCCCCAGATCAAGCGTGCTAAATTTATACAGTCCAAGTCCTTGTAGCTGCGATGCTACCTAATTAGCCAGATGCCATCATCCTAAACAGCCAAAAGGAAAACATCCGATGCCAAAATCTCAGCACTGTCACCTGGATTTGTTTCAGAAACCTTCTTCTGTCTCTTTCCCCACTTGCTAGCGTGCCAGGCTAAGGCTTTCAACGGGGTACGTACGTTTCTGAGTGAGACGAGCCCCTATAGCATTAGCATTAAAAGGTGGAGAAGGGCGGCAGTCGCCGGCTCCAGAGGGAAGGCTTGCAGTCGTGACACAACACCCTGACCCGAGACCTCGCCAATCTGCCCCTGCTTGCTCTCGCTTTCTCTGGCAGTCACAGGTTTAATGCCTTGCCTCTGTAGCTTTCCAGAAGGAAATAAAAAAGGGCTGTATTAGAAGTTAATAGTCCACTTTCGCAGCTACACTGCAACTAAATGTAATCTTCCTCCTCCTGTGTGACAGCCTTTTTGTGCGTTAGATTGGAATAGACTGTTCCTGCCACTGTCCAACATCATGCTGACTTCAATGACTTTGTAAACACGGCCCAAGACATTAACACCTCGCACGCACGCGTGTGAACGGGGGCAGCACTTCGGGCGCGTGTATTGTCGGTAGCAGGGCGCTGTCAAGGTTTAATCGGGTCAGGTCACTCTCTATTTCATCCCTGAACTGCTGCAATAGATCTGAGTTAGGCAGCTGGGCATTCACAGTGGGGATATCTCCCAAACAGTTTTCATTACACACTCTCAGAGAAGTCTCTGAAAAGTCCTGTCTTTTTCACCTGAAATGGCCATAACGCTGCCAGTCTATTTGCTCCAACCTTGTCTTTAATAAGGTCTTAAAAACATGAGTCTTTGAGGCTCTGCAGGAAGTGTTCTCCTTGAAACCCATGTTTTGCTTAATTCTAAGGGCAGGGAGGAGGGAGGGAAGGACGAGATATACACATTTTTAATACGATAATATGTTTCCAATCAAGCTTTACAAGATCCTACACAGCATGGTTTGCAGCGGAGTGCTGAGTGCTGTTGCCTGAAAAGAAACATGCTTTTTCATTATTATTTATTCTTCCCTTTCTTTCTCTTTTCCCTTTCAGAGAATAACAAGACTTGTGCAGAGGGGAAGAGAAGGCAGAGCCTGCAAAATATTCCCCCGAACACAGCAGCTGGTTAAAGCATATGTATGTGTAGACAATAGAGTTCACACTAGACAGTTAATGAAGCTGGGAAAAAAAATGCGAATTGGAACATAATGAAAAATTCATACTTTCAGTGCATGAAAAATAAGTGAATGCCCTTTAATTGTTCAGTTTACTTGCAGAGAGGACAGCTTGAATAAATTGCAAAATTATTCCAGGTTGTTAAAAGGAATAATGCTCGGTCCCCTGCACCTCGTGCTAAATTCTTCAAACCTGCATGTTCCCCACACGTGAATACGTGAGGAAGTGAACGACCATAGTCCATCTGGTAGCCCACAGACCCAGGGAGCAAACAGAGAGCAACTGTGCGAGCATCAGGCTGGACTCATCCTCCTCCACCCGCTCGTGGGCTCCAGCAGAAAGTGAGGTGGGTGCTGGAGAGCTGGGGAGCAAGAAATTGGGATCTGCAGCTGGAGGGAGGGAGGGGAAGGTGTCCTCGCTGCTGAAGGGACTAGAGAGGAAGGGTTGTCGCTGAGGAGAGGCCTCTTGGTCCATTCTCCAGGAGCGTAGCATCTCTCTCCCTGTTCTCCATGCTCTTTTGCCAAGAGCATAAATCTTTTTCAGACTACCTTTCCAACCAGGCTGGGAAAGGAGGCAAGGAGCTATGGAGGAGCCAATGCCGGCTGCAAGCCTGCGGCCTAGGACTGCAGTTGTACTGGTCAGTGGGACCCCCGTGAACGGAGAGAATGAGGTGTGAGGAAAGGGGTGGAGGGTGGGGAGGTCTGATGAGGCGCTGAGAGCAAAGGGGGAACGGGGAGTAGCTGCACAAGGGGTCTGTCCTTGCTTTCTCTGCATACAGACGCCTCCCATATGGCTCCTTGCACTTCTGAGCAGATTTTAGCACCTGTGCTCCTGTCCCTGTCTTACATCGGTATCCTTGAAGACTGTTTGCTTGTTAAATGACTACTTCTGTGGATCTGCATACGCTTCACATAGCATTTATATTGTGTCTTTTATCAACAAAGCACTTGACAAATGCTTGACTAAGCCCCAAAATAGCATCACTTTCACTGAAAAGATAAAATTTAGAAATGCAATTTAATTTAAAAAAAAAGGGGGGGGGGGGGGGGCG
>JAVKLA010000008.1:27741692-27763813 GCA_034782735.1 Sagittarius serpentarius
AAAAAGGGGGGGGGGGGGGGAGGCAGGAGAAATGCCCTGCAAAAGCTCCCAGATGAAATTCATGTCAGAGTCAGGACCTGCAGCTCCTTTCTCTACTGCTCTGTACAGCTCCCCAAACACACTTTCACAATGAGAAGACACCCCAGTGCTATTCAATGTTCATATTGCATTGGCTGAGTTTCTCACTGCAGGAACTGACAGTTCCTGATTTTTTAAAGAAATGTGATGGGGGGCACTAAGAGTTCGAGTATAACCCCATTGAATGAGAAGACTTCCACTGATACTAAGGTTAAAGATTTTTTCTGATACCTTCAAAAACGACTATACATGGAGGGGCTGAAATGAATTTACCTTGGTTTTGTACTCCAAGTACAATAATTTGTCGCAAGAGGGTTTTATGTCCTCTTCACTGTGAACAGTGCAGCAAAGCAACTCTTTTAAGCAGCTTGTAGTGACATAAATGGGCAAGAAATGTCTCCATTCTGGCATTCCTGGGCATTTTTTTTAATGACGGTCTAAAATGCCAAGTGAATTGTTTCAATTTCACAGCCATTAGCAGAAGAAAAGACCAAGTAGGTCAAGACTGTCACGTTAGAAGCACTTAAATAAATAATAGTAATAGTCTGACACCCGACCAAAGGAGAATTTTTCCCTTTAGCACATCTACTAGTTCTTTGTTGAGTCTGGGTTGAACATGTTATAATTAAAACACAGTGCGGCCTGAAGTCAGTGAAGTTACAGCAAGGGAAATTTGCCCATTATTTTCCAAACAGATAGTCATCAGTTATCATTAGTCAACCTATTCAGGCAGTAGGCAATATAGATGGATTACTTTTAAATCATGTGCATGCATTTGCTCTTTTTATTTCTACAGAAGCAAAAAAGAAACTAAATTCTATGAACTGCTAGAGTCAAATTTCAGACATGTACAGGACAGCAAAGCAGAGCTTTGTAAAAGCTGATATGTTGGCATGAGGGGACTTTCTTTTAGAAAAATCTAAACTTTTTGCTGATAACAACATGACAGCACCTCCTTAATTTCACTCAAGCCTCTACAGAAACTAAGACTACACAGGCTCATCAAGAGAATATACAAGATACACTGAACTAGCAATAAAAAGAAAAATGTGACTCTACATATAAGCTTTTTCACACACTATTATATCTTTCAGCTGTCATCATTAACTGCAATTCTAGAAATGTCTTGTTGTTCTGTTGCCTTTGAAAAATGGATAGTGATTAGGATAGATTTTACTTGGATATACCGAAAAAAAATTTCCCTGGCAGGTATATGCTGCTTTCAGTGTGTTTCTTCAACATGTGTTCATCATTATAATGATTGAATTTGAAAATTTACACATCTCTAGAGGAAAAAAAAAGCTAAAACCTGTAAATTGTTTTCCCAGGGCAATTAGAATGAAAGTCAAAACTGGAAGACTTGTGGCAACAGAGCTTTACATATTTGTATAAAAGATGAAACTTCTGCCTGTTCACTGTTTATCAGAAAAGGAAATAGAGAGAGATACAGCACTGCAGCCTAGGAAAGCTGATAATGAGTTTTGCTTCATGATATCTGGTAGCTCTTGTAAAAATAACAGCAACAAGAAAACCAAGGTAGGACAGCATGGCAACAGCAAGAGATACAGTAGAAATTAAGCTGGTATTATTGGTACTAAAGGATAACTGTCCTTTGCAAACTGACTGACGTAACTGTGTCAAGCGACAGTCAACTTTGTACTGATTTCCTTGACATATAAAAGGCAATGACTCAGTGACTGTCACTTAGTGTGCATCTGTTTTGAATGAATAGTAACATTCATCCACTTCATAATAGGGATCCTGTTGTGAATAATATAATGAACATGTGCAAGATAAAACCCATCAGAAGTGAGCATGTCAGAGTGATAAATATACTGATTAGCTGATTCCTCCCCACCTCCACCCAAAACAAGACAAATCACATATAAAAAAATGAAAATGCTCCCACACCAGGTAGCAAATTTTAAGATCACAATAAAATGCACAAAGGACAGTTTCCAGCTGAGACAAAATAAGTGCTTCTGCTGTATTAATCTACAACGTGGTATCAGTGTTGATCGGCTGGTCTTTGGGGTGGGGTGCCATAAGAAGACATGGCAACTGCACAGTGCTTGACAAAGCCTAAAGGGGACGAACGTAGTTATTGGCAGGGAATTCCACCTGAAAAATGTATTCGAGCACTTTTATTTTCTTCTAGTTAAAATCTAACTTTTTAAATGTAGTCTAAAACTAACGGTTGTGGTACAGGGTTGATGTGTGCTGCACGCAAAGTCCCAGAAGAAGAGAGATTAACGGCATGGAAATTGAATAGAAGCTTAGACATTTATCACTCTTTCTGATGCCAAATGGTGGCACTTGACTGAATGGATGGGATTCGGTTGCATAAACAGAGGCAGCCAATGCCATCTGAAACATCCTAATATCTTCTAACGTCCAAGCAGGGCTGGCAGGCAGGACTGGCAGATCAACGCTCTCCTGAGCTTCAGCTGCTGCTCTGGAAGGGCACATGTCCCTCACAGACCTTGCACCGTATCTGCTAGCCCAGGCTCAGACACGGCATTTCAGATGGCACGAGATGGCCGTGTTTAGGCAACTGACTCCACCCTTGCTGCCTAAAACTGGCTCCTAAAAACCGTAAACTATCAGAAAGCTACTGGGTCCCAAGCCCACAAATTTCTTTTAACAGCCAGTTCATTCCTCTCATCTGAGCTTTTTGTACACCAATATGTAAGACATCGTGTTATTTTACTGTGATATTACGGGACTAATGCTACTGACCCAGCTGAAGTCCTAAAGTAGTTTTGCGATATTTGACCTTTCATTGGAAAATAATTCTGACGGGATGTACCCCTGACTAAGCAAGACGATGTAATGTAGCCTATCCATTACTCAGTGCTATCCACAACTGACAGGCATGAATCTCTTTAACTTTATTCACATGAACTTAATGAATCCATTTTCTTCCTGTTTTAACAGCTGGCAGAGTTTGTGCCTAAAGTGCTAGGTCTTATGCTCCCCTGTGGTACCTTCCTTCCTCCCTCCCAGGACTGCATGGTGAAGTCACCATGAAAAATAATCCATCATATTTAAGGGGAACTAGAGAACTGGACAGCAGCAGGCCCCCGATTCTTCATCCTTCATCACTGGATGGTAGCAAAAGCCAGGTTCTTTTTCAATGGTTGACACGGGTTTTTTTTACTCCCCACAGCAATTCTGGGGCATTATATTTGCTCCTGCCCTTTACAGGTGTAATTACCTTCAAGCACTGCTGCTTGTATGTTGTACTGCCTGCCTTCTGCCCCACGGCTTCACCCGTGAAAGCCTTAATTTGGCGCTTTAAGCATTCATATATCGCTTTACATCTTCAAAGCAGTGTACATGCGTTAATTAAATTACATGCCTAGGAGATAACAAAGAACAAGATACAAAGGCATTTTAAGCACACAGACAGACTATCAAGTTCTAGCACAACAGGAATAAATTAATAATGGCCTTTTATAATGACTGACTTGCATAGCTTTGTTTTTTCTTGCAAGCAGTAAGCCAAACAAAATTATTGTGAATGGAAACGTAACAGCTTTCATGTCCAAAGTCTGGTGGACCTGCAGATCCAGAAACCAAGCTACGTGCCACTGGAAAAAAAAGGGGGTCCCAAGCTCCCAAATGAAAAAGTATTTAATTGAAGTCCTGGGTTCCAAAGAAAAGACTTTTTTATGTATGGGAAAGAGCTTTTTGGCACAGGTGGGTACATTTACCCCACAGGAAAATACAGATGGAAAGGGCAGTATTTTCATATATGCAGACACCTTTCTGTGGAGTCTTGGGGTCACTTTTGACCAGGCAATAGCTCCACAAAGAGATTTAGAAAAGGTATAAACATCTCACGGCCAACGCCATGCCTCCTGTCCAAATGCAAGTCCTCCAGCATTCCACTGAGTTGTTACCTAGACAGGGAGGTACATATAGTCCTCAGGCTTTTGAACCATCCATGGTTTCACGCATAAAGTTCCTTTGGCACCCAAAGGTCTGCCTTTGAGCATGCCCAGCACAACTTCACCTTGACCAGGCCCAAGAATTTTCTGCCTACCTCCCTTCCCAGCTTTGTAAGGATCTACCAGCTCTACCAGGAGCACTCCTTCAGACTTCGGAGATTTTAATTCAATTTCTGCCCCTGTCTAAGAAAACCTGAACCTATTCCAAAAATCGATTAGGATGGTGACTTCATACTAATCTTTGACAACATAAAAGTGTGATGACATCTCTTTCGTCTCCTGCACTGCAGTTGTAAAGGCCCGAACTACTTTTAGTCCTTGAAAGATATTCTGTCAAACACACAGGGAGGATAAAAACCTCGCATCCTCCACAGTAGGAAGCAGCTCGGGGAGGCCCAGAGCAGCTTGTTAAATGAAAACAAGGCTTAAAACATCTTTTTTTTGCTGGATGTAGCCAACATAATTGTACTAACTATCTGAGTTTTCTATTAACTATCTTTGACAGTAAGCAGTCAGTGTGATGGCTTTGGTGCAACCCCTGCTTAATTGATTGTTCCTCTGCATTGTCTAAGGGACCTAATGTGGGTGATTGATTGATACAAATTCCACTGGGGAGATGAATATATACGGTTAGTTGAGTCAACATTCAGCCATTTTAATAACAAGGCAACAGCCCCATCGGTATTTTTTACAAACCAATTATAAGCCATAATTCCTCTTTCTGATTTCTGCAAATAGGACTTTTGGTAGCTAAGACATCTGGTTTTGCTGAGGTTGACCTATATAATACATACATTGCCACTTGTGAGTAATACAACCACCCGAATCTAGGTCATTAAAATTTTTCCAATACTCCACAATATTCGCTGTATAGAACTCCTTCGTTCATATCAGAAAATTAGTTTTGACTCATGGGAAAACAGTCGGTTGTTAGTCTTTTTAAATTGATTTCATTATCCCCACAAAAATGGAAAACAAGGAGCTGAGAGATTATTCACAATGATATCCATATTCATTTCAGTTTGCAAAACTAGTGTGTCTCTGTGTGTGCGTGTGCGCGTGTATATGTGTGTGTATGAGAGAGAAAGAGACAAGGAAAGAACAAAAATATCTCCACTTCTTCTCTTTCTTGCCTCCTCTTTGTTTAGAAATATTCATTTGTTGTATGAAGTCAAAAACGCATAAAGCAAAAATAAACCCCTCCAAGATACCTGTAATTTCTCAGCATCTTTTCCATATTTTGAGTAGGAAGTCTAATCTCTTTAAGACGAACTAATTGCAACTTTCCTTTTACCTTGCAAAGAAGTAGGGGCAGGAGATAAAAGGTAAAGGAAGGACAATGGCATGGGCTGAGCTGTGCCATTCTTTCCTTGTACTGTTCAATACGTGAAGCTCATTGTAGTACACTTCCAGCTTTGCCTTTGAAACACAGATCAAGCTGGGTCAATGAGACAATCCTTTTGTATTAAACCTTCTTTCTTCTGTAGTCTACGGACAACTTGTGAACCGAGTCTTCTGCTGGATAAGTACAACAGCACCTGCTTTCAAATGAGGCTTGCTCATAAGCAGTTCTTTGTGTCTTTTTTTTTTTTTTTTGGTGCTACTCACTGACTGCCATCAGTGACTTAACAAGAGAAGAATATTTTAAAGCCTTTGATCCTAAGAGCTCTTACTCATGCAAGTTGTCCTTAGTCACACCAGAAGTCTCACTGAAGTACTGGATAAGAAAAATTAAATAGCACTATGTGTATAAATGTATGAAGCACAAGAGAACAGAGCATCCCACAATCAGAACTCCTTTTTTTCAAGGAGAACTGTTCAGAAACACAAAAACGTAATTCAGTGATATTTCATGGGCAAACACTTCATATTCCGTTTCAGAGCCAGGTGGTTAGAGGACAACCTTTGCCAAGGGAAGGGATGTATTCTATAGCAAATTTTCTGACAAAAGTCACAAATTCTGTGACACTATTATTACAACTGGCCTGTACTTGTAACCTATATCCAATATAATCAGGCAATGCAGGTTTCACAGCTCACCTTTGATGTGCCTACAAGATACCCAAAGCTCAGCTTAGCACCAGTGACAAGTCCCCTCTTCTTCCAGCAGTGAGACTGGCTGTAGCATGCCAGAGACTCTTTCCGCAGATGCAGCAAACATCATATAACTTTTTGCTCTTCTGCATTGTGCAGACTGACACAACTATTGTCATTACCTACACTCAGTTAGCTGGGTTTGTCTGACTGAGAGGCATGAAGCTTTTTTCTGTCTGTCTCCGTTGGTAAAAGTGAATCTGGTTCAATCTCATTCAAGGAAACAGATTTACAGCTGAGGAAAATGACAACATGGGAGATCATAATACCCAAATTGTTACAAAGGATTCACTGAAAAAACAGGAATTATATTTATATTTTCTCCTGTTTTTCTATTAAGTAATTTCAGGCCTCTCCCTCCCCTAAAAATCTGCACAACCAATAGTGTACACAAACAGCTGACTTTTGAGAATGAACCTGTTTGTGGGGTTCAAAGATACATCATTTGCTAGCACCCTAAAATAGCCCCATACTGATAAATCTTGCCTGGATAGACATGCCAGGAAGTGTTACTGTCAGGGTCGTTATGGCGACATTGATTATGCATTTTTATCTAATATCTGCTGAAATTATCTACCAGAGGATAAGAAACAGCTCTTCTCCCACAGTGAATACCATAGCCCCTTAAAAACCTACTGAAATAAGTGTAATAAGATGAACTATAAAGACATCATTTCAAAACAGATTGGTTTTCTGTTTACTAGTGTAGCTTAAGGTGTGAACCTGTATTTTTGAATGTATTCTATAATACTGAAATTCTCTTGAAGAAATTCAAAGTACAAAATTTTTTCTGTTATAAAAAGCTGTACTCCAAAGGCAAGAATTAAAAACTCTTTTTCAGAAGTAAGCCCTATCTAAGCTCTATAAAGAGTAGGTGACCTAAGGAAAGATCAAAGCTTCACTGGGCCAGAAATTGAGTACCACCTCTGTACCCCTTCACAAAGGGCGTTATTTGGAGGATGGGTAGATGGAGTTCTGGCTCCCACTCCAAGAGATGCCTATGCCTCCTATCAAATACCTGCTTAATAATAAAATGTACAAATTCAAATTCTTGCTGTGTGAAAATATGATCTGAGAACAGCAATAGTCAGGCACCTTTTTGGAACTCTCCAACAGCACCTTGATGAATGGGAAACCAATATAAGGAAACGATAATTATGAAAGACTGAACTTGACGAGTCCTAAATTTATGTGAGAATTTAATTTTTCTGCTGGGTTAAAATTTGTGAGTGTTAGTGTGGGACCCACATAAGGTTCACAAGTTTTCTCAAACATGTCATAAATTAATCAATTTTAGCCCACAACTGCTGTCAATAAGTGTGGGCTTTCATGCCTTCAGAAAATAATTAAAAGCTTTAAACCAACATTTCTGTGCTACAAGCAAATTATTATTTCAGGTACCAACATAATTACTTGATGTTTCAGCATCCTCATGCTAAGGAACATCAAAACCAAAAAATGTAACCTCTGTTATAAATGGGATTTCTGTATGTGTACCCTCGGCTCCAGTTCTGCGACGGAGTTTTCAGTTTAGCACGTGCTACATCTGCAAACATAAGGATATAATTTACCAATATTAACAATGGCCACAAAAGTCATTAGCCTTCCTAAAAGCTCTAATAGCACCGATAGAGTCACTCCTCTATCTAGGACCCACACACGTCCCAAAAATGACAAGCCATACCCCTGCTCTCAGATGTGAAAATTTATGGCGACATTGAATTATTTCTTGATTGAAGTGACATGTAAAAAGCTGAAGACTCTGTTCTAGACAAACTGGTACCCTAGGTAGGACTCGGGTGCCTAGACATCATCTGCCATGACTGCTGTAACCAAGAAGGTGACAAGGAGCGAGCAGAGGTAACACAGGACGTACCAGAGGTCCATGCCCACGGCCATTGCAGCAAGTGGCCAGGAAAGATCTAAAGTGGCACTAGGTGTCTGTATTTAGGCATTTGAATTGAGCTCGCATGCCTAACTGCCAAAGAAAAAGCATGCTGCCTAAAAAATTCTAATTTTTTTTTTCCTTGCTCTTCCAAAGATGCAGCAATCTGACTCTGAAGTAAATGCATTTAGATCGAATTGTGTATTGCTACCAAGAATAAGCATGGCTCCCATCGTATTCTCCCTTCTTTGTGTGACTTGGCACTGCTGTCTCTGCCTTGCTTCTCTTCTGGATGCCGGGTTATTAATTTAGTGGCCTCGCAACACAATAGAATGCAATAAAAGCCATGTAAAACACATCCTAAACTAAAATTTAATGCAATATCCATAATTGTAATCTGTTCTTTCCAATATATATGGCATTCTCTTGTTCTCCCTTTCTTTTTTCTTCTCATAATCGTGCTCGTTAACTTCATGGTATAAGAATGCCAATTCTTCTAAAAATTCAGGCCACAGAGACTTCATTCACACATGTGTTTGTAAACAACGGTGCAGAAATCCCCGAAGGTTTTAGCCAGTCTTGGCAATAAATACATGTATTTTTTTTTGCTGCATAACAGAGGAACTATTGTGCAGTTTCCCTGTTTTGTGTTTTATTGGCTAGCATTATGAAAATTGATGAGCTGAAGAAACAAAGCTATTCTAAAGGCAGATTAACCAGGAATACTGGTGAAAGCATTGTCTCCTAAGACTCAAAGTGAAGTAAAGAAAAATGCTGTAATTACAACTAACACAGTCCTTTGAGATTCCAGCAACGTTAAAAATCAAGTGATTACCATTTAACTGCTTTCAATCAACTTTGATGTAATAACTTAACATGAGGGACTCAGAAAAACAGCAGTTAAGAAAAGCAGAGAATTATGTGGATAATAACCCCTTCGTTACAAAAGTGATTTTTATGCTTGAAAGATGATTGATTGATTGACAGCCTCAAATGAAGTCCTCTGTGTAGCAGTAGAGAAAGTTCATTGCAGCCAGCACAGAAACAAATACCCTCCTTGCCTCACCAGTGCCTTAGATTAGGTTGCAAGGTTATCTGTAGGCAGGCTGGATGCACAGGGGAAAGTTCAACGGCATGTGAAAGTAGTCATATTCCAACAAGAGAGAGAAAATAGTGGTGGTAGGGATATTATCTTATTTGAGGTTTAAATGAAACAAGTTTAAAATGACCCTACATAACTAGCTATGTGCTTAATTAACCGTCACACCATTAGTTTGCAGGACACTTGGAGTTCTGGTCCCTCAGATATATTGCTTTCAGGCTGTGGAGACCCTGCAAATTTCACTAAGTAGCCAAATATTTGAAGAAAGCCCAAAGCCTGTGTAGGGCAGTTAGTTAGTATCACTGCCGGTACATGTCCTATATGTAACTTGATCTATACGCATGTAGTTAGCAAATGGAAAGAAAGATTTGATCATCACAGCAGTAAGAAAAAACAGAATGTGATATTATTATTTTCCTGCCATTATTTATTATTAATGACTTGATTCCTCTGAGAGGGGTTGACATCAATGTCAGTTGCCAGTTCTTGACACTTCTAAGGAACAGACCCATTATTAATTAAATATTATTATTGTATTACTGCACCAGCTGTGTGATAGGTGATTTACAGACACATTCAGGCAGGGTCCCTACATGAAATGTTTAAAATCTAAAACATGAACATTACAAAAAGCATTACAGACGAACGAGTGTGGGAGAGAGACAAAATGACAGCCGTGATTATGCTTGTTGCAGGGTCACTGAGCAAACCCCTGGGCTCAGGGGAGTCCACGGGAACTTTGCTGTTGAGCCCACAGGCTCAGGAGTTTGCTGCTTAGTTTTCCTTCACAGAGAGCTCTCTTCTTGCTGATTCGGGGGGGAGTGATGGGGGGTTCCAGTCTATCTTCAGACACCATTGCAGCATCAGCTCAGTTACAGGTCAGTGAAATGAGATGTAACATCGAGGCACCTGGATCCCAGGCATAAAATTTTGGCAGAAATCAGCTTTTGGAAGGTGGTGAAGATGAGCATGAAGAAGTAGTTGGCAGCTAATTAGTGGAATACCCAGATTATTATGTCCAGTGAATGTGCCATTTTCTCCCTCTGTCCAGCCCCCAGTAGCTAAAAGGAACAACGTACTCACGGTTACGTCCACTTCCTAAAATAGATGGACCTGTTTTTCTCTCACTTCTATGTATTTTAACCCAGTGCAGACTCAGTGACTTCAGTGAACTTATTTCACTACGTGAGAAAAATGTTGTCTCTGGATTAATCCAGCCTAACCGAGGCTCCTAAGTGAAGAGCAGCTTTGCCCAAGGCTCTCTCTGCAGTAAACAGAGAGGCACAATGACCCCCAGAGCATAATTCTGCCCACTTAAGAGCTGAATGGCCCTCTGGAGGTTTCTGTTTTTCTCTATCAACTATGGAGTTTAGGGTGACCAGATTCCTAACTCCAGCATCTCAGCAAGGTACCTAAATTGAGTAGAATGAATCCGCTCCTCCATGCCTATGCATAATTTAAATCTACACCTCCCTGTAGCTCTGGTGCAGACCAAGTAATTGCTAAGCGACAGCAAAAGATAGTCAATAGATAGGAAGACCATTAAGGACTGCTTGGATTACTTGTGCTTTTCAGGGCTCTTCAAGAGTGCTCTCTGCCTGTTAACATTTCACTTATACTGTTCTTAAATGTCAGAACCCGACTGGACTTGTCTCTTTGTGAGAGGCATATAACCAAGTTTGTATCCTGCACCATGCTTATTTATTTACAGCCTATTTTGAAAAAAGATTAGTTCAGTCAATCAAGGATTTTAATACATTTATACGGTGCAACAATGTATAAGTTTATTGACTATGATTTCATGATGTGGAATAGGGAGAAAGCTATCTTGGAAAAACGTATTGTTATTTTATATGAAATTCATGATGCTATTAAGTTTTTGGTCTCGTATACTGTGGAGTGTAGTATTTCAGAGATAAACTATCTTGATGTTTTCATTTCAAAGACAGGTAATAAGTGGAATACAACAATTTCCTGGAAACCCCAGACAGGAATAATCTGCTTTATGCAACCAGTCACCATCCTGAGGCTCTTAAAAGAGTTTTAGTTTATAGCCATTTTGAGAACCTGTAGGATTTGCAATCATGGCACTGGCTGTATGGTAAAGATGGATTATCTGGTTAATAAATACAGGGAGTGGGACTAAAAAGAGGAATATATCATGGAAGCAAATGGCACTTGCATTAAGGGAGAACAGAAGGGAATTGCTGTAGATGGAAGCAGATAAAAATAAGGAATTTTGCTTTTCAATGGTACTTTATAAATCGTTCTATCTGTGAGACTGTCCATAATGACACCGCGCAGTCTTCCTTCTCTGCCAGCATGATCCTTTTCTCTCATAATCTCACAGAGGTGGAGAGCATCTCTTGGCTTTCACGCTGGGTGCCTCATTGTGCATGCCTCTTATTGATGGGTACATAGGTCCAGAATCTTTTGTCCATGTTCCAAACTGGCAGGATACCATAAGAGATATAAGCATGTTAGGAAAGCACCGTGTTCAAAGGATTATGCTCCATCAATACATCCACACGTACAGTGTCATTTTAGCATTGTTATATATTTCTGGACTGAGACAGTGTTACATTAAACCAGTTCAAAGGATGAAAAGAGATATTCCTGTCTACCTATGTCTAACATCTACAGACATATAGATTGTACCAATTTTTTGTCTTAAGCCATATATTTTTCACAGCAGCAGATCTGTTCTCTGCTTGTAGAGTGTCTAGCACTGAGTACACTGGTCTATAAAGCAAGCTTCTGGGAAATAATCCAATGCTAGTAACAATAAAGAAGAAATTAGTCAGTAAAGAATGGTTTAAGGGAAATGTGATATCTAAGTCCAATTACATGGACATTCAATCCCCAACATGGGTATGACTTTGAGATACACTTCTTCATCCTTCTTTATTTAAAATACACATACAACACCAGTTTCTGAGATACAGGCTCAAATTAGTCTCAACTAAACCAGTAGAAATCCACTAGTAATGCCACCAAAATCATTATCAAAAACCTCCTGATTTACCCTAACATAACAGGAAGCAGAATTAGATTTTAATTTCATTTGGAAATAGTGTTAATTATCAATTTTTTTGTTTCAATAACATAAATCTGAAATCATTTCACTGTGAATGACCTCAGGATTCGGCTTTTTGGCAAGTGTTCGTGCCATGGGGTTATGCGCTTGGTAAAGGGCGAGAGAAGGATCCCTCTGGAGAAAATTTAACTCCAAAATGGACTAAATTAACCTTAAGAGGTATTTACCTACCTTCATAGGCTACGCAGTTGTTTGGGAGTAACTTCATTTCCATCTTGCAGACCTTTAGGTTCTTCCCGAAAAGCTCTTCCTCTTTTCATACCCTATGACCCCATAGTAGAGCTCATCAATCAGCAGAATGATTCAGTGAATCTCCCCAGATATAAGACCGAACAAGGTTTTTGATTGAGACGTATAGACAGGTGGTTCAGGATGACTTTCCATGTGTAGAAAATACCATCTCGGGACTACTAATAAGATCTGCAGATGCACAGATCCTTGGGGATAGCTAGAAAGGGACTTCCGACACACTAGAAGAGAAATTATAAAGGTAAAAACAAATATACAAAGGGAAACCAAAAAGACTATATTTCAAAAGATTGCACATTGGATTTTGCTAAGCATCTTTTCCCTTTCTCTGGGCTTCACAGAGACCAGGCATGCCTCAGCATTCACCACGGCAGCAGTTCTAGAAAAATTGCTTATTTCTTCCAGAACTGCACATCCCTATCTGACCAAATCATCTAGTAGGCAGAGGTGGCTTTTGCAGTTCAGAAATTAATACAAACTTCAGTGATCAAAACTTCCCACCTGTAGTTTCCACACAGATAACATACAGGTTAGAATTCTTTACTCCCCCTAGAAACTGTTCCAACAACCTTTCTGCAGGAAGATGCACTTATGATTCTTGGTATGGAAAATGTGTTTCTTACCATCTGTTCCATATTTATAATTCTTTAGTTTATATTAAAGGAAACAGTAAACTACAGGGACATTATGCATGCAATTGAGGATTTTATAAGGTTCAATAAATTCCCTCTTAACAATCAGTTTTAAGCCTACATAAATTCCTATCTTTCACCTGCTCTACATTCAATCAGTTTTGTTGCTCTGTTCCCTACTTTAAGATCACACATCAATTTTATGACAACGTAACAGGCTAAACTCCCTTTTCTAAGGGAGTCTGTGTGGAAGAATTGTAATACCTAATCAAAACTAAAACCAGAGAAATCACTGATTTTTATATTTGGCTGGCAAATTGAGGAATTGGAAAGGATATTCCAGAAGAAACAGACTTAAAATGTTTTCTTTTTTCTTGCAAAATTGTCATTTCATTGACACCAAGCAGCTCATTCCCAGACCTTGTAAGACGCAAAGGTGACTATGACCTACATTTAGAAAATGCTCAGAAAAGATCATCATCTCTGTTTTACTCAAATCTTAAGTTCTGTGGGCATAGATCAAGAGTGTGGGTGACTCATCTCCCTTCTAAGTGGAACAGAAACACCATAATCTACCACCTGTGAGACTGGACAAATACTGGGCTGCCTTCTTGTCCTTGCAGAGCCAAGTAAGCATACACTGCAGTAGGGACTGCAGCCCCACTCCCCTCAGATGAGTGTCTTCCTCTCCTGGCTATGCGGTTATACCAAATAACTGGTGATGTATGTTATGGATGGTTGAGTTATGTCTTCAGTACCCAGCAATGAAGATCTCTCCTTAATTCAGAACCTCTTCTTGAAGGGAGAAGATCTGAATCAGGCTTTTCCACAGGGAAGTCCTCGACTGCTAGGATGAAGCATTCATTGAAACGAGGCTTCCTCTTTCCCTCTTATTGGTGTTCTTCTACTTCATTTACCACATATAAACAATTACCAAGAGAAACAGCAAAGCAGTGAGTCTGGATCTCCAGCCAGAGAGCAGCTCACCAGCACAGGAGAGAGATTCCAATCCCTTCTCCAGCCTGTATTTAATTATCTTTCCAGGATGAAACCACATCAGAAAATCCGTAGTGGAGTGGCATTTAGGAACTTCTGATAAGGATTCAAACCTTTCCAATAGGAGAAGGAACTGATAACACTTTCTTCCACATTTCAGCCAACTACTCTGACTCCTACACTACTGGTAAATGAGAATAACTCTTCTGTAATTTTGCAACATTTTCTTGAGCCAAAACAGTTTCACAAGTTGGCTGTGTCATTAGGATGATGAGAAGCACATCCCTTAGAGAATGTCTGCTGGAAAAGTGGTGACCTAGTCAAAACTACCTGCGAATTAGTATTACTCATGACAGTGATGCTCTGTTCATTAAGGTTCTTGTTTAAATGTGGTTCCGTGTTTCATCAGGTCATATACCACTTTCATCACGTTTCTGTGTACTTTGTAAATCTACAAAAAGTTTCTGCTCTTGATTTCCATTTGAAGATTCCCTCTGACTTCACTTGGCGTTTCTCAGATTTATGACATATTATGACTCACTCCTCTTCCTGTCATCTAGGAAGACAAATGAAAAGGGTTAGTTTCAAATTAGCATTTGGAATCTTTCAGCTTCATTCTTTTTCCAGTGACACATTCCTTGGCCTCTGAAAATTATACCGAGAATCCCCATGAAAAAGCCTTGGTACCCAAGTAGAGCCTCATTGACACTAATAATGATGTCCTTTGGCACAGTCTCAGCTTGCACTGATTTTGGTGCAAGCCTATAGCCTAAGTCAGTAGTCTGCTCACTGTAGCAAATGGAGAAGCTCAGTATTTACATCATCACAGGTGAGAGCAGGATCGGTTCTTACACATTTTTATGTTTTCTTTTCCCTGTAGCTGTGCTGTCACTATTGTCTTTTTCATTTGAGCACACAAATAAAAAGCAAAAAGGAATAATGTTTATATTGTGCAAGAAAATTTCTGTAGAAGGGATGTAGGCAAAGAACAGAGAAGAGGTGCACATCTGTTTTCTTGCAGGCTACCAAAGAACCCAGGGGCTTTACCATACGTCTCCAGAAAATAAAGATTTTACAGAAAGATTGACAATTTCTAAGAAGAGCTAGATGTTGATTCCAACTAGTGTATATTCTCAAAAATATTAAACAGTGATAAAAATACTGTTCCTTAATAAAGCAAAGGTACTGCAATAATAGCAGATCAGAGCTAGCTCACAACTGACATGTATTTTAAATACACAGGGGTTTCTGATTGCAGAAAAGGCTCTGTCAGAGGCTGAAAGCACAATGGACCGGGAATGGTTCCGAGTCTGTTGTTTTCTTGGAAATTTCTAGGAATAAAATCTAAGGGAAGATTAATTTAAGTTCTCCTAAGATCGTTTTACTAAATAAAAGAACGTCTCTCTTATTTTTTCTTAAAAAGGGGGGGGATTCAATATATTAATTTGTTGGAAACTAATTAACTATTTAGGTTGATTCTCCACCTATGTAAGCACACAGGACGTAATTCTGGAAAGGCAAAATGAGCCTTTTGGTGGGGGCTTTGGCAGAAACGAGGGGACGAGGGAAGAGAAGTGACAGTTCTGCTAGTATCCCCTCAGTAAGTTTTCCCAAAACAAGGCCGATGACCTAAGGTATTCATTTGTGTTTCACTGCCCTCTTTGACCTCACCAGGGACACTCATGTGCTGGGTGCCACATTGAGCTGTGGTGACCAGCAGCACCGGAGCAGCTCGGCTGAGGAAAGTCATGGGATTTCTCCTTTCGTATGTGGACACTTTCCCACGAGTTACAACATAGACAGAGGCCAACCAGTTTTCAGATTTTGTTTATGCGGATACCTGTAGTTCCTAAATACGTTCAAATCCCAAGTCTTTTTTGTGGTGTAGGCAATCTAACTATGAGTACCTCCCATGAGCTAATACAGGGATGTGCATGCACCCCCTTGATAAAAACACAGATTTCTGTCCTCTGCTTGCCTTGGGTAAACAGCACCCTCAAAAATTTTCCATCGGTGTTGTGAGAGCTCCCTCTCCTGTTACAAAGGTTCTATCAGCTGCTTTAAAGTCCCAGTTTTGGTTTACAAGGTTTAATCGCAGCTGAGCTGGCAGGTAGGCAGAGAAGGAGACAGTGCTAGGATCAGCTACAGAAATGGCGGCCCAGAAAAGTGTCATGCAGAGGAATGTCCCTGGTGGTGGTGGCCGAAGGATGACTTTAGCCCCCTGTCTTTCCTTGATTCATCTTTTATTTCTTTGGTCAAATTCTGGCCTGAGATTCATCACCGGCTTTGGTCAGGCAGCAAGCACAAGGCAAAATTTAGTCCTTTCAGAAAAAGCCCTGGAAGCAAGAATGAACAGCTCATACGGTTGGACGCTCCATCCATTGTAAGGTGTAGCTGGTGGCAGGGCCAGATATAAAGAGGTAGAGTAGGGGTTTAGGCTGTTTACTGACAGATTTTTATTCAATAATCTGGTATTGCTTATTTTATTTACCTACTTGAGACCAAATAGCAAGCTAAAATAGACACTGTTGCATACTAGGTGACCTTCACAATGACTCAGAAAACACAAACCATGCACACAGACAAGGGCAAGCAGCTTCCATCTCGTCCAGCTGCTATGCATTAGCTCTCCCGGAAAAAGGAAGCAGGGAGCCCACTATCCCTAAATACCCCTTTCCGCCTCAAAACGCATGCCCATACTTGTCCACCCCAAAGTGGTTTTATGTTCTGAATGTCAGCTTTTCCAATGCGTACAGATGGAGCTATGAGCCCGTGACTGAAATAGCCACTCCAGAAAGTCTCCTTTAGCTTGACAGAGAGAACTTGAAATCAAAAGCGCCTGCAATAAGATGGCACTGCAAGAGGAACAATCTTCCATACGGGCAGTCCTTCAACTGTTTTAAATGGGCTGTCAAAATCAATTAGGCACCAAAATGCAAGTAAACAGCCCATGTGTTTATCAAACATCCCTCTACCTTTATTTATCATTGATTTCAACTTTCAGCCCTACACTTAGAATGAGAATTTGGTGTCTTACATGGGCTTTTGGTCATATCTGAGTGCTAGAGGTAAGATGATGCCAAGAAATTCTGTCATTCTTTCAGGGCTGGGGGGAAGAAGGTGAGCTTGAACTGCTTCAGCTGGGGAAGTGAGTTGAATCTGTGCCTCCCGTAGCTGGATGAATGCTCAGACGCAGGACCATTCTGTGCACATTTTCAAAGAAAGCAGCAGCCAGCGCTGTACTTTTGTCACAGATACCTCTTAGGCATGCCGTAAGCAGTTTCTGAGAGTGCCTGGTCAGGCAGAGCCCCTTGGTGGGGGGGACTGTCTGTGTGGACTTAGGTGAGAACTAAGCACTTTTCATCCATCCTCTCCAGGCTGAGCACTTCTGGACAGGCACAGGAGTAGAACATGAATTTCTCAGGGAGTTAAAAGGTTAAAAACTGAGGCACCTCTAGAGGCAGCTTGCCAGGCTTTTCAAGGTTTGGCTGAGACCTGAGGAGGGATTTTCAGGTTGCACATTTTGATGTCTGAATTCTTCCCAGTTCTCCTTGGGGGTACCAGTGTCTTTTGATTTGCAGGTTGTAAAAGCTGGGAGTTTCACTGCCTGTGGTGGGACTTCACAGCTAAGTACCTGTCTAAATACTTTAGAAAATGTGATTCATAGGTCGTGACCAATACTATTCCACCCATTTCTTCTCTCCTACACAAAGCTTGCAATTAACTGGCAGGTAATGAGGATTATAAAACCTGTTTCTGCTGTTTTTGAAGGGTTTTTTTAGATGCAGTCCCTCGGTAGAAAGCATTTCAGTAATCTAATCCATATGTTTGTGCAGACAAAATAAACAAGCACATTTGGAAGATGTAGGCTACCTTTGCCTTATGTTTGCTTTTGTGGGGAAAAAAAAATAAGATGGTGACTTTTTTGCCACCTGATCATATTCATGGGTAATTGTCAGGTTAAACTGAGGCTGTTCTGTCTTTTCCAGATAGTTGAACGGTTCCTTACCCACAGCAGTTAATTATCAAACACAACCAGTTGCAAAGCTATTAAATAATTATAACACATTTTACAACTGCTAAAAAATGTATATGAATTTTATATGGTGATATTATCATATCCCTTGTTAATATTCCTCAACAGTTTAATAGAATGACTTATGACAATTAAGTACAGTAAACAGCTTTTATTACAGTTTTAACATAATTTTGCACTATATTTTCTACACGCTAAATCACAGCTTCAGAGGAATCAGGGTGAAACATTCAAATGCCAATCATCTTGGGATCCTGAAGGGGCAATATTGGGGAGCATACTTTGTGCTAGTAAAGCTGGACTGATTGATCTCAGGGGATGGTGCTTCCTTCACTCAAGATGCTCTGTAGCCTTGAGAACAACACTTAAGGAGCTGAGGATAAATTCTTGGTGCAAGCAAATTGAGCAGGATGTGGAAAATACTAACATAGATCAAATTCATTGCTTTAAAGTCACTCTACACAAAAGTATGGAATCTGATCTCTCTGTTTTGTACCACAGCACCAATTCCCCCAGTATCATGGGACTCCCCAGAGCGTGCAGGTGGATTTTAGCCTTTTGAACCTTTTTCTCTATTTATGCTGTACTTTCTCAACTGCAGAACATCAATCCTGAGTTCCAGTTTTCTATCGCCTTTTTATCCTGTGGCATCAGGCAAGTCATGCAACGTGTCAGCAACTGGCTGGCAACAGCAAGTCTTGTTCTGAGGACTTGCAGCAGTTAGAATGAGCTGGGACTAGGTAGCAGAGCTGTTAGCATAAGCCCATGAACTTTAACTGACTTTCTGTTTCAGAAGTAGATGAACCCTTTTTTCCAAAAAGAAAAACCAAAAAGAACCTTGAATGGCTTTTGTGTGCTCAAGGAAAATAAAAAGCCAAGCTGCACAAACAACCTGTTGAAAATCAAGAAGGTTCAAACTTGTCCAGAAGTGTCCCGAATAGTACCAACAACAAGTCAGAAAAAGTGGGAGGATTCGTACCAATGAGTCACTGGGGAGGTACTTTCTGCCCGGTCCTGTAACTAGGGTAAATAAAGAATTTACAGAGAGACTCCAGGGGCACAGATCTCAGAGGGAACCTAGGAAAAAGAACTCAAGAAACTTCTGGGGAACCCTGGGAATGCCACAGCCCAGCCCCAGGACCGTGCACCACACAGCTGGGACCATTGCACTGACCCACCTGGCATTTGTCCCAGCCCACTTCATCGCTCCCATGAAGCGGTGAAGTCATGCGATTCATAAGAATGCATATATCCGTGATTAAAAATCAGTCTCCATACTATCATTTGGTCTTTAACTTTGACAGGGCTCACTGGAAAAGTTCATGTAGCAGTGCAGAAGGGCTACATACTGCTAGTTAAAACCACACTTCTATAAAATCGTACTTCAGAAGCATCCAGAAGCTCAGGAGAAAGGGTAGATATATTAAGAAATTTATATAACACCAACAACTGGGATTTAGTCATATTCTGCAAACTGATAAGCATCAATAAATGAAAAAGGAGAATTCCACTGTGGTGTTAAATCATGAACAAACAAAGTATTATTCAGGACTCACATGCAGGAGCCTAAGATCCTTGACCACAGTGGCCACCATTAGTTAATGAGTTTAACAGTGATGGCAAAAAAAGAAAAGGAACAGCAATTAAAATAATAGGATTCTCTAGATATGTAATAAGATTCTATAGGAGCTGTTCCAGAAACCTCCATCATTTAATAATGATAATCAATCATTAAATAAATTATTTCTTACTTTGAATTGGCCATTTCAGGAATACAATCATCTGTTAAATGCCACTGTATGATTAACAAACAATGTTAAATTCAGATTTTTTTCCTACAGGAACAGCTGGGTGATTTTCCACCCATCTTACAAAAAGAAATCAGAAAGGCTGTTGCAGGAGACCCTGTGAACTACAGCTGTATGCTACTAAATATTAGATATCCATTGGTACACAGAAAAATACTTAATCAGATTATTCTGTATTTGGTCATTCCAGATATATGCCACTACCATAGAAACAGATGTATGCATGATGCAATATTGAAATAAATCAGTGTAGACCAGAGCTGTGATTTCTATAGAGGATGAATTTCTCTCAAAGGTTCAAGTCATCCTCCAGCTTGCAAGATTGTTCTCAATTTCCAGGGAAATATTTGGGCTTGCTAGAAAGAGATGGGGTTATTCAGTAGGGTTCAGCTGAAACTGTTACAGACAAGAGATCTGGGATGGAGACTGAACACCGGCTCTGTGATCAACCGCCCCTTTGCTCCATTTTCTAGCCCTCCAAGTAGGACTTTCCAAGGAGCCTATGAAGGGAGTTAATGCTAAGCAGTGTGACTGGGAAGCAGTAGGTGTCAGTTGACCTTGGGGCTCTCCGCTTCCTTCAACTAGAAATGTTGCCATAGCCCAAAAGTCCTTACTTGTTGGTGAATTTTCTAGATATCTCACGTAGGCTGGAGATGTTTACCTTCTTGTCATATCCTCCTTAATACCTACAAGAAACCGTGTATTTTGAGCCCACTTTCACTAGCTGTACCTGCAAAACCGTACTGATCTCTCTGAATGCTCTAGTTAGACACTCAAATGACATTTCCCACACACAAGATACTCACACGGTTACTCCAAGGCTGATGGGTACCTCCCCACGGACACTGCCACAGTGTCCTAATGCAGGCGCTTACAATGTCGGCATGCTGGCTGCCCAGCTTCCAAGAGGTGATTCCTTACAGCTTTGCCTGAGAAAACAGCAAGAAGAAAAGCTGTTCGGACAGCAGCAAGGCCTGGCAGAAGGGCATCTGTTATACCCTTGGGTGGCCCGGCGGTTATGCTCACAGTCTACCCCCACCATATGCAAGAGACCTGCAAAGAGACGTCCCAAAACTGACAGCCAGTTCCCCCACAGTGAGGAAGTTGGACCAATCTGTCAAATGACTGATATGCATCTATTAAACTGTCTTTTGTAACTCCCAGTAAGATAGACTAACAAGATAACACTTTGAATAATGCATCTCAGGATAGGAAAATTATAAAACACAGATGCCTCACTGTCTTACAATCATATGTCATTCTTCTATCCTACTTTATCTGCCTTTGACAAGTTGACTGGTAGTGAGTGGTAGGATAGTTACATGGGTTCTTTGTTTCCTCATCTGCTTTTTCTCAGCCTGAGACTGAACATTAACATGGGTTTCAATCAATTTTGCAAGTTATTGAATCTGTTTACCCCTACAGCAGGCACATGCCAGAGAACTGGTGGATTGACCAAACCTAGCTCTTCTACTGAGGGACTTGGTACACCTGTGGTATGTACTAAGATCCTTTTCAAGGATAATCTTGACATCCGATCTCTGATGTAATTAGCACAATTGCAAATTTTCACAAGGGATTCTCTGTTCTTGTCAAAATCTTTACCATAACAACCTTTGAATTACAATACAGCAGTAAGTGTACTACAGTGTTCAGAGAGGAAAAGATACAGTAGGAACATCTCTAAATGAAATTAATTAGAATGGTTAATGTTCGTGAAGCACTTTGAAGATGGAAAGAGCTATAGTAGTGTTAAATTATAATCATTAGCATGCCAGATCCTGAAGGTCTTATTCATTTATTACCCATTTGTTACACAGGCTAAACTTCCATTCACTTCAGCTGAAGATTTATCTGAATGAGATACGACTACAGATTTCAAAATTCATAAAATAATAATAGTAAATATGGATTAATATACCAATCAGTACGTTAAAAGTCTGTGCTCATAGCCCCCAGTACTAAAGCCTGCTTAGGAAAGACTCGCTTGGAAAATTCCTTGGACCAAATAGCTCCATTGTTCATTTAATTTGCAAAAATTAATAATACAAGTAAAACAACAAAACAGTGTTCTACATTATATTAAATATAACAGCTCTGCGTCAGGGAAGGGAAGGGAAGGGAAGGGAAGGGAAGGGAAGGGACGGGCAGGGAAGGGAAGGGCAGGGAAGGGACGGGAGGGGCGGGGAGG
>JAVKLA010000008.1:27763913-27775917 GCA_034782735.1 Sagittarius serpentarius
GAAGGGAAGGGAAGGGAAGGGAAGGGAAGGGAAGGGAAGGGAAGGGAAGGGAAGGGAAGGGAAGGGAAGGGAAGGGGCCAAGAGGAGGAGAAGCTCTGCTGGACGTGATATTACAAATAAGGAGGACTGGTTGGTGACGTAAAGGTCAGGAGCAGCTTTTTCTGCAGTAACTGTGAGATGAGGATCCTGAGAGGATGGAGCAAGACAAATAGTATCACAATCCTGCAATTCAGGAGAGAACACTTTGGTCTGTTCAGATATCTGCTTGGAAGAATCCCATGGGAGACCATCCTGGAGAGAAGAGGGCTCTAGGAGAGCTTTCTGATTTTCACGTCTCTCTTCCTCCAAGTGCAAGACTGGTCGATACTGATGAGCATAAAATCAAGTAAAAGCAGTAGGAGGCCTGCATGAATGCACAAGAAGGCCCTGACAAAATTCAGACATGCAGAAGAAATGCACAAGAGGTAGAAGAAGGGTCAGGTGTCCCAGGAGGAATTTAGAGACACTGTCCAGTCATGCAGAGATGAGGCAGTGAAAGCCAAAGCCCACCTGGATTTGAATCTGGCAAGGGCTGAGAAAGGGAGCAAGAAAGGCTTCTGTAGGTGTCTCAGCAGCAAAAGGAAGAGTGGAAAAAAATGCAGACCCACTGCTGAATGGGGCAGGTGATCTGGTGACAAACAATGTAGACAAGGACAAGGTATTCAGTGTCTTTTTTGGCTCAGCTTTTACTGGTAAGATTCACCCTCAGCAATCCAAAGCCCCTGTGACCAGTGGGAAAGTCTGAAGCAAGGCAGACTTACCTTTGGTGTAGGAGGATCAGGTTAGGGAATATTTCAGCAAAGTGGGCATACACAAGTCCATGGGACCTAATGAGACGCACCTACAAGTGCTGAGGGAGCTGTCCTGGATATCTCACTGTAAGGCTGCTCTGAACTATCTTTGAAAGGTCATCATGACTGGGGGAGGTTCCTGAGGCCTGGAAGAAAGCAAATGTCACTTCAAGCAGGGCAAAAGCAGGATCCAGGGAGCTACAGGCCAATCAGCCTCACCTCAGTTCTTGGGAAGGTGACAGAGCAAATAATCGCAGAAACCATTTCCAACAATATTAAGGTGATTTGGAGTAATCAGCATGTATTTATGAAGGGTAATTCGCGTCTGACCAACCTGATGGCCTTCTACAAATAAATTATTAATTTAGTGGATGAGGTGAGAGCAGAAGTTGTTGTTTGTCTTGACTTTAGCAAGGCATTCAACCCTGTCTTTCATAATACCGCTATTGACAAACTAGTGAAGCCCAGGCTGGATAAATGGACAGTGAGGTAGACTGAAAATTAGCTGAACTATCTGTTTCAAAGTGCTGTGATGACTAGCAGAAAGTCCATCTGGAAGCCAATCAACAGCAGTGTGTCCCAGGGGTCAATACGGGTTCCAAAACTGTGCAACGTGTTCATTAATGACTGGACAATGAGACAGAGCACATCCTCAGCAGAGGGAGGAGTGATTGATGCACCAGATGGTTGTGCTGCCATTCAGAGGAACCTCAACAAGCTTGAGAAATGGGCCAGCAATAACCTTGTGAAGTTCAGCAAAGACAATTGCCAAGTCCTGCACTTGGAATGGAATAACCCCCTGCACCAGTACACACTGGGGCATGATTGGCTGGAGAGCAGCTCTGCAGAGAAGGACACAGGTGTACAACAAGTAGATCGTGAGCCAGCAATGTGCCCTTGCATCCAAGAAGGACAGTATCAATCTGCGCTGCGAGAGGAAAAGTGTTGTCAGCAGGTCAAGGTGGGTGATCCTTCCTCTCTACTCAGCAATGGTGAGACACGTCTGGAACACTGGGTCCATTCCTGGGCTTCCTGGTCAAGACAGACATGGACACACGGGAGAAAGTCCAGCAAAAGGTCACAAAGATGACTAAGGGCCTGGAGCATCTCTGATAGAAGGAGAGGCTGAGAGAGATGGGACTGTTCACCCTGGAGAACAGAAGGCTCTGGGAGGATCTCATCAATGCATATAAATACCTGCAGGGAAGGGGTAAAGAAGATAGAGCCAGGCTCTTCACAGTGGTGCCCAGTGACAGGACAAGAGGCAACAAGCACAAACTGAAATACAGGAAAGTCCATCTGAACACAAGAAAACACATTTTTGTTGTGAGGATGGTCAAATACTGGCACAGGGTGCCCAGAGAGGTTGTGGAGTCTCCATCCTCAGAAAAGGAAAAGGAACAGGTGGGAACAGGCTGCTCCTTGTGGTTAGCTGTGATACTGTATAAGAATTCACACATTTAGTTTTAGAAAAGTGAAATGTTTTGCAAAAGATTACCAAAGTGACACCACAGAAGGTGTGATTCTACCTACACCTTACTCTCCAAGAGCAGTCATTTACTAACTCTCCGTCTATTCCCTTACGCCTCCTTATTCTCATCGGTGCTTCAGATTATTCTGGGCAAAGAACGGTAACGGAATCCAAGATCAGCAATAACGTACATCACATCTTGCCCCTCCAACACCCTAATTCAACACTGAAGAAAGTTCATTTATAGGTGAGATGGGTTCATTTATGTTGCTTCAGTATTTCTCTTCACTGCAAAGGTGGCACCCATAACTGGTAGTCATCTGAAAATTATTTACGTAAGAAAAAAAAGACCGGATCCTGCTCACTTTAGTCATGCAATTAATTCCTAGTGAAGCTAGCAAAACACCTTTGTAAAGGCAGTCAGAGAGGTTTTAACTCACATCTTGTAAAATTCCTTTTTTCCCTGATGATATGGTTTCTGCAAATAGTACGCATCCCACCTAAAATTTCTTTGGTGAGCAGCCGCCTATGGGGAGCACACATCAAGTTGTGAGTTACAGTCATGCCCAGCTTTTCCAGCTCTTGCTGATAGCTCAGCGGCTCCTCCAGTACTCCAAGGGTTTGTCAAGCAGTAAACAGAAGCTGCAGCTGGCCAGGATGCTAGGAGAAGAAAACGTAAATTTAAAACAAGGTCTTTTTTTGTTCTTGCTTAGAGCCATGTTAACAGTGAAGACTCGTGTGACAGGGATGGGAGTGCCTGTGAGAAGAAGCTACGTGCAGACTTCCTACAGAGAATTTAAAATATTGGTTAGCAGTGTCAACATATTTTGGCTGCATGCAAGTCCTTGCATATTATCAGTGCCAGGAAAGTACACAGCACCTCTGAGTCAAATAAAAGTTCTGGTTCCTGCACATAATCTGCATTTAGGCAGAAGATAATAACTCATAGAGTGAGGAAGAGCACATAATAGCTCCCCCAATAGTATCACATGACAGCTTGAGTTGATTTTAATTCTGTTGTGGCTCTGAACGTATATACAGCAAACCTGTCTTGTAAGCACGTTGGAAACACAAATTCCTGGAGAACCGGGTGACTTCAGCACAGCGTGCCATTGTAAGCCTCTTGGTGAGTCCTAGTAGAGTGCGTAAGTGCTTTGATCACACAGGTATCCCGCTCTGGGCATTTAAATTACACCATCTCATGTAGATGCTTAAGTGAGGCTTGTGAAGTCTCCACACAGCTGACGGAGAGACGCCGACTCCTAACTCAGGCTCTTGTCTCCTGCCTCTTCACTGACTGTGCAGCAAGCCTGAGCTCCTGCAGTGGGATTTATCTCACCTAATTTTAGCAATCCAAATGTTTAGCTCTTGGCTGAGCTACTCTCCAAGCTGCTTCTACATTCAATGGAGAGAGATGGGTATTTCCAGGTAAATGTTAGTGTTGTTAACTTAGACACTTATCCTGAGGTGGGATGACTTGCTTTCTCTCAAGGGGTCCTCGACAATGCATTATAGCAGTAGCCCATGTGAATAGCTCAGAACAGAGGCCTGTGATCTACATAATATATTCCACAAAGTGATCCATAAGAACTTAAAAACATGGCAATCATTAAGCAGTGTAAAAACTGATTTGTAACCCCCAAAGCTCCAGCACGTTTCTACCTTCAGTAACAGGAAAGTATCATCAGTACCGGAATTAGATGTCTGTTTTATTCTAATGTACAATTAAAGCTCTTGGAGGCATAAACCTTGTTAAAACCATGGTACTGTTGAATTCAGTGGTATAATACAGATGAGGGTTCAAAGGTATTTCGAAGATACTTCAAAGATGATTAGCAACTTCTCTTATCTGTATCCCACCATCAGTACTCTATTAAATTAAGAAGGAAGTTTAATTTGAGAGAGGAAGAGTAGCCCATCAGAGGCTACAACCAATAATAATTTACTGAGGGAAAAACTTGGCAATTGGTAATATTTGTGAAATATTATGAAGATATTTTGTTGGAAAATGTTAAACTTTTCCAATAAGCTAAACTGGCAAAAAGGGACTGAAAATACACACATTGATATATCTCTCTTCAATAATTTAATATAAAAAGAGAATACAATGAAATGAACTGTCAAGTATAAAAATCCTTTTAGTATTCTCTTTTCATGTTCAAGATCTTTGTTGTGTTTGAGCATCCATAATTGCTTTGCGTCAAGTTCCCTAAGACATTTCCGTCTGTCTTCAGAAAACTTGAAAATGTTCTTTTATACTTTTGGCTTTAGGAGAAATCAGACGTTTCTTCCAGGCAGCAAGGTTACTTCTGGCGACTGTTTATCCTCTGCCTCTCTGTTGTGATCGCTGGGACCATCTTTCACTTTGCCGTGATACATGTATATTACTGTTTGCACCATCACTCACAGTTCATAACTTGGGACAATCCAGAAGGGCATTGCACGCGTCGTTCCTTCTGTTTAGCCATTGAAATAACTTTACTCGGAATGAAAAAGCTGAATGAAACAGCTGAGCCTGGCAAACAGAGCAGTTAGCATGGGAGTTTCTGAAGGGTTAGCTGCAGACCCTATGCTCAGAGGTAGCGCAGTTGCAGCAGGTGAGTTGAGAGAGCATTTGCATGCATGTGCCTGTGTGCATTATCTATTCAAGTTTTGTCCTTTGGGAAGGCTGTGGGGACAGTATCTCGATCTCCTATCAATCAGGCCTACTGATCAGCTTGTTGGTGCGTCTGTGAGACCCATCTGGCCGTGACTAGCAGGTCTTTGATCAGAATCAGTGCTTGAAATCATCAACTAGCTAATCCCTCCCAGATTACTGAGGGAATGAGACTCTGCAGCAAGAATTTATATATGAAATATTTGCCTGGCTTGCTTTGAAGGAAGAACGGAAAGAAAGACAGTGATTTCACAGAACATACAGGAGGGATATTTGGAAAAAACGCACCTGGAAAACATCACTGTTGCAGATTCAAGGCAGCAGGGACCCATCACTAAGGAACAAGCTACATTACAGATCAGGGTCTGTAGCACAAGGGACAAGGGTGCCATTTTATATACCTGCTCAAATTCCACAAAATACTCATGTCTGAGCCACTGACAAAGCTCTGTGCAAGTGATAGTGAAGGCTTATGGATCAATTTTCTAGCCAATATAGTGCAAGGTGGAGCACAAACCACCAGCAGCTCCCATCATCATATCACACTTCAGAACAGCATCAACAGCTCCTTAAAACCCTGCCTGTCCTATATAAGGGAAAAAAAGGCTGAGAAGTTGACATCTCAACATGAGTGATATATATCAGAGATCTGTCAGTACAAAAACTACCTTGGAATTTCTAAAAAAAAAAAAAAAAATACCAACAATTTCCTAACTCAAAAAATACTGTCATAGAAAGATAAATTTGATTTCATCTTGGCAGATAAAAGGGCACTGATCTAAGAACTAAAAACAAAGATTTTTTAGGAGCAAGTTATCATGACTTAATTACATTCATTATGTGCAGACAGAAAAAAAGCTCAAATCAGTAATAATATGGTTGGTGATTTAAAAGAGACAGGTTCATAAAGCTGAAAACAACTATAGGCTGATAGAACTAGAGAAAGGTATGAATAATTTGGGAGAACTTATTAAATATTTTATTTGATGGCCAAAAAGCTACCATCCCACAGCTGAAAAATTAGGTGACGTTAGTTATAAAACAACTTGACTTCAGCAGAGAGAACAAAAGCACCTAGAAAAGCTAAAATATATTTGTGATCTGTGTGTGTGCGTGCCAGTGGCAGGGGGGTAATGAAAAAAAAGGGCAACATGACAGAAGGGGATATAAATTTAGAAGCTAGAAAGTTTGGGAAACTGATTAAAGAAACAAAAAAAAGAATCACGTAAAAAGCAAGGGATGTTACAGTTGTAGGTAATAAAAAATCCAAATGTAAGGAATCCTGCCAGAGGTGCTGTTTTTTTTCCTAAATGAATAAGGTAGGGCTGTCAATAATAATGCAGAAAAGACAAAAGTGTTCAAAACATTTTTCTGGTTTTTATTTGGGAAAAGGATGATATATTCAGATTACATTAAAATTAGGAGTACATTCACTTTAATAAGGAATTTTTCAGAGGCTTTCTTTACATACAAAGAACTATAACAAAGAACAATAAGATCTTTATTATTTCTGCTTAGAAATAAAGTGGGTTTTGAATGAGATTTAATCTGAATTATCTGGACCTATATTTAGAAATGTTATAAACAAGTCATTTGTTAGCCAGAGGGGTCCAGAGGAAACATTAGGCTGGTAGTCTACATTTTTTAAAGAAGTCACTTTAAACTCCTAAAGTTGCTTCAAACTCCTAAAGCACTGAACAGATTTACTTCTTCATCTTGAAATGCTGATGCTTTCTTCAGTAGAATGCCTGCTATTTGTTAGGCACTTCAGAAAGTCTCGTATAAATTCTTTCTGAGCCTCTGATGAGATGTTGTGTTTTTGGCAAGACAGGATGTCAACGCCTGCTGCTTTTGAAGGCAGACTTTTCGTGGAAGGTTGTATATAAATACATATTAAGGAAGAATGTTTTAACATAACATTTGAGACATAAATATTCATTTCCTGCTGCAAACTATAGATGAACAAGGTATTCTAATTCCTTCTGATTCTTGAGCACTTATTTTTGGAACGTTTGCTACTTCTCCCGTCTGTTGCTCCTTGATCCCATGTTTTCTGTATAAAGCAAAATACCTCCTTCACTGTATGCTTCCTGGATTTCAGGAAGAGAAACACGTAATGGTGAAGCTGACCAGAACAGCGACCACGGTTCTCCTGTGCCCCGTATATGAAGGTTGCTGAGAATGTGACATTTTAATGGTTCCTCTCCCTGCCAGCCTGAAATCCTTCCTGAATTCCTGTACTTTACAAAAGCCAACAAACAAACAAACCCTGTCATCAGACAAGGACCAGTTCCTTTAAGTGTTTATTTTTGCAAGGTGGGCAGGGATGGTGTGACTGGCTGGCTGCCAGACATCTCACCTGAAGTGTCGCACACGGCGCTGCAGTACTGATGCTCAGTAGCGTACACAGCAGAGGTCAGTGAGGTTGGTGTACTCAAAGGCAAACCTGAGCGGAGGCCGTACAACCAGACACAAGGCTAAGCTCTAAGCGCAAGCCACTGCATCAGTCTGAGGCAAAATATCAAGGTCCCTGTTCACTGCAGCTGGTAGGAAAATGGTATTTTCTGAGGGAGGTTTTTATGTCTCCTATCAAACCCACATGGGCATTTCTGGGCTTTATCTAATTAAAAAATCAAGATTGAAACCTTTTCCTCCTATTTTTAATAGTTGAAACACGGACAAAAAGCATATTTTCTTAGACATAAGCAAAGGAAGCACATAGTTGCTCCAAATTTTTCATCTAAAGAAAGAATGCGAAAGCATTTACATGTTAATAAAAGCAACTCCTTCTACTGGTTATTATCCTCCTTTCTGACTCATGCATATTTCTGTGATCCAAACGGAGAATGAGCAGGCTTTCAGACCTTCCTTAGCATGCAAATGAAGCATTGGCTTATGCATCACCCCTTGCATCTGAAAGCAAGTTGTGTGTTGCAGCATAATCTCGTTCAGAAAAATGGGGGGTCTTCCCCTATTCCTTCACCACAGCCAGGCAACATTTTCCATCGCTGATGTGTAGGACTAAAACTAATCCAAATGGCAGTAAAACTGAGACAGAAGAGCAGCTGAAGGTAAGGAAGCAAATGAAAATAGATGGGTTTTTTATCGATATGTGTTTCAAAAAGGAGGAATTACAGCATTTCCCTCCAGCTGTACAGTCAAAATCAGATATGAAGGACTATCCGATTACTTCCTAAAGTGCTGCCTGGGAGAATTAAGCACAGGCCATGGAACAGATCCTCTGCATAGGCAAATTGCTGTATGCTTTTACACCAGCTGAAAGACTGGTCCTTCTGCATCCCATCTATCAAATACACATAGACGCAAAACAGGTGCCTGCAGTCCTCCAGAGCAGGTACATCCTCTTTCTCCCAGTGTTTTTTTATGCACCCAGTGAGCTTCAGTACTCGATTTAGCTCTTTTCCAACTTCATTTCATAGAGAACAGAAGATGGGCTTTGGCAGTGACACTTAGCTGAACTCTGCTTTGTGTGTAGTTAGATTTACTTCTAACACTTCTGAATGTCGTTGCCCACATTGTTGCTTTTGTCCCAAACGCTCTTTTTGTCGGTTGGTTTTGTATTGAAATCACAGTTAAGCCATTCAACATGGTATTTTCTCTACAGAGTGAAAAGTGTGTGAAAGCAGTTGAAGGTCACACGTATTATAACGAAACAAAAGAGAGAAATAATAGCGCATCCATTCTGAAGACCTCAGACATCCAACATATTATTGCCTTGGTGATTTCAGTGCAGATAAGAAGAGTTGCAGAGGGAAGGAGGCATCTTAATCCAGCTGCTCCTTTCAGTATACACAATGAGAGGGATGAGGGGGTCCCTTTCCCCAGCCCCTTCCTGCCGCTCCATGTCACACGCCCAGAGCAGTCTCTAGAGAACATACCTCCCTGCCAGGGTACCACGGAGGGAAATGTTCAGTTTGTGGGTATCTGCAGTGGCACCCCTGGTAGGGGGTCTTGCTCAGAGGGACTGAACTCCTCAGCTCACCTACTCCCAAGCCAGGCTTTGGGCACGGCAGCCCCCAAGTTCCATTTTAACTACAAATGTTCTTACCTGGCACCTGTGACCAGAGCCAAATTAAGTGGCTGAACAATCAGATTCCTCCAGTAAAGACACAGCTTTTTCCTCCACCCCAACGAACAAAGTGCCTGGGAAGAGGGCATAAAAGAGAAGATAAATAAAAGGAAGAGGGTAGGGATGTATCTCATTACAGATCCTTCCTCTCTCCAGGTCCCCAACACCTTAGTCAGGAAGAACAGCCTGCATTGTTTGAAGTGTAATTAATTTATTTCTGTGCCGGTCTTCCCAGCCTGTCAGTGTACCCAAACCTTTTTCTTTTTTCTTAGGAGTTTTCAGGTTTTAGCCCTTCTTTATTGCTGCATTTATCCTGCAGTAGGATAGGACAAGGGGTAATGGTTTTAAACTAAAAGAGGGCAGATTTAGATTGGATATAAGGAAGAAATTTTTTACAATGAGGGTGGTGAGGCACTGGCCCAGGTTGCCCAGAGAGGTGGTAGAAGCCCCATCCCTGGGAACCTTCAAGGCCAGGCTGGACGGGGCTCTGAGCGACCTGATCGGGTTGAAGGTGTCCCTGCTCACCGCGGGGAGGGGCTGGACCAGATGGCCTTCGATGGTCCCTTCCAGCCCGAGCCATTTGGTGATTCTAGGATTCGGAAGCAGACATTTAACACCTTTGAAGCTGTGAGCAACACAGCTTTTTAAACATTGTCTTTACATCTCCTTGTAACTGTAGTGGTTTCTGTACTGCACCTAGTCACTGGTGCTGGTACAGGAACATATAAGGAGGCTGTGGTACAAGTCAGGCAGAGAAGAGCCGGCTGAGGTCTGGGTGGCTGGGGGGGGCAGGTAGGCTATCCAAAGCCGCTGAGCAAAACACCTAGGCACCTCTAAAGACACTGGGATCTTACAGCTGTAGGAGATAAGAAGTGCTCGCACAGGTCAGAACCCCTCCTGCAGCATAACCCTACAGTTCAAAACAGAAGGGGAGGGAAGGGCCGAGCCCTCCTTTGCTCCACCTGGCACAGAGAGGGGGCACAGCCCTTGTCAGTCAGTAGGGCTCATTTTGCAGCAATGGGTTCCCAAACCGCTCTCGCTTTCCTAGTCCTTGCCTAAGTTTGCATCTCTTGTGGGCATTGTTTTGCTCCTCTGCCTGAAAGTCTGAGCACTGGCAACAAAGTCCTAACTAAACATCCAAACAGTTGAACACAGTCATTAGCCCCACATATTTTTTTTTTCCCCCCAGGCCAGACTTTCCCTCAGATGAGGAATATAATTCCCTTGGAGTATAAAACACAGCGCAGAGCCACGAGCTAGCTTGCGGACCGGAAGAATTAAAGCCACTTTACTTCCCTATCTCTACAGTATCATATATATTACATTAGCACAGTGCTCTACCCAGGCTAATAAACCCGGCTCTGCATTGGAGGTAATAAACCCACTGGCAGGACTGCAGCCAGCCTCGTATTGTAGCTAACCTAAAAGAGGTACCAACGCTGGCTAGTGACAGAACAGACTGAGTAAATATTTGGGTGCTTAGCCTCTATTGAACTCTATGCTGCTGGAACTCCATTGCTCTCAACACCTGAGCTAGCAAGTTTAAAGCTTACTCAGGTATGTATTACCAGCTACTGTGGGGGAATATTAATTGTGACCTGGTGCAAAGCAGGAGAGAATAAGATTCTCCTCCTTTTTACCTCCCAGAAGTGGAGTTATATATGAGACCATTTGTCTGAGTATATATATGGTCTCGCTGTCAAGGCTGGCTGGCAGAGTGGCTTGCTTCTTCCACGCAGAGCCCTAAATAATCAATCCCGGGTCCACAGAACGAGGGTATTTCAAACAGGGAGTGTCAATATTAATATCTCATTTCATTGTTTCTAATCAGCTAAAATTATTCGGCCGGGGCAAATTCTGCTCTCTATTATCCTGGTGCAATTCATTGATTTCACAATGGCCAAGTGTAATTGTGTGCAGAATTTGGCTATTAACGTAATTTTAATAAAAGTTTCTTCATGTATATTTCATAAATCCATTATTTTGCAGTGAGAGTTTTCTAATCAGAGAGAAGATATCTCTAGAGATTGTTGCTCATTTGGTAAGGTAGGCAATAGGTAATAAATACCACTGCATTAGAAATGTAACTGAAAGTGAAAATTGGAAGTCGCTTTAAGATGAGAGTAGATTAAATATGGTACATTTGCTTAAGTATCTTTATAATGTAACTTGGCTTTTCATCTTGGTCTTTGGTTAAAAACACTTTCTTTGGATTTAACTCTTCGTGCATGCTAGAACACCTCTGCACAACTGGAATAAACAAGACTCTTACATTAAATGTATATTGTGCCAAAACATTCCCTCAGCAATATCTATGCATAGGAATTCATAACAGGATTTAAAATCAGAGCTGAAGGTCACCTCTTTCATATCACAGGCCATCACATTTCTCCCCTCTAAGTAAATCCAGTAACTTTACTCAAATTAAAACATTTCAGCCCCCTTGAGACCTAACTGTTAAGTGCTTCAGACAGAGATCAGCTGAAACAGAGCTACCACAAATACCCAAGGCCTTTTCAACACCAGATAACAAAGAGGTGCAGTACTCTTGTATAGCAGTGAAAACCCAGAGTCCTTGATGCTCTGAATCAGGCAGAAGCCACCTTTGCCTCTGTCGTGGTTTAATGCCAGCTCGTTCACTTCCCCCCCACCCAGTGGGATGGGGGAGAGAATCAGGAAATAAAGTAAAACTTGTGGGCTGAGATGAGAACAGTTTAATAGAACAGAAAGTAAGAAACCAACAATGACACTAATAACAACAAGAAAGTGACAATAATAATAAAAGGACTGGAATACACAAGACAAGTGACGCACAAGGCAATTGCTCACCACTTGCTAACTGATGCCCGAGCAGCGCTCCTCCCGCCACACCAAGCTGGCCATGACGTCCCATGGTATGGAATACCCCTCTGGCCAGTTTGGGTCAGCTGTCCCGGCTGTCTCCCCTCCCACCTTCC
>JAVKLA010000008.1:27778276-27789198 GCA_034782735.1 Sagittarius serpentarius
GTCCCTGTGTTATCAACGCTGTTTCCAGCACAAATCCCAAACACAGCCCCAGACCAGCTACTGTGAGGAAAATTAACCCTGTCCCAGCCAAAACCAGCACACATATGCAAAGAAAAATACCGTTGATCAGTATCACCCTGCACTGTCCTTCTTTACACTATATAAGCTCACAGACTTTGGAGATAAAGCACATTTTTAATGAAGCTTGAGTATTATATAAGGCTTTACCATCTTCCAAAGGTAGCCACGTCTTTGCAAAAGGGTTTTAGGATTGCTAGGGAAGCATCAGCCCAGTCCTTTGTAAGAGGCAGAAGAAGGGAAGCAGTAATCTTGTACATGGAAAGCAAGTTTTAGAGGGATCAGCACTGCTAAATGCTTCTTGAAACTCTTTTTCAAAAACTCAGTTGTATTAAACAGCATATTAGCTCTCAGTGTCTTTTACTAGTTAGAGACTTTGCAGCACCTGTACAGGGCGCGGGGAAGGAGAACGAAGGACAAGCATTAAAATACACGTTTTCTAATATTTTACAGCTTCTTCTGTAGCTGAGCTAGCAACCCACATTTTTTCTAGTGCTGTTGTAAAGGAATAATTCTGTCTAGCCAATTTTAACAAAAAAGGAAGCATCGTACTGGAACCTATGAATAGCTGAGTTATATGTAAAGCATATGAGGTAAATCTCATACTCTGCTTGACACCTGGTAAAGAAAGCTTCAATGTAATGTCACGTCGATCACTGGACGTTCATCGTTCAAGACAACGGTTGGCTAACATGAAAGACTCCAGAGGAAAATAAAAATGACCAGAGGTCTAAAAAACACAGTCCGGCAGGAAAGATGGCAATAATTGGGTCCATTTACTCATAAAGACTAAAGGGCCACCACTTTCGAAAAGTTTGCTGCAAAAAAGGAAAGGGATAAATTAATCTCGATGTTCATTACAGGTAGGACAAGAGGTTATAAGTTTAAACTGTTTCAAGGAAGATTTAGACCAGACATTAGGAAAACCTTCCTAATGTTAAGGACTGGATGAGGTAGACAGGGAAGTCTCACCACCAGGCTTTTTAAAAGGGATACACGAAAGAGAGAAATGTTTACTCATAGCTGATTCTGCCTTGAGGCTGAGGATGGCTGAAATGGCCTGTCTAGGTCATTTGAGCCTAGATTTATGAGCCAAGCTGCTGCCTCTGAAGTGAAACACAATGTGTTTATTTTAAAACTGTACTGCAAATTTTAAGGAGAAAAACTTAACTTCTCTAATTAAAACTACAGGAGTAGCATGAATAGGAAACATATTTGGAGATTTGGCCTATGTTAAAACAACTTCTCTGGTGCAACTTTCACGGGGCATTTTAATGACTATCAACAGTAAATATTTTCGCCACTGTCTCCCTTCTGAATGCAGAAAACCTCATTCTCCTTGAGGCATTTATGGGGCGCTGTTTCATCCCTGTTTACTGGACAGAGGGCCACGTGCTGACTCTCTAGATGGAGTAGTTTGTTCTGGTGTATTAGTTGATTAGCTTTAAAAACTATTCTTTGGAGAGGGGGAAAAATTGTGCTAAAGCATTTTCTCTTTTTAGAGGGACTTACTGTTCCAAATTGCTTGCAGCTTTTCTCTCCATATAATGATTATGGAGTTAAATATTAGTGAGCCTATATAAGTAGAATAACGACAATTACTACAGCAAGGAATGAAAACGTTAAACTAACAAATAAAGAGGTCAATTACTGAAACAGATGAGAAGACAGAGGGCTAATTCTAATAGCAAGACATAGCTGGCACAATGATTAGACCACAGGCAAAGCTTACTGAGTTTGGATTCAGAATGCTAAAGCAGCAACAGTGGAAAACAGAGGACTCGCACCACAGAAAGAGCACAAAAAACAACTGGAAGATACACATGAAGGCAGAAGGGAAAACGGTGCAAGCGAAAAATGTTATGAGACACAAAGTCCAGGAAGGACAAGTTTACCTGAGGATGAGGAACTGAAATGAGTAGCTGCATTTCTGCAGTACCATGGGGTTCTTGCTAAGGCAGGATCCCACTCAGCCCTCCCAACCGGCCTCTGCTGACCCGAGTCCCCGAAGCATAGGCACGGCAGCAGTGCTGTGGTTCCTCGAATCGCCCAGCAAGATGAATCTCTGTGCAGCTGCATTTTCTTCACGACAATTTGCATGCAGCACGCATGTCACTGGTAGGGCTTCCAGACCGCCCGCTGGTCTCACTTACAAGGGGGATACTAGCCCTTTCTAAGGCACATTCTCATAGCAGGCAGCGAAAACCGGCTGCTGTTGATAATAACGTGGAGAGGCTCGTTCTGTGCAGGGTTGATTGATCTGAATTCAGGTGGTGATGGAGGGGAGCTTCACGGACAAAATCATTGCACGGCTACAAGTTATCACTGAGTTGTGGTAGCAGGAATAGAGTCCTTTGGTTTTATTTAGGTTACAACAAGCAAGGCAGAGAATGACTGAAGGGCTTGAGTAGGAAGGCAAACCTTGTTAGTTTCTGTTTATTTTTACCATCTAATATCTAATGCTTCATAGCTCTTGTGACATTTCAGACACATGGGACGATTGCACTAAAATCTAAGTCCACTGAAGTAGGCCAATTTACAGCAGCTGAAGAGCTCATTCTTCTAGGGACTACTACTGAGACAAATCATTTTGATTTTTAGGCTTTCCTTCACCAATCAATATTTTTATTGCTTTACTTGAGATAGAAAACAATCATAGAACAACAAAAGTTGTTGGTTTTTGTTTCGGATTGTTTGTTTTACTTTTTACTGTTTTGCTTTGAGCACAGTGGGGTAGCCACTTCTCTCAGAGAATATGAAAAAGGGTGAAAAAAAATTTGTACTCAACTTCGAAGGGAAAGAAGGGAAAAGACGTCAGTGCACTGCAGATAAGCTGAGGCTCACACTGACTGTTTATTCAGCCTTCAGAGGCTGCGTTCTCATCCATGCTGCTGTTTACATGTAAGGACTTGTATTCCTGCAGTCATAGACTACTGCTGATGAGTCTCATTTTGCTTTCTGTTCCTGCTCTTGATTCATCCCATATAAGAAATTATGTTCCACATCAATTGCATAGATATATCTATAGCTGTTACGGATTGAGCCGCTTTCCATCACAAAGTTAATACGAGCCATCCAGCAGGAATAGAAAGCACAGTGGTGTGTTCACTGGCGTCAGGGACCCCAATTGCCCTATCCACACCTTCCTGGTTTTGCACTTTGTACGTTGCAAGCAGGTGAGGGATGGGAGTAGGAGGTAAATCTATAATCACGGCACTCTGGCCTGGCAGCCACAGCCCAATCTTGAAAAATTTTGTTGTGCTTTCTGTCACCAATCTAAAATTATTCCCTCTGTCAGACCTGTTCTTTGAGGAGATTTTCAACATATCCTCAAGGTGGGTGTACCGGTTTTGCCTGGGATTGTTTTGCTTTGCTTGCACGTGGCTTCTGCTTTACCTGTTAAACTGTCTTTACCTCAACCCAGGAGTTTTCTCACTTTTACTCTTCCAGTTCTCTTCCCCATCCCACCAACGGGGAGTGAGCGAGCGGCTGCGTGGGGCTGAGTTGCTGGCTGGGGTTAAAGCAAGACAGTGGGCAAGGCTTCCTTTTCTGAATATTACTCATTTTGCTAGCATCACAGGCATCAATAGCTGTTTCTCAGCATTTGAAGGAAGATTTAATTCGTTTATCAATTCCAGTATTGAATTCTTTGAAAGGGGACAGACCTTTGTGTTCAGAAGCCTAGAAAAATCTTCCCAAGTATTGCCCCATTACTTTTGTAATTTGTGGCAAGAAAGATTAGCACAAAAGAACGGATTAGTTGCTGGTTGGCAGCTTCTCCAACATTTATAATGGTTAGCTAAACTAGCTTTACCTACATAGCCTCATGTCCACTAAAATTGGTTTAAAATTTTGTGCAGTTAAGTAATTGTAAACATGATGGGTTTGATCTATTCCTGGTGTTCTTCCTTATTACTTCAATTTACTAGTTCAATTAAAAAAAAAAAAAAGAGAAAGCTGCAGATGCTTCTGTAAATTTCAGAACAACTTCTTAAAGCCTGGAATATGCCAGTGATGGAGTTTTGGAGGAAAGCTCCCAGGCCAAAGCATATATCTAGAACTACCAGAAGGACAGTAAGGTAGCACAAGACAAATCACAATCAAAGAAAGCCCAGAACATCCCTGTGCTGTCAGTCAAATGCAGGGTTTGCTAATCTTCGTTCTGGTACAAACTCGTTGTTTTACCCTGAGCATCTCTCTCCTTCATTTGCCTAACTATAAAATTATAAGCTGTCAGGATTAGTTATTGTCTATAGAAGGCCAGGAGCTTGCTAAGTGTTTACACACTTTTCTGTTGAAAAAAAGGAATTAAATTATATTTGTGAAGGACTGAAAAAGATCAAGCATTCCAAACGTTCTATTGTTTTGTACTTATTTCTTATGAAACATTTCATCTGCTAAGATATTGCTCTGACAGCGTTAGCCATTCACCAGCTTGATGTCCCTTTGTAAGGACTGCGCTATTGACACAGAATCATCATTTCCCCCTTCATAACCACATTTTCATGCCTCATGTCATTCCCACCTGTGGCTTTTTAGTAATTAATGATGTTACAATGCAAATTCTAATCAAGCCGCATATGTATTTTGTTCATTTGTTTCCTTATGGGAAACATTTTAATTTCCCCTGGCCTTTATGCAGCAGCTGCATGTCCTTCTGATTATTTCTTCTGTTGAAAAGTGGTCAGAGTGTTGTTCGGGCCAAAAATCAGTCCAGCTGTAAGCACGTGAAACTCTTTTGGCCTAGAGTGTCCTAATCCATGTGCCATCTAGTTTTATTAAAAGCTAGGCAAATCGTAGGACCCATGAGATGTGCAGTAGAAGCAAGAAAGACAGAGAGAAATGAGAATTTTGGGGCTACCAAAGCAGACCGCTGTAGTGGGTGTTTTGAAGATTACAGCAACTCTAACACACAGAAAACAAACTTTCCTGTTACACAATGCTGTCTGTTAAGAACATGCCTATAAATATCATCCCCTTGTCGTCTATGTCGATGAACTAGATGAAAGCGTTCAAAGTAGAATTTTCTCATTAACATACAATTAAATGTATTTTGAAAAGAATTTGAATACATATACAGCAACTTGTCTTAAACCTCTGTTTTGCTGCAGGCAAACACAAAGACAGCCATGCAGCTGTAGCATACACAGGCCTGGGAATGGGGTGGTACACTAATATCTGTTATGGGATTCCCATTTATTTTACCTCAGCCCTATGAATCTTTCTAGGACTCATTTTAATCTTCTGTAAAATAGAAACAACAGCTCGTACACACATTGCAGGGAGTCTGGGAGGTCTATTTCCTCAAAGCTCTCTGACGATCTCTGATACAAAGCACTAAAACACCCTAACTATTGCTTTTACCCATATCTTCTGTTATACTTCAAAGAGATCTGAAGATGTATCTCCATTATAGCTTAATGGCCTGTATCCTTTTTTTTTTCTCTTGCAGTTGGGAACGGTGTTTTAAATTAAGTTCAACACACTGAGAAAAAAACACCCTCCTTGGCCTTCCTGAGCTGTCCACACTGCCTTTATCTGCTTTCTCACCTTCACACAGTTTCCATATGTGAGGTTTCAGCTCAAGGGAGAAAATATACCTGAGCAGTTCTTGCAAACTAGTGACCTATCATGGTCTCTCGTCTGTTCTGCAGACGTTTTGTATCCAGAAGAGGGTAATGAAATGAAATCCCTATAGCTGGGAAGCCTCAGGTATCAAATTTAACTGAATAAGGAGAGAGGACTTGTGCAATTCGTTCAAGTGGGCTTTTGTTAGTGAATAAACAAGTACCTTGCAATATTGGTAACACAGCATTTGATCCTGTAGTTTTCTCCCAGAATAAAATTTTACTGTCTTCCGATCTTGACTGTCTCTTCAGTTTTAACTGTCATGCTTACTTCTCCACTTCACTGTGGCACTACACTGTGATCACTCCTGGGCACTGAAATAGCAATACTTTAGTTTCCTGTCTGCAAGAGCTGCTCCCAAAACTTAACACCAAATTTGCCTTGCAGAGGTACCTTAAAGGCTTCTCACAGTGAAGGCATCAAGACTCAGACCTACTCAGTGTCAACAGCCATGTAGGAGAGGAGGCTCAACTGAGGAGGTCCTTGTCCCATCCTCCTGAAAGCAGTATAGGAACTTGGCCAGATGAGAAACTGAACACACACATCCGAGGATATGCTGCTTCATAAACTGGTAAACACTTTGTTGCTTCTGCAGCCTAGATTTACTGTACGCACTAGCAGTCTTTGATTCCTTCACCTCTCCAGAAAGCTTCTGTGTGCTGTTTTCCCCGTATCCTTTAAGGACTTGTTGCAGTCCTCCTTCCTATACACTAAGGATCTGTAATTCTTTCCTTCTAGTGAGTAATGGCTTCTTTATGCTTCCATATCCACTCTTCTGCACCAAGATTCCCCATTCTCCTCCCGTGCCCTCACTCACCTCCTCCATCTCCCCCAATTCCAGTGCCTCTATGGATCTCTTCTTTGTACTGCTTCCATCAGAGACCATTGTGTCTTCTGCATTCCCTATGGGGTACATGTGCCTCTAATTTCCACCTATGTCTCCATCTCTCATGATCTCTTTCCTGTCTACAAGGATAGCAGAGTTTTGAAATTTGGTTGGGATTGACCTTGCCTTTCTGTAAGAAGATACTTCTCCATAGACTTTCTTCGTAATCTGGAGAGAACTTGAAGTTTGATAACAGTGAGTGGATTTACACAGCAGATGCCAGGTGGATTGTGTGCCCCTCATCCTGTCTTCCAGTTGTCTGTCATCAAAATCAATTGAATTCTGCTCCAGCTGCTCCATACAGCTTGTTCCTGAGCTTTTGCAGTCGGGGCAATACAACTCTTAAAGAGTGTCCTGTTACCTCCAAAAAGAAAAACATCGAGCTGAGGGCAGTCCTCAGAACCTCAGCCAGCCCTCCCATCTCTGCAAGCGCACGACCAGTTGTGCTGCTCTACAAGCAGGCAATGATTCAGAGTATCAAGCAGTTTGGTAAGTAGAGCTTGTGAAGAACTCAGTGTGTAGCTAAGCTCTCTGTAGCAATATTAATGAACGATGATCTTGCTTTGAAAATATACAGTGTGGGTTTCCTCACTGCTTCTCTACGATCTTTGCTGATTTTTACGATGTTCAGCGTTCTTGGAATCTTCTGCCCTGCTGGGAGACTTAAAGGATCTACATTTCAGTTTAGTAGCTCTAAACGCCAAAACGTGCACCCAAACAGGCACACATGTACGTGTAGACACAAGGGCACACATTATAAAAGAGCTTTTATTCATTTTCCGGAAGAGCTCTGTCATCATAAATGATCACTAGCGCTTAAGAGCACCACTTACTTTGTGTGTGGATACACAGAAAAAGTCTTTGGGACAGCAAGATCAATTAACTTAAAATAATGCGATGACATTTTTTGGAGTTGTAACCTCTTTTTTAACTGAAAATAGGACTTTAAGAAAAACACTTAATTTCTGTGTCATCATTTCTCCCAGCTGTACAATGGGATAATAACATTGCTTTATCTCACTGGGATTCTGTGAAGAAAATTCATTATTCTTGCGAGAGCCTCTACTAGCAGAGATAAGGGTTGTGGAAAAGCCTCTCAAAAACTGGTTGCGTTTGGGCTTATCATTGGTCACATGACTAAAGTTAGATACATTCAGAAGTGCTTGCTGGCTTTGGACCTAGGTCAGGACAGGTGTAATTAAGGCAAAAATCCAAAGTTTGAAATTCTTAAAATGAAAAGGTGGTGTTCCAATTCAAGAAATCAGTAACTTCGAGGTTAAGAGGCATTGCCTACATTTTCAGAATCTGCCTCTCTGCGCGTCACAGCAGCATTTGCTGGCACAAAGGCAGAAAGCACATTGAGAAAACTCACTCCATGTCATTTCCACGGCGCTGCCTAGAATTATTAGCTTATCGTGAGGAATTTTGTTAACACCAGAGTGAGGAATTCTGTTCAGTTCTCTACTGCGTGGTTTTGATACATACTGGCAAGGATACCTCCTGCCCCAGGCTGCTTCAGAGATACAGAGCCCTTCACTTGATGTTGCAGTTAAAGGCTCAGTCTGACCCTCTGGGAAGTATACAGTTACTTCTTTTTTTTTTTTTTTTTTTTTTTTTTTTTTTTTACATAAGTAGGGACGGTATCAATGTTCTCCAGTAATCTTCATCACACGGCTTTTCACAGGAAGAAGAACAAAAGGTAGAACAAAAAGTACAGGTTGTCAAAGATGCTGTCACTTGGAACATATTCCTCCTGAGCCGTATCTGAAAGGGGAGATAAAAGAAAAGATACTAAAATATTTTATGTGTGTTTGAGATGAGCTCAACGCGATTCCTGTTGTTTCTCTGCTAAAACACATCACTGACTAAAGCAACATAAAGCTCAAAATGCCGTCTTTGAAAACAGTTAGACAAACACTACTTAGGGGCTTGGTTGGTTGGTTGTTTTTTAACTTTGCTTTAGCCTGTCAAACTCAAGAACTCTCTCTCTCTCTGCCATTTGCAGACTCTTACCCCTTGCCATTTACAAGGGTTTAGGCGGCTATTGCGAGTCCTCTTCTCCTTTAGTTCTTCTGCTATAAAGAGCAAGGTGTGGAGCAACGAATGCGCCCACAAATGCCACTGTAACACGATGCAGTAATGCATGAGGACTGCACGGCTTACAGAAAAAAAAGAGCCAGTCATCTTACAAACCCATCATTACTATGTGTCTGTGCATCCGATGGGCAAGTCACACCGCAGTCGCTGCTGCTCGCCCCTGATTTCGTGATTTCACCTGGGCTATATAATGGATTGCACGTGATACGGATGTTATGTTTACGTCTCCTCCTTGGCTAGCAGCGGGCAGTCTGATCTGCGGGCTGAACTTTGACGTTGTAATAGTCACAGTGGCGGAGAGGAGGCCGGTGACCACCGCAAGAGGCACCGCTGGTTACAAGCTGGTGCATCTGTGTTTTATGTCTGCAGTCCGCTTTAGTTTGTGTCCTGCTCCACACCAAGCCTGCCATTACTGCTACACAGTTAAGGACAGTATTTTGCAAACAGTAAGGGGCAAATTCACTTCTAAACATGGATTCCCTTTCTAATCGCAAGGAGGAAGAGAGCAGGGATCCTCCAGGAGTTTGTACTCACACTCCACAGGCATGGCACCACGCGGGTAACACGCGTCCTCTTCACCTCCCTAACGGGAAACGTCTGGTCTGAGCTATTTGTCTGGCATCCACCTATAGTCAGCGAAGAAAGAAAAACACTGAAGAGACTGACTGATCCAGTGGTGCCTTAAGCAGGTGCCTCAGAAAAGCAGCATGAATTGCCCGCTGGGGCTTATCTCCTCCTGTTAATTATAAGGGTAACCTGGAAAACTGGTTTAGACTAGACACTGGACTTCCAGGCAGCTTAAGTTAGATGAGCTGACTTCCAGCCCTGGTTGAAAGGAGAGTACATCAGAATCCTCTCCTCTCTGCCTATAGCAACTTCAGGCAAAGCCCTGGCTTAACTTAAGTCCACGGCAACACTCTAACCGGACTAGGATTTCCCCGTCATACCTGCTTCTGATTCCTGCGCTATCATAGCCTCACAAAACTACCGAGTGGGAACCGCTGCAGTAAAACACTTGTCCAAATATTTTACGGTGTAAGAAAAGAAATCACGCATTTTGGAGAGGTACAAAAATTCTCTTTCAAAGCTTTTAGCACCCTTGCCTTTATTTTGTAAAATGTGATTTTGCTTACCATAAAATAATGCCTTGATTGTTAAAGTGGCTCTTTTTTCACCAGATGCCATAAGAAATGGAGTGAGTATTCACCAAAAACCCGAAGACTATAACACTGAAACAGGCTGTGGCAGAAATGGAGCAGCTCTCAGTTAATTCCCAAATACCAAGTTTTGACCCAGTCACTCCACGGCTCACTGGAAAAAGCTGCTGTGTAAGATCAACACGGAAATTGGGAAACCACGAGGAAAGTCAAGGAACAACCTCAGACAAGACACCTCTCAACAAACACGTGGGAGATTTACAAATGCAGGAAGGGGAGACGACAAAAGATTTCTGCCATAAAATACGACTCTTTCTGCAGAAGAGGGTATGCTTTTCACAGGCAGGTAAGGGAGACAGACAGACAGACAGAGGTTATAGCTCTAACCACAGCTATTAGGGCTGACAGCAAACAGGAAGCCTATTTAGCAGCTCTGTCAGCGTTTGGTAGTAATCCAACGAAGATAGACATGCATATTGGCCTTTGTTGTTTTAAAATGCTCTTTCCTTTATGTTACCTTCTGTCTTCGCTGACTTACCTACTCCTGGAGCCGGAGACTGGGTTAGCCATCAGTCCTTACCCCAGCTATAGCCCTGCTGCCTGTCACGCACCTTTGCAGCACTGTGGGAGCTGCACCGGCGCTGCAGGTGGGATGCACGAGTCCAGAGAAGCCTCCAGCAGGTCCCCGTCACTGCCATGTGGCAGCTCACTCCTCCGGTCACCCGGGTTTTGGTCACCTTGGACCACAAGCAGGGTCTTCATCGGCCCTCAACACGCTGTGCAGGGCATGCCTTGGGGGAAAAGGGATGAGAGATTCAGCTAACTACAAAGAGGTTTTTTTGTGAATATACTTGGCTATATATAAATACATAAAATATACATATTGCATGAATATATTGCTGTGTAGCTGGAAGTATCAAAAAAGGATAATTTTACTGTCGTGGCTTAACCCCAGCCAGCAACTCAGCACCACGCAGCCGCTCACTCACTCATTTCGCGCCCACCCAGTGGGATGGGGGAGAGAATCAGGAAATAAAGTAAAACTTGTGGGCTGAGATGAGAACAGTTTAATAGAA
>JAVKLA010000008.1:27789298-27819408 GCA_034782735.1 Sagittarius serpentarius
ACCCCTCTGGCCAGTTTGGGTCAGCTGTCCCGGCTGTGTCCCCTCCCAACTTTCCTGTGCCCCTCCAGCCTTCTTGCAGCCTGGGCAGGAGAAGCTGAAAAGTCCCTGGCTTAGTCTAAACACGACTTAGCAGCAACCAAAAACATCAGGGTATTCTTAACATTCTTCTCATCCTAAACCCAAAACTCAGCGCTGTACCAGCTACTGGGAAAACAATTAACTCTGTCCCAGCCGAAACCAGGATATTTACCCACAATTTTACGCAAGGTAAGTAACAATATTTTATTCTGCCTCAGCTCATACTTTGCCCACCAATTTCAACCTGCCTCTGCCTCCCCCCCATTCACAGCAAATGAACATGCTTCAAATATTAACGAGTCAATGCTCACAACAGCCTTGCAAAGGGCAAAATAATATCAGCCCCGTCTTGTTGTGGCAGAGATGAAGTCACACATGGGTTGCCCGTAGTTTCAGAAACAACCTGGAGGATATCTGTGATTTGAACCTCAGTCCGTCGTTTGCCCATGCCTGGATGGCCAAAGTACCTCTCTGTAGAAAAGCTGCGGCTCAGAATATGTAACTGAGGTTTGCTAAGCTTTGAGCACAGACCAGTCAGGGGCATGCTTTACTTCAAATGGAGGGAAATTGTTCTTTCCTATTAATGGCTCTGCACTGCTAACCGCATGCATTCAAAAGTCACAAATTATCTCTACTACAGTTTCCAAGGAGTAATACTGGCCAAAAAAACCCTGACATTTTTAACAGTTTCAGGAATGCTTGTTTCTTTTATTTAACTCTGAGATTCTGAGACCATAGGGTGCGTTCAGGTCAAGTTATCAAGGGTTTCTGAGGCACCACGAGAACTATAAACCTGTGCTTTTAAAATGAAATATGAGATATGCCCCCAGAATCTGGGACTTCAAGAAAAAACACAACAAATATCATGAGACTCCATTAAAAGCAGGAGCTGACAACACTGTGACCCAGAAGTGACATGGAAGAGTCAGCACTATTTCCAGGTACGGTGAGATTCACATTGTTAACTTTTGAAATGCCTTCTAGAACAATATGGGACCAAATTAATTGCTGACATAAGTAATTTCACCTGCATAAGTTGAAAATTCACCTGGATAAGGAATTTCACCAGGCTCGTCTATGAAAAACTTTGGCCCTGGGTGTTTTTTTCTCTGTCCATTTGAGTGGAGCACAGGCAACTTTTATATCAGCAGGGTATCTTTTCTGAAAATAAAAGAAGGAGTCGACAGATTTTGGAAACAAAATTATTACTTGCAACTGTGACAGATACCATGGTGACGCTTACAAGAATTTTTCCTATTAAGCTTTAGCAAGTGCTAGTGCCACAATAAATAACCTTTCATATATGGAGGCTTCAGAAGGAGCAAATAAGGAATAATACAAGCAATTCTAGAAGAAATTTATAAAAGGATTATATCACTTCAAACTTAAACGAATAATGTAATAGAAAAAAAGTAGCTGAACTATATGGAATTACTTACCAGGGTATCCTCATTCCTAATCTATAATTTATATGCACATTTATTTTACATTTCTGTAAAAATAATTAGATGTACTTGGATTCCAAATGAAAATTATCAGATTATATATAAGGCAGCACAGAAGCATCTGAGGTTAAATAACACTCCCAGTGAGATGCCTATGAATCTTTTTGATACCCAGTAGTCAACAAGGGATTTTCCTCCCAATTTCATATTCTACTGGGGCTTCAATCCCTTTTCGCCTGAGAAATTTAACTTTGCATGGACAGGAACGAAGAATTCTGAAGGTGGAAAAAAATGTAAAGTCAACCTAAGTGTTTTCTGTACAGATGAAATGTGCGTGCAGCTGAGTTTACAGAAGGGTTTCATAATATCAGGACCTACAGAGATCAAAAGTAATAATAAGGAGTGTCTCAGAGTCTGTGGCTGCATAAAGGGATCATGCATTCGGGAGAAAAATTTACATTCTGTTTGTTGACATCTTGTAGATTGAGCTATGCCAGAGGGATATAAATCAATGAAGATGCTGCTGTAGTGTTTGAGTCCATTATTAATACAGTCCAGTATATTTTTATAAGAATAAGGAAAAAAAAGTTAAAAACATATTTAATTTTTTAAATTCTTTGAGACAGGTTCCATTCCCTACTGTACACATACATATAGTTTATATAATCTGAAAGTTCTCCATTTTCAGCTGGTCCTACTCGGGCACATGACAAATTTTCACTAGTGAATATGAAGAAACCCTGTGAGGATGGCAACTGTATAACCAGAACCTGTAACTATAGCTAGAATTTCCCTATACAAGAACACAGATTCCCTGTCCCTGGGTATCTCCCTGGCAGTCCTTTAACCCCCCTTGTAAGCAGTCATCATTTCAATCTAAGCACTGCATTCCAAGGCTGAGACAGAAAAACAAGGATAAGCCATGTGGTGTTACGGTCCAGGAAAATATTCACTATCCCAACAAGCTACACTGAAGATACAAGCTGGGATTCAAAGACAAAAAAGGAAAGCATACTCAAAACATGCAAAAGGAAAAATTTAAAATATTCCTGGGGTAACATGCTAGGTTGCTATATTTCTGGGGAAATTTCCACTGATACATGTACAGAAACAAATATCTAAATCCTTTTGAAGTTAACTTTAGGATTCACGAAGCAACTACCAAAGTCAGCAGCTAAGATATACTCAGTCTACAGTGATGTTTACAGGTAGAAAAGACAAGAAAAAATAAAAAGAAAAGGAGAGAAACTTGAAAATAGTGACTACTGGATGCTTGTATCCAACAGAGTAAAGAATGAGTTCATGTAATAAAGCAGTGTAAATGTTTTCAGCTCTGGAAAGGCACACTTGCAGCATTTAAGTAAACAAGAGTAAAGTCCTAAAGGCAGAACTGTAATGGAAATCAAGGTGGACCTGGCATGTAGAAGGCTTACAAAACCAAGAAGCTACTAGGAAAAAATGGAAGAGAGCGTTAAAATCCACCACATTTTCCAGCTCCACAGTGATTAAGATCCTCTAGACCTATATGAAAAAAAAAAAGAACACGGAGAATAAACTGTCAGATGGACCAACCAAATATAGGAGGTTAAAAAAATCTATTCTGTAAGAGATGGGAAAGCAAACCAACAAAAATGTAGTCATTTAGTTGGATAATTGTGTAGAACGAACAAAGTAGAGAAGTAAAATAGCAGAATTGATCAGAAAAATAAAAAAAGACCTCTACGAGTACATTGGGTGAGGGGGAAGATACACTGAAGAGAAAGAGGCCTACATATACAGAAGGCCAAACAATAAATGTGTAGAAATGCCCTAGAAGATATTTCTTTAGAAAATAACAAAAAAAGCTATTTTAGTTATTAAAAGGATGCAAAGCTTTCTGAAGCACACTTTGAGCACCACTGCATTATATGAAAGACAAGGGGGGGTGCAGCAGGTCTGAGACAATATCAGAAAGGTTTCAGACAGGTCAGAAGGGAAAAATATTGTGATTTTCCACTCATATGCAGAAGCACAGGAGTAGACATGTGGAACAGAAAGCACTGTATTGCCTGCGTCATCACTTGTTATTAAAAAAAACAGGGGTCTATTAAAGTCAATGGAGCTGCAGCAGTTTAAAACAACAGAGTTTTTCTCCCTGTGTAGCTCTATGGTTGAAGGGTTCCCTTATGCTGGAGGAAAACACATTTCTCCCTCATAGTCCACTGAAGAAACATTTCCAGCATAACCTACCTTTATAAAAAGACCCCCATGGAAAGTGCAGAAACTTGGTCGTAACTGATGAAAAGAGGTTCTCCCTTCAGGGGAATACCTTGAGAATGCATGTGAATGCATGTTTCTCTTCCTCACTTTCATTTTTGCGACATCTTTTTTTAAGGTTTATAGGGTGAGACATAAGTGTATCACAGGTAGGCCACATCCCCCAGCCCTGGGCAGTAGCTCAGCTAACTCCGGAAGACCCCATGAAGCACAAACTGTGCCAGATACATCAAGTGAGGCTCAGTTACAAAAAAATAGGGGACTACAGCTCTGAGGAAAATTTCTTCCCTGGATCTTGCTTGGCAGAGACAAACTGGGAATCCTGCTGGGCAAACAAGAGAAAAAATGTCCCCTGAAAGTGGCATAAGACTTCCACAAAAATAATTCACTGAGTAGAAGTATTCCAAAATCTGCTCTAATAACACTGCATAGAAAAATCTATTATACCAGTCTGGAATTCAAAGTATCATAAAGCTAGGGAACTCTGCAAGCAACATTAAACAAGACAAGCAAAATGTAATCCAGAGCACTTGTAACAAAAGCATAGAATAAGGAATGGGAGAATAAAAGTGTGAAGGCAGCCTAATGCTTCCACAATTAATAGATCTACTTAAAAAAAAAAAAAATCAATTCAGTGCAAAGTTAGAAAGATGTCAGGAAGGAGCAATTATTCATGGCTAATTACTTTTTAGAGGATGATGACAATGGGTTAGTTTTTTCTGGTATTGATGAAGAAAAACCTCTGGGGAAATCATTTGCAAAGGTTACCAAGGATATGAATTATTCTCTGGTATGTATGAAGTACAAGAATATGAAAGAATGAGTAAAATACTAGTGTAGTGAAGGTCATCAAGACAACTCAGCTAATAGCATAAATTACCACTTTAGAGATTCAAACATGCCATCAATATGTCTAATAATGAATGATCTCCTGGAAGGGATGATTTGTTATGAACTGTTCAGGTACTCACCAGAAAGAAGACTTTAAAACAATTTTACTTCAAGAGAATACAGCAAAAGGCAAAATTACAGAATTCAGCCTGTAGTTGTCCCTTGTGAGTGAATTAGGGGAAAAAAATCCAAAACAACTTTACACAGGACTGTACTGAGGTCTGTTCTCTTCCTGTAACGCGGGGTTATGTATCACATCCTCCTGTCTTCCATTCCCTTCCCCATCCCTCTCTAGAACAGCTACCATAGTCTTCTCCATTTTATCTTCTCTCTCTGTCGTGCTCTCTCTTATCCATACTCGTGGTTTCATTATCAGCTTCCTCTTCAATATACCCACTCACAACCATCCCGCCTGTACTAGTCTCTAAGGTAGTTAGCAGCAGCTTTATCTCCTGGGAAATTAGCCTGTCTCACAACCCCCCTGTCCCAGTGGACTCTCCACCCTAATTTGCTCACAGCCCTTATTAGTTGCTCACATCCCTGCTCCAAGCGCTCTCTAACATTTGAAAATCTGATTACAGAGTCCATAGCACTCATTTATAAATCCTCCTTCTCATCCCTTTCTCCTGCCTTTAAGCTGCCACATCACCACCTCTGCCGTGTCCGCTCTGCTGCTCTGTAGCCATTTCTGTGGAGCTCTCCCTTCATGTTTTCGTTTGTTCCCATCCTGACTTTAAAAAGTACGATAGCCACACATACCGCTGTCACATTTATATGCAACCTTCATACGTAGCTGGGGGGGCTAGGTACTAGCTGTATTAGCTACCAGTTCCTCTGTAACTGCGAGTCTGATTACGCAATTAGGCAGCGGTTCCTAGGCTCTAGGTAATGAACGTACATGAAGCCTGCATACGTTGCGAGATGTTAGCAAATTATCGGCTCTTCTATTAGAAGACAAAAGAAAGCTGGGGGTTTTCAACTTCAGCATGGGTTTATTTAAAAAACACCAGGCTCATTAGCAACTGCGTAGACTTCTGTTCTAAGACAGTATGTAAAAAGACCCTCCCTCTGTTTATAAAAATGAGTGAGCATGTGATACTGTTCTAAACGACGGGATTAATTTTCAAATTACAAAGTACGAAGATAAAAAAAAGGCCTAGCCTGCCATTTTCATACATTTTGATCTCCAGGGCTATTAATCTTGCAATAAGCAACTCACCTCCAGACACCACTTGAACATGTCACCTATTCTTTCCAAAGCTGCTTTGCTACAAGGGAGGCTTCATCCCTCCCACGGTAACAAAAAAAGGAAGAAGAGCTTGCGAGGAAGAAACAGCCCAGCAATAAAGCCAGGGAAAGGAGCCTGACCTGCCTTTGAAAGCCATCACCGTGGAGAAGTCTGAGGGCAAGGAGCCTGCGACCGCCTGGCAGGCAGCGCGGGGAGAGCAAAGCGTTTCAAGAACAGCTCACCTACCCTGGCAGCTAATAAAATCAGTAGAGTTAAACCGGCATAAAAGTAGCATGGGGAGAACCAGACCTTTGTAGCAGAAATAAAATTGTGTTCAACCTGGTGAAAGCTGATACATTTCTTGTCGTCTAAAACCATGGGCTCCTTAGGGCTAGGCTGGGTGCAAAGGACAGGGAAGTTTTAATGTAAATATTTCCTCTACAAACACTCAGAATCAAACACCGATGAGTGAAAGCGTTTATGTTCGAGCATGATTTCAAGGGTGAAACCTGCTTTTCTGGTAGCAGGGATCCGAGACTGCATTTTTCTGCCTCTTGAATCTGGTCTGATCACTGACTGCAAAGCAGTCATCATTTCAATGCTTTTGAGGACATCTAGCATACAATATTGTAACCACACAAAGAAGTAGTAGGAAGATCAATAATAAATCAGGCGGTAAGTACAGACGTGATCCTTGTTTATGCAATTACAGATTTTAAATAAAGCCATTTGTATTAATTTTTTTTTCATTTCCTCTGAGCCACTGAATTGTTAGTCTTTAAGAATATTATTTGTTCTCTTTTGATTGGCAGTCATTTAAAAGGAAGGAAAGAAGGAAGAAAGGAGAGAAAGAAAGGGAACGACAGACAGAGAAAGAAGGAAGAGAGAAAATCCTCCTCGTGTGTGTGTGCGTGTATGTGCATGTGTTTGCAGAGCCATTTGGACCTCATTAGGTACGTTCATTATGTTCATTAGGTGAAAGTGTCATGCTCCTAAAAAGAAAAAAGAATAGATTTTAGCATATCTAGACCATCTATTAAAATGGTATCAGAAGTTATAAATTCCAAAGTATAATGTTTGACAGTAAGCTGTCATAGAAGCAATAGATTCATTACAAAAATGCTAGAAGTGCATACATCTCATTGACTGTTTATCATTAACTGCATGGGATGCTGATAGGAAATGTCTAGCTATAATTTATATTTCTGATGACTCTCAAATCTATTACTCACCTTTCTCCAGTTTTATAGCTCCTCTGGACAGAATAGAAATTGAACAGGCAGAGTAGGTTCTGGAGGGGAATTTTCTGTTGTTGCTGTTCTCTATTATCTCATCCCTCCAGCCCGAGCTGTCCCTCACAGGTGATCAGACCTGCAGTGCCCAAGTGTTTCTCAGAAAATAAGGTTTAAAAAATAAAAAATAAAAGGGGAGGGAGACATTTAGCTACATCTCCGTTTCGAGTCTGGCAGCAATTTGACTCTAACAATTAAACACATTGTGGGTAAAATCTTAAAGTTGCAGTCAGTTCTAGCGCTGGGAAAATCTCTATTAACGGCAACAGGAGTTTGAAGAGTATAAAGACCTGAAAATGAGTCTCTGGGAAAATAACAAAAATAAATTTGTGAAATATTCGGTAAACCAAAGACTCATTTGTGCCAAGGTATGAGTTCAAGAAATCTGATCTTGTAAAAGACCCTTATGTCTGCAGAAACACCATAACAGAATCAAGGCTAAAACTTGCGTATGAATCCGTTCCAATTAACAATTAGAGTTCACAATTCATATAACTGTGTCAGACCATTATCTTTTCTTTTTTTTAAGTCTTGCAGACGTTAGGTCAATTACCTACCTGGTAATTGCAAAAGACTTCCGTGAAGTTACAAAAGGAAGGGTTTATTCTGTTCCCTTTAAAACTAGTGTACAGGTTTGTACAGATAAGCTTTAGAAAGCTACTAGAGCAATGGAGCTTGTTAGCCCTCCTCCGTGCAGCAGCACCTAAGCTCTGGAAGCACGGGCTTGCTATGCAATTTCTCATGGCAGACTTTATTTCTCTTTTATTGACTACACCTATTGCATTTCTTCCTTTTACAGCACTTCCACAAATGCTAGAAAGAGGACAGGCAATAATAGCAGTGCTTAGAGGAATATTTTTCTTGTGAATACTGGGTTCTGATGTAGCACAACTTAGCAAGAGAAATCTGCATTCTCTGCTTTTCCCAGAGGGAGAAAGGGAAACAATCCATCTTGTTTCAGACCCCCATGCAATCTGATCCGACAATTAAACCCTGAAAGAAAACCCAGAATGTTCATTACACGATCAACATTCAATAATGTATTTTTATACAAGAAGACATTCAGAACAGTTTATGTAAAAACAACGTATGATGAAATCTTAGCGGGTATCTACTGTAAAGCATGCCCTTGTTCTGTGAAGGACTGGGTTAGTACAGTTCTGCCTCTGTACAAGATTCGAGGTGCATCTTGAATATTTTGTTTAAAAAACTATAATTTATATTAATATCTCCTGGCAGATCTGATCTAAAGTACTGGATTTTACCCTGGAGAAAGTCAAGCAAGTCTAGAACTGAAGTTCACACACATACACTCATTTTTAGAAAAAACTATCTATGCAAAAGATTGTCTCTTCTCCCCACAATAATATGGTATTATCAAATCTAACAAAAGATCTGATGTAACCGAGGAAATTTTTGTTACGAAGTCTCTAAGATCAGTCACTTTCTTATATCTAATACTGTCATTAAAAGAGATTTTTTTTGTTAAGACAGCATGTTATCCTGAAAATCTTCTATCTTTCCATAAGTAGAATAAGTGAAACTTTCATTCCCACCGATAGCTTTACTGTGATCTGATGGATGGGAAGGAGGGATCAGGTGGATAAGCAAGATGTGTTATACAACTGAAATGCCCAAGTAATGAAGACACAAATGTTAAATTACACTATAACTGCCTAAATGAAAGCTATTTTCTTTATGGTATAAGAAAGGTTTAAGTGAATGTCAAATGTGAAAATAACTAGGCAAGAAAATTATTATTCAAAAATTGTGTGATGGCAGATTAAATTACATACCGTCGTTAAGAAGAAATTAATCCTCAGTAGGTTGTGTCCAGGTTGCCACCACTGACATTAAAGGTCTGAAAGCTGTGTTACATCTGGGGCTGAGACGTATAAAGGTGATACACGTACTTTCCCCTCTCCTGTAACTTACGGACATTTGAAAAACATCCCTATTATTCATACTTCCAGAACACACTGATTATATCACTTCTGCTGTTGTTTGCATCACACCCTACCTGAAGGCCAACAAAGCCCATGGGACTTCAGTCCGAGGCGCCCACACAAAGGAAGACTGTCCATGGACTTGCTGCAGGACTTGCGCAGCATGAAACACGAGTGCCTGATATGCACAAACCTGAAAAGGAACATAGACCACTTTTATGGAGGAATTTAAAAGAGGACACCGGCCACGCAAAGAGGGAGCCCTTCAGATTAGAAAAAGACACAAACCAAACTGGAGTGAGGAAGGATGAAAAGAGAAAAGGTGCAGGGGAAACCGATGAAAGACCCAGCCAGGTGCGTAAGGGGCCTGTTGTAGGAAAAACTAATTATGTTGTGTCATTAGGCTGGACTGAAATAGGTGGAAGCAAGACACTGCAAAAGAAGATGAAAATATTGGACTGTCCATCGTGACGAGGGGCTTTCCTGCAGACTGGAGCAGCAGCTACAGAGCTTCGGGGACAGAAAGAGAGAGCGGTGCTTCAACCTGGCAGGGCTGGTGCTCCAAGAACCGCTCCAGCTGCGGGTAGGACTGGGCAGAAGTTTTTTTAAGTGAAGCACCTTTACCTTTCTGGTTATTGTATCAGCTTGTCAAAACTATCTCCTAACCTCCAAAGCGAGTCCTGGTCAGATGAGGCCCTACCAGAAGCGTTAAGCTCCTGTTCAGCACCCTCACTTGGTCCAAGAAAAAAACATGGCTTAGGTTTACTTCTGCCTTGCGTAAACGTCTCTTACCTATTTATTTCATACCACCGTAGAGGATAAGGGATTGGTCTTTTTCTTTCTCAAAATATTTTGAAAAGTCCAGTTTTCGTTCTGATACAAAAAGAAAACAGTTTTCAAAACGCCGCTTTTTTCACAAAACAGTATGCAGGGAATTTTTGTCAGCCTGTAGCCTCAGTGCTGGAGAAAAAAGTGGTGTTTATCAGTGTTGCTGGGAAAAAAGAAGATGGCTTCAGGTGCAGGACAGAATTAGATATCATTCCTGGAGGCCTGGCTTGAGTTTCATCTTGGGTAATTGGACATTTTCTGAGAAGTTTTTTTTTCTTTTCATCAGAGCAGATCCTATTACAATGACACTTGGGGAAAAAAAAAAGAAAAAAATCTGTCCAGGTCACTGCGTTTTGCAGGACTAATCATTACAAATCACCACCACCCCTATATCCAATAGACTATCCAGTCTGCTTCTGAATACCTGCCACAGAGCCCAGTGCAATGCTGTTGTAAATTCACCTCCTCCACAAAACATAGTTTTCCTCTCTAACCTGCAGGGAAACAGCAGAATTGCCAGACAATCAAAATACAGGTTTTTGAAAAGGTCAAAGGATTCCAGCAAAATATTATATTTCATGTAGTGTACAAACCATGAAAATGTGATATTTCATTATTGAGGAAAAAAATTGTAACAAAAACAGAATCTGACAACTTTTTTTTTTTTCAGATTTGGGACAAAGACTGTAGCAAAAATAGAAGCAGGCAGCCAGCTAACATCATCTGAATATTGGTTTTTGGTTTATAGTCATTCAGTCTTATGTAAAAGCCTTTAAACAACCTGATTCTATAGTTATCCAGCAGAACTTACTTTTTGTTCCATGGCAGGGCTACCTCATCGAGTTAATGCACAGGAAAAAATGCAACTTGCTGTCCCAGACCCCGCTCAAGCACAAATGAACCCAATTAACTAACTTTTCTTTTTTAAATCTCCTTCATATTGCTGGGGTACCAAGGCTACGAGGCTTGCTTATTCCCATATAGTCCTTGCCATAGCAGTAATACACTTTAGAACGCATTGAGCCTGTTAATCAGAAGAGCTTTCAAAGACTACTTAGTTCCAACAGTTTTATTGCAGGTAAGTAAGGAGCTGAAACTGCGTAAGTTCAGGAGCTGCAGTAACTCAAATAGCCAATCTGGAGTAGGAGAAAATCGAATGCACAATTCTCGGCGGCTTTGTCTCGATGAGGAGAATGGAATTACTCTTCAGATATTACCATGGGCCAGAAGAAAGCATTACTTAGGACTGACTATCGAATGTCTAATTGCAGCACTGAACTGAATAATTTGAAATGATAGCTATGTAAAGCCAAATTGTAAAGTGAATAGTGAACAAAGCAATAAATAATAAAATTACACATACTATATGTGATTGCTCATTGAATCAGCTTGCCAGTCATAATAAAAGCCAAAAGTAACAATCAGCTTCATTACTTCACAAAAGAGGAAATGCCATTAACTATTTTTAACTCCCGTTATCAACATATATTATGAAAACAACATGGTAAATCTGCTTTTGATTAAACTGGACCTAACCTTAACCTTGTTCCTTTCTTATTCCTAAGGGCGGGATTTTTTCACACTTTAAAGATGGCTTCATCGCTATATTGATTGTGCATGTAATTCTTTGGTCTCTCACAATACCGGCTGCTTTCACTCAGAAAACAAGCTGCAAAGCGCACCCAGAAGGAAGGAGTAAAGGCACTGGGAAAGAGGAGGGTCACCTGGGGACTGGTTTGTCCTGGGAAGGAGCTCTCAACTTGTTCTGGTAGATGAGACTGCATGTCTCCAGTGAGATTCCGCCCCCCAGGGTCTTGAATGAGCTACAGATATTCGGCTACTATTTGCAATATATATACGTCTTTCTCTCTATAAAAATATATATATATGTGTGTGTGCATACACATAAGGAACCCAAATTCTGTCTCAGTTTGAGGATCATCTTTCATTTGCATTAGGTTTGAAAATGCCCAGTTCCAATGCCACACAAAATAAATAGACTAGAGATAGAGTTCTCACTTTGCAGCATGTGCAAATGGAATGCAAGTTTATTTAAGTCTTTCCAGTACAGCAGCAGGGTAACTTGTAAGAGGATAATTTTGCATTTTGCTGTCTGAGGGTTTTTTCTGTATAATTGTTAGTATGTGTGGCAACTGACATGCCAGGCACTGCGAGTCTATTCCTTTCCACTGTTACAAGCAATGTCAGAGGAGGTTCATATGTACCTTTTCCTGTTCTCACTGCATTATTTATCAAATGAATATGAAATCAAAATGTTGATGCACAGAACAATATGTTAAACACTCTAATGTGCAATGCCAGCTTAACCTTGTCAGCCTTCCGCTATGGGTCAAAGTTCAGTTTCCTACTGTTTTAACCAGTATTTACCAGCCTTTCTTGCCCTATTCTATTCTTTTTTTTTACGCCTTCCCATCTTTTTTTTTTTTTTCCTTCCCTTCATGTTCAGCCAAAAAACTATCCACATAAGCCCTTGGTCGTACTTTTTATTTTATAGTTGATGACAACTATACCCAAGAGATTTCAGCACATAGGCCCTTGCTCCCAACAAACCTAGAGGCAGTTGAATCTATAATTTACTTCTAACCTTGCCTGAATACTGTGTTTCTAATGAAGTGCTTTCTCTAACTCCCTAATATTTATCTACCTATTTCTTGATGTCTCGTATCTACTACTGACTTGGTTTCACATTCAGGTTACTTTCTGAGCAGGCCAGCGCCAATTACCTGTCAGGACTAGGATAACAAGGTTACAAGGACTTAATGGACACCTTAACTGAACAAATCGCATTCTCACTACACTGAACGTACCCTGCGGCCAGGCTTTTCCAAGTAGTCGAAGGGCATTAGGTTCTCATATCATAGAGATTTAAAAACCTATCCCAATCTTGAAGGATGAGTTCAGCAACCTGGATTTCTCTAGTGGTTGTTGCACGATTCCTCTTTCTCATCTGACCTTGCTTTGCTGCTTGCTTGTACCATCAAAGCAAAAACTCATGAGGACCAAGGCCTCGCTGTTACAGGTCTTGGGGGGAAACAGAAAAAGGAATCACTGACCCAAAGACTACATTGCAGATGGCAGCTGCAGTCAAAGCCCCACAAGAGGGCAAGGAAAACACGTGAGAGAGTGGATCATCATCATAGGCAATGATTTCAGATTATTTGCCTAACAATGCCGTGTGTTTTGTGGGCTTCAAGGCAAATTAAGAAAACAGAGGAGAAAAAAATGCCCACTATATATTTCTCAGCAAAGTAAGTACCCATTCCCCACTGTACCTGTTAGTTTTAGTCCAAAGCTCCAGACAAAAGGTCATGAAAGTTCCTGTGTATAGACTTTCCCAAACTGCAGATTTTTTTTCCATTCTATCCAAATATAGAATGAGTGAATTACCACCATCGTGTTATTTTTACATTTAGCTTGCAGAGCTAAATTTGGTTTGTCTGGTTTTGGCCCTTTCTGTGCTAATGCAAACAAGCTTTCATTTTCTCCATACTGCTTGGACAACTGCACACCAAAGACTACCCGATACCATGTCGTTGGCATTCAGACAGTACTGAGAAGTTCAGATAATACTGCTGTTATCTGCACTAGGTGAACCTATTCCTCTTTAGGTCCTAGGCCTCAGTGAGATCTAATTATTATTGGCATAAATTTTGCCTATGAAATCCAAGATGCATGTCATTTAAAATTGCCAGTGCCACAAAAAGGCACTGACAAAAAGGAAATTAGGGTAAACCAGTTAGCACTGAATGTTAGATTGCAAATTATTTGGGAGAAGGAACAAAGAAAGCTTTGATCATGTATTGCTTTGATAGGGACCTAAGGACAGATATAGGCTCAGCTTGGACACATTAGCACTATGCCAGTGGCTTTTATGGAGTTATGTTCATTGACACCAGTTAAGGAGCTGCTACTACATACTTCCTAACCCAAATTTTAGCTATATTTGCATTTTAGATGCTTTTAAATGTGCTGCTGCCTGTGTATGCTAAAGGCAGTCCTTTCATCACCCGACCACAGATAAAAGCAAACAAATACAGGGAAAAAATAGCTACATACAAATGGCCTTAGAAAACATGGATAGAAAAATCTGAGAGGAATTCATTGCACTAGCCAGGTTTCAAAATAATTCATTAAACAGCTACCACTTGTCCTGTCACTGACTATCAGTCTGGAAATGGATAATGTTCTAAATGTGTCTGCTTTCATCGCATATTCTCCCGCTATCACAGTTGGTAACATTAGCTATGCACAGGAAGCATTTTGCAGTCTCTCATAGCTATCTTATCAATACCACCACAAAACTAAGGAAATAGATGGGGAAAAAAATAATCACAACAGTCTACCGTTAGAGTTGAAAGCATAATGCTTCTGTCTAGCAGACAAAAATGCTTGCCCTATAATCCTACATGACTGCGGAAAACAGAACTTTAATAATCAGGTTGAGACTTGCCATTTAAGTTTACAGCAGAAAGTCTGTCATCTTTGCTGTTAACATTCTGAATAATCCTTAAAAACAGTAATCTGTTTATCATTTATCTTTTAATACAGCATTATTATTTCAGGAAAGCATGCAACAAGGCTGAAATGGCCTTATTCCAACAACAACAACAAAATCAATCCCTTTCTACAAATTTGATATAGGCAGGCTGTGTACTATTTGAAAAAGTTCACTGAACCATGAAGACTGGCATTTGCACCATAAAATTCAAGCTTTATTTGATGAAGTTATTGAACATTGCATTTACCTCAACTAAGGTTTAAAGCAATCATACATATTTTTACTGTCCTCTCAGGAAGGAAGCTTTGAATATGAAGCAAATCAGATTGCTACTGCCGGGAATTTCAAAGGGATCTGAGGAGGGACAGAGAAAAGATGCATGGTGTTTAATGGAAAATATCTGTTCGGTTCAATTATGTTACTAGAGGCTCAGCACAGTGCAAAAGAAAGGAGGATAAAAAAGATAAAAAAGACATAGTGCAATAATAACATGAAAGAATTTTGTTCTCTAGCTTTCTGATTAAAAGTGTACTTTCATGTCAACTTTAGCAGAAATTATGTACAAAGCCTGTTTGTAACAGAGACTGTTTTAATTTGTCAAAGGTTTACATTGTATAACTCGATCGCATTAATTGCAAAGATTGCCTCCTCTATTGTTTCACTCTACTCTTGAAAGGCAAACAAGGAGAATCCAGCTCCTGTAGTACCACCAGGTGTGACAAGTTGTTTTCTTTAGACCAACACCTGGCCATCACAACTTAGTGGGAACTAGTCTAAATGGGATCTTGCTAGAATCCGATGTATTTGTTATTGTTAGTGTCAGTCGAAACACTGGAGGCATCAGTTCAGGGATCAAATTCAGAAGCTCAGGAGATATGTCTTCCTCATGTGGCCACTTGACATTGACACCAGCCTGAGAGAGCAGGTAAGTGGTTTAGAGATGATATTCCCCTGCATCAAGCAGAGTGTCATATAAAAGGCTTGCCTCTCAGATGGTTACAAATAAGCTTATATTAATTGAGTCTTGCATAGGTTTAAATTCAACACAGTACATCAGGGCACAACAAGGTCAATGTGCCTTCCGACACCCTGCTCAATAGCAAATTAAGCGTATTTAGAGAGAACATGCCTAGCGCTCTCTGACAGCACTGAACAAACATCCCCAGTTCTGTGGCAACCTTTTATTCAATAACCTGGTCCTTTAAGCAATTGCACAGGAGCCTGGTTCTAACTCACTGTTCTGCCAGAGGACATTCTGAGTCACCCCTTCCTTCTTCCTTCTACAAGACTGTCCTAACCACCAAGTGACGCAGCAGGCTGAGAAGGGCTGGGACCACTTGCCTTTCCCCTTGCCCACAACAACCCACCATATAGCTAAGAAGAAGGGTTACAGAGATCCAAATGGAGTAAAATATAGGAGGAGAGTGAAATTCTAGTGCAGAGGCTAGAGACGTGCAATAGGTAGGAACTCCTTGTGTCCACTTCCTCTAACGTGCCGTGTTAAATAAAATGCTGGATTTTTCAGCAGAGCCCAGAACTCAGGACTTCCCCTCTGTATTCTAAACACGTAAGTAGGCATTTGACTGCTAGCAAGATCCCAGCACCCCAGTTAATAACCGGGCCTCTGGGAATTACCACAGTATCACAGCAATAATAATTCATTACACAACAATGCATTTTAGCTTTAAGGGTGACAGAACATCTTTGAAGTGATTTTTAAGAACAGAAAAGGTAAGGAACAAGCGAGGATTTTGGTAACTTTGTAGTCCTCAAAGTTGAACAGTTCACTAGAAGCCCTTGTAGTCCTAAAAACCCTTTCATAGACAATCTGCTTCCATAGTAGAGACTCAAGCAGGCAGACAGAAACATCAATGTCGTGGTTTAACCCCAGCCGGCAGCTCAGCCCCACGCAGCCGCTCGCCCACCCCACCCCACCCCGGTGGGATGGGGAGAGAATCGGAAGAGTAAAAGCCAGAAAACTCGTTGGTTGGTTGAAAGACAGTTTCATAGGTAAAGCAAAAGCCGCGCTCGCAAGCAAAGCAAAGCAAACCAAGGAGTTCATTCACCACTTCCCACGGGCAGGCCGGAGTTCAGCCATCTCCAGGACAGCCGGGCTCCATCACGTGTGAATAGCTACTCGGGAAGGCAAACGCCATCGCTCCGAACGTCCCCCCTTCCTCCTTCTTCCCCCAGCTGTATATGCTGAGCGCGACGTCCGATGGTCTGGGACGTCCCTTGGGTCGGTCGGGGTCAGCTGTCCCGGCTGTGTCCCCTCCCAGCCCCTTGTGCCCCCCCAGCCTCCTCGCTGGTGGGGTGGGCTGAGGAGCCGCAAAGGCCTTGGCTCGGTGTCAGCCCTGCTCGGCAGTAACGAAAACGTCCCTGTGTTATCAACGCTGTTTCCAGCACGAATCCCAAACACAGCCCCAGACCAGCTACTGTGAGGAAAATTAACTCTGTCCCAGCCAAAACCAGCACAATCACTCTTACTCAGAGGCTTTGTCCGTTCTGCTGAGAAAAAAAGGACTGAGCCTGTGTGTCCACCTGTTTGTCAACACTAGTTAGCTGTTAGTGACTCCTTGGTGCTGCACCACGACAACTAACTCCAAGAGGAACTGTCTACTGAGAGGGTTAGTCCTAAGTAGTGTTGACAGGAACCGGTCAGTGACATTTGACTTCTGGGCCAGAAGTCAGTCCCTGACCCTCTTTTGTGCCTGTTGATGTACCCAAGAAGTACCCATCAGTGACAGTGAGAGCAGGGTCCTGTGTCCCCAGAGTAGTGCAGCAGTGGGAACTTCCCGGGTGGGTGAGGGAGTGTGAATAAGCAGACTCCAGAGAACTAGCAAGAATGAATTAGGTGGCAGGAGGAGGTTCAATACAAAGATCAGTAAGAAAATAAATGGAGCTGCCTGGAAACAAAGCTGTACATTTGATGGCCTACATTGTAAAGCATCAGACCTGTATCACACCCCCCCCCAGATCCAATACACTGAAAAAAGTGTTCCTTCTAGCTCTGATCACTGAGTTATCAGCTGACAGAAGCAATCAAACATAGAAACAGCTCATGACCACTTGTACTTTTGGACTCTGAGCTAATTTTCTGTCCTGAAAGCTTGCAGAATATGGTGATTTTCCTAAAAAAGAGGAAAAGTTTGTTTTCTGACTGCAGCCAGTTGGAGAAACAGTGCTTTGATGTTGCTGTCCCACCATGAATTTAAAGGATATGGCTAATTTACAACCTTGATTAACAATCTCAGAGCTGCAATAGCTCATCCTCTTCACATCCCATCCTTTTTATTGAATGTGCTTAAGTATTCATGAACACATGATGGTAATCTTGTTAACACTATGAAAAGCAATGACATCCTCATTATAAACTGCTTGAAAATGCTCATGATCCTTTCACCAGAATGAGCTTTGTACAATTAGAAGCCTGAAAAAGTCATAAGTGCGCTACATGTAAGGTGATAAAATTGTAACTGTACGATACAATGGCATTGTAACATCCAGGACAGTAGATTTTGCAGCTACAGAGGCAGGACACACTAGTGCTCCTTGTAATACTAATTTCTCTTAGGCGCCATGCAACTGCGTCGCGCTCGCATATTCAGGCTGAAAAGAATCACAGATTCAGGGGCAGGTAGGTACGTCCAGCCAAATCTGATAGATGGGAGCTATTTAAGGCTCCTTGCCTTTCTCATCATGGTGATAAAAGGTTTCCTTTCTGGGATCAAAAAGGACCTTACAGTGTTTGACCATGATGTCTCTTGGTTTCTCCAGAGACATATTATACCATTTACGATCTTTTTATCTTTTATTATAGGCTAACAGTTTGCTATGGAAATGGGTGCGGTGGGCTTTTTTGTTATGGAAATGGCTTTTTGGCTATGGTCAACAGGAGCTTTAAGTGGAGTTGGCGTCCTGTCAGCCCTTCTGCATGTCTCTTGTATAGCTAGTTCTGGAGTTTCAAAATACTTTCCTTTCCTTTTCCTTCCTTTATTTTCTTACATTCATGCATCAGATCTTTGTATCGCTGGATAGTGAGGAGTAGGAGAGGCTGAAGATGTATATTAAAATCTGCCACATTCCCTGTACCTACAGCTCAAGACAACCAGAGGCTGGCCCTTAAATACACCCACGTGTGCTGTCACATGCACATACACAGATGCATGAGAAGATAGACACAGCGGGCAGGGAGTAGATTTTAAGAAACACTGAACCCAGACAAAGGTTGGTTTGACATTTTGTGATGCAAGTGAGGCTCTGAGATCTGAATCCCATTTATCATTTTGGCCTTTCAAGAACTGATAGGGAAGGAGAGAATTTCAGCTACAGTTTAGCATTTCCACTTAGCCAGCTAATCAAGCCACCGTTAAGTGGGATAAGTGGCAATGAAGGAAGAAAAGGTACAGCAGACGTGTCACACTCAGCCTGGAAGAGTCATATTTGACTCAAATACCTTCACTGCCCTGACGTGAAAAGGGACAGTTAGCAAAAGATTTCATTTACCTCACTGGAGACTTTCTGTTTAACAATCTCTGCGGGCAAACCAAATGAGACAGATACAAAAAATGTGGTCTTTTAGAAAACTGGACCTGCTTTTGTGCTGTCAAAGAAACCTGCGTAAGCATAAACATTTCTGGAAAAAGGTGGGGATGTGGCAAACACTTCTGCAAACACGTTGCATATTGCTTTTTTTTTTTTTTTTGCCACTTAGCCTGCCTGGATGTACATGAGCACATAAAGCTGTGCAGAATTCGGCCCAGCACTTCCAGTAATGAGAGCATACTTTGCATTCAGGAAAGCTCTTAAGTGCATGTTTAAGGTTAAGTGTAGGATTCGTCACCCTTCCTCAGCCTGGAAGTCATTTCTAGCAACATTTGGGTGCATCTCTGCCAATATAATCTGCTGGAGCTGGGCACATTTTTCTTCCTGTGAATGAACTATTCATATCCCCAAAAAGCAATTTCATCCATTCCAAAAGAATTTATGAATTCAACATTAATTTGACAAATAGTTTCAGCTGTGAAGGCTTTCTCAAACTTAGACTGGCATAAAAAAAATACCTGAAAGAGCCACTTCTTTCCTCCAGTTGTCACCAACCCAGACACAGAAAACGTGGAGTTCTTAAAATGGACCCAAACCCCCAGCTTCTACCTCTAAAGAAAGGTTCCTAGACAAGACAGGGTAAATTCTCTAAAATTATGGGCTCAATATCTCTTCTTGATGCTGTTCAGCTTTGCATAAACTGCTTATGAAATTCCCTGGAACGGGGCTGGAAGCCAGGTGTCAGATCTTTTGCTGGCTCAAAGATGCTGCCGAGCGGTCTGCTGCAAACCAACATCCAAAGAAGGAAATTAAAAAAGAAGAATGAATGGTTCAGTGTACCACTACCCTCATTCCTAAAATTGGCCTTCCTAGATATGTAGATGTTTCACGCCTTCTGTCAGGACCATCTCCAAATAGCGTAATTGAATTCTGTTATCTCCTTTGTTTCTCACATCTGCCGTCTTCTTTAGTTATTTATTTATATTCTTTTTATCCAAGCTGGTAAGCTTGGATCCTAAAGCAAACTCTGCTGTCACTGACCCTTGAAAGGGGGGGGTCCTTTTATTAAAACGGAACTAAACAAAAAGGACAAATGCGGAGAAGATCAGTAGTTTGCCAAGGTAATGACGGATCCATAGATAATTGCATGACGTTGTTATTAGCCATTAAATGGCTGCCTTCTTCACTCCTGAGGTACCTGCCTTAATGGTTACTAATTCGTTTACATACCTAAGGTCTTTCCAGAAGGATCATCTGGATTTACTGTCCTCTGCTGTTAAATGCTGATACAGAGTGATTCTATTCGAAAACCGACACAATGTTTTGAGCGTAGAGCTGGAATGCAATGCATAAGAGTTATGGCAAGTCACAGGGAAGAGAATTTGTATTTAACAGGTCTGCCAAAACAGCAGGTATTAATGTATTTGAGTAACTATTTTAAAAGAAAGCCTTTCTAGCGGATTGTTTTGTTGGTTGGTTTTGGGGTTTGGGGTTCTTTTCACATATTTTAACTTAACCTGGAAGAACTGAGGCTCCCAGAGAAAATGAGTTGCAGACATAAAGACACCTCTCTGACAAGTAGTAGACATGGAAATATTTCCTCTGAGCTAATTCGGGGTCACATTACGCTGAGCACCCACAGCAGCTGCTGTGGAGAAAACCCCCTATTAACAGGAGGTGCCGTGTCCAGAGCAGAACCTTTTCTAATCGCCAGTTAGCGTTGGCCCTAAGATCTTTTGCAGCAGCCACACCTCGTCTCAGGCTTAAAGTCAGATTGCACAGGATGATTCATTTGCTCTAAGTCTGTTAAAAAGAAAGCGTGGGTTTATAAATATGCCTATCCACTGACTTTTGTCTCTTCCTCTTTAAATCAAGCATCTTTTTCTATGCAAATTTGGAGTCGAAGGCAAGATGCATTTCAAATGTAATAAAGCCAGCAGGCCCAGGCTCAAGAAGTTTCTCAGGTGAAGAAAGCAAATCTGCTTATACAAAGAAAAAAAGTCTTATCCTGCAGTGTCAGAGTAATGTGTTCTTCAAGTCCTGACCATTATGCATTCCATTTACACCACTTCTTTAATCAAAGCTGAACCTGGTGAATTGCAAATAAGAACGAAAACATTAAATGTGAAAGGCCAACTTGCTCATCTATATTTTTTGTCAAAATGACAGTTTTAAAATTACATAGGTAAAATACTTCACTAAATAGGGTTATAAATGTGTAATTCATCATGGCAGAACATTTTTATGCGTTTTAAAACTACTCTTTTATTTTAAGAGGTGAGGACGCAAAATGGTAGGCTCATCCTTCATCTTTTCATTTTGCAGTTTATTTTTGACATAGCAAAGATGCAGTACGGTTGGGAAAGCTCTTGGAAGGGTATTTGTACCCTTCTCTTTCTAAGTTGTTGCTTACCAGAGAGCATATTTCAAAAGTGAAGGTAAGTTCCCACCCTGGTTAGTGTATGTACGTACACACCACTTTTATTAGATAAAATCCTTATTGCTTCACAAAGGCCATATATTGTCAAAATAGGGACACGCTATTCCCCCTGCCCCCAATCCTCTGGTAAGGTACTGTGTAGCTGAAGCAGGAGAATCAGGTTTCTTATCCCACTATTTATGGGAATTCCTGAGGAATCGGTTTGCAGCGTACTGTCGGGTGTACGGTTCCCCAGTGGCCATGGATTTGTTACCCCGTTAAACATGAATCACTGGGAGAACTTAGTGGAAAAGGTAAGCGTTAAAGCTGAAGAAATAAGGCAAATGCTTTACTTGAAACTCCCATTGCTTCACTGTAATTTGCCTGCAATCCTTGTTCTTCATCGCAAGTGTGAATTCACATACTGAGATTGCAACAAAGGATTAAGATAAAACTCCTGGCACGGAGTCGGGGAAGAATAACATCGTTGCAAGGTCATATAGAGAAGAAGATCACTGCATCCAGGTAGTCTGCTGCATATGATGTTTTTGAGAGGCTGGCAAGAACAGAGCTTGAGGCAGGATGAGGAACTGTCACAGAGAGAAAGAAAGAAAAAAGGAAAATGTGATCTGACTCCTGTTACATCCTGGGGAGATTGTCTCCAAATTCCACACCGGGGCTGGGTCAACCACAAAGACACTGACCCAGAGTAATGTACCTCAGGTCTAACATTAACCCCAGTGCCTCGTAGGTCATAGTTCGGAGCATTTCGCCCGTGTGATTGTGAACATCTGTCAAGGAAGCAATTTCTTCCTCCCATTAAGTTCCCTGGGTGTGAGATTGAGGCCACCGTGGAGACCAGAGCGATAAAGCCAACTAACCGCTCCACTTTGATTTCAAGAGTTTTCAGTTGCATGTTCAGTCCCCAGATGGCCCCACTCCCAGAGGGCATTCACCAAGAAAATCCCAGGTACCAGAAGACTGTGAATCTCCATGCCCCTTGCCACACAGCTGGAGGAAGATGATCTCAGCGCTGCTTCTTTGAACCCTCTGCGGGAAGGCGTGATGGCCAGGTCTTTGAAGAACCTACTGCCACTCCCGAGTCACCCAACAGTTTGCTGGTGACTCCTTGCCTCAGTTTCCCCTTAGTCAGGATTTGGTCACGGGAGTGGCTTCCATTTCCCTGTGGAAACAACCTTTAGGCTGGACAGGCAATCTCAGGTGGACAGGATTTTCACTGTAGGCAGCAAGAGTTTTCAAAGTAAATGGGTTGACATCACATGTTTTATTATGAAAGGAAAACAAAAATATTTTTTTGTGTGTTTTCTGATGCTTTTTTACTTACCTCTGGTAAAAAAAGAAAAGCAAGCTGCGATGAGGGAGTTGCATAAACCCATAATTTGGCAGCCAATTAGTCTTTGATTTAGACAGTTGCTTTTTGAATATTTTTTTTAAATGTGATTCCTTGCAGCTGAGAAATTTACATTTTAAAAAGCGCTTAATGCCAAGGCAGTAGTGGAATCCCACATTTGTCAAAGAAGTAAACTGAGACGAAATCCAGTCCTTGTTAACACCCTAGGCGGGGACTGCTTTAACAGCAAATGAAGGAGAAGAGGGGAAGAATTTTTTCTCTGCTGGTAAGGGGTTTGTGGAGACAAGCAGGCGAGCTGGATTCCTTGTCGCCTCTTTGCCCCGGCTAGGATGGGACATACACAGACTTGCACAGCGTACAGCTTAGAGCAACTGTGCAAATTTGTTACCAAAAGTGGAGATCGGGCAGTCTAGAGCAGAACAGCAAGGAGGACGATGCGACTGTGACCTTCTCCTAGTGACTCTGTCCAGAGAGGCTGCAGATGCAGGTGTGACACTTGAGCTGTCCTTACCGTCCTCAGAAAAATCAAGGTAGGCTCTAAATTGAAACAATACCAGTGCAGGCATCTCGTTTGCAGTCTGGCTACAGTCAGCTCTTTGGGCTGTGTATAGATCTAGTGGCAAGAACAAACTGCAGCGTCTTTCATAAATGCAGATGCTGGAGCTTGCTTCATTTTAAACACAGTCGTGTCAGAACCACACTGCTTTGTGCTGAATACAAAAGGAGAGAAAAAATACTCCCCTTCACTGTAATGAGACCAGTTGCTGGAAGAAACATCAGCCTTGCTGAAACACGGGAGAAACGACATGCGTGTTGAACCCTGCTGGAAATCGCAGTTTCTGAGCATGCGAGGCTATTCAGAGTCCACAAAAGAATATGGCAGCTTGTATGTGGGTGCACAATTTGGTGAAGTATGGAGTTAGGAGTCAGCTGGGTTATAGTGGACGTGCATTAGGCATTTATATCCCTTGAAAAGCTTACAAGGTACATTTCCACCTTCTTTTTTAGTTTTTTAACTGTTATTGAGGCCTGACACTAGAACGCTCCCAAAGCTTGGTCTTGCTCGAGGCTGAAGTCGTGGTTCCTCACAACCGAGGTACAGGGCACAGGGAGAGCACCTGGCCTTGTTTTCCATGCCTGAAAATTTGGGGAAGGAAAAACAGAACTCTTACAGACATGGAGATACTTACCTTAGTAACTAATCTGTCAGCTGGTGGTCTTGCACGGCTCTTCTGTGAGACCAAGGGGCAGATCTGTGGTCCTTACAGCAGCCTGGATGGGGATACTGGGAGGCCAGCACCTTTGAGGAGGTTATCGAGAAGATGGAGACAGGCTGTTCACAGCAGTGCATGGCAGGAGAGCAAGAATTTCTGAGCGGGTATAAGGAAAGCATTTTTCACTCTCAGGCAAATTAAGCAGCAGAACAGGTTGCCAGCTGCAGGTTTTCAACACGCAGCTGGATAAAGCCCTGTGCAACCCAGTCTGACCCCACAGCTGGCCCTGCGCTGAGCAGTATGTTGGACTAGAGACCTTCTGAGGTCCATCCCAGTCTGAATGATTTTATAACCTACCCATGAAATGCCAGAAGGGTTTGCTCTTGTGGTGATTTAGGAAGCAGAGGGCAGCACCACAGAAGTGCTAACAGCCCTGGAGTAGAGCTATCAGCGAGGGGATTTTTTTTTTTTCAGCTTCCTTCACAGAGACGGCATGGAATTCACCTCAACTAGCAGTGAGATCCTCAAAGTTAGACTTCCAGTCTCAGCCAGCTCTGTAAGCCCCCTCCATAGTCAAGGGGAAGAATGGAAAATTCATCTTGTCATAAGACAGTGTCTGAAATAGGGGAATGGATAGGCACCATCACTTTGGCGGTGACAATCTCTCTCGTTTTGAGAGCAGTCTCAAATGAATAGCTTGAGCATGTACCTTTTACACAGCTAAAGCTGAAAGAAATGAGCCCTATCCTAAATCTGAGGGAGATGCTGGCTAATCTCATCCTTGCGTTTAATCAGGGTACTGAACTGGCTTTGACAGGAATTGCAGGAGCTCAGAGCCACTCTGAGACAGGGATAGCGTTTGCTGGAAGTTTAAAAAACACAACATGTGAGGGCATGACTCCTGCTATGATCCCCTCCAGCAACTGTGTGCAGAGCAATGCCCTGGTTAAGCTCCCAGAATTAGGCACGGGAACGTCTACATGCCATGGAAGGGAGAGCTCGAGAATAGAATTTCAGTGAATTGGCTGGGATGGGATTTGCCGGATTAGCACAGCAGGTATAACTAATTGCGTTTATCCTGCCCAAGCAGCAGGCATCAGTGTAATGTGCCTGGAGTTGTTGTGCGCTGTATGTTTCTCATCCAGGTTTCCCCAATCCGTCCTACACACACATCCCTTAGGGAATCTGTCTGCTCTAGGTGTAATACGCTGGTCTAATCTCTGCTGTCCTTCTGCCAGACCATGCAACTCAGGCCCCGCTGGAGTCTCCTGTAGCTTCATGAGCTTCCAGAAGTATAGGAGGGAAATAATTATGTCTGCTCCTTTCTGTTTAAGCATATAAATCGATTTTGTCTGAGTTCTTATGCTGAGCATTTAGGACTGATCCAAACGAGAGCTGTTGGGTGCCTGAGGGAAACAGAACATGGGCTGTAGGGTGCAAAGACAAAACCTTTGCTCGGGTTCTCCTGGTCCCAAAAGTACCCACATACTTTTTTACATCAAACCTCCCACAGTGCCTACAGATCTTCTGGGTGCGCACAGATAAACCTTCAGTTCTGACAGCACCGATGAGCTCCATCTCACGCCCAAGCCCAATTAGCATTCAGAAACCCACTCTAACTCCCCTTCCGCTTCACGTTTTTCACCTAACACACCTACGCAGTCAGGGCCTTTACCAAACACCCTGGTTTTCACAGCTTGCTTTGAAAAGGCAGCCAGAAGAGGAGGTTTCTGTCCCTGCCTTTGCGCAGTACTTAGAGCAGGCCTAGATGACAGAGGGGACCTGTATTCAATGCCCACCATTGCCGGAGGGGATTCACGGCTACAGCGGCCTCCCAAAGGAGGGTCTGAAAAAACAGCCTTTTATACTCAGCTGGCTGGCTGCTTACAGCCCTCAGCCTCTTACAGAAGGTTTTCCACTGCAGAGGAAACAGTGAACTTCACAGGTGCTGGGAGCAGAAAGGAAGAGCAAGCAAGAAGCAGCCTGGCATGCACCCACCTAGAAGAGCACCAGAACCCACATCCCCCAGGGGATGCACTCCTGTTTCTGCTCTGACCCCAGTGATGTCTTCTCTGTGCACCACCCACAGAACAAGTGAAAAGAGAGCTCCCACGCTCAAGCACCCCGCAGTCAGGTGCTTACAGTACCTCTGAGGAGCAGTGAGATGTGGGTTGCAGTCTCCCCAGGGAAAGCTGGGAGCTGAGCGTGGCATGTTGCTTCTTGGGTGACGGCACTGGGCTGTTCTATGAGGGTGACAGGGTTTCAACAGTGTATCTGGATTTAAAAAATTAATTTTTTTAAATTAAAAAAAAAAGTGAGACCTGTATACCACTTTGGGAGAGAACGGTAAAACCACTCTGAGAGTAAAATACCAAGTTCTGGGTTCCAAGTGGATGGAGGCACCTGATACCATAGCAGCGTATTAGAAGGGAGAAGACTGATTCCTGTCCCCAGATCGTCTCTGTTGGCTGGTTCACAGTGCACTGCTTGCAGAGATAATAGCTCAGGCCCTGGGAGCAACATCACCACCCAACCCTTTGAAACCTAATTTACCCAGACAACGCATCACACAAAGTGTAGCCACTCTGCTGCTGCTTTGGCGCTAGCCCAGGTCTCGCTACCTGGAACTATACCTGCACCATGTAGACATACTCCTTCCTGGCAAATAACTTTTGGGTGTGAATGTTATGATCTTCAAGATAGCTAGGCTGGAAATTGTTGCTCCATGGAAAAACAGTTTTCATTGATTTCAGGGGAGCCAAGCCTACTTTCCTGATTTCTTGCAGTAGAGAGAGAACAAGCATCCAAAAATTAAATCAATGGTACGAGGTGATCATTTTCTTTGCACCTCTTTTCACTGACCTCTGTAAATGTATTTAAAAGGGCTCACAGAGGCCAAAAAATTGATGGGGGTTTTTTTGTTTGTTTGTTTTTAGACTGAAAGCATCACAGAAGTGAAAGTATCTTTGTCATGTATTTTTAAATCAAGAGACATTTCTCCATTTTTGCCTTTTAAGTGGGTTAGAATATTTTTTTTATTACCACTGAAGCTCTGACTAGCAATTGTGTTTAGAACTGTGTTCTTACATTTATGTTTTGATTCCCTTTTTATTAATGGCCTTAATAGGCTCCCACTTTCTAGCACGTTTCTGCTTGTAATTTGAAAAGATGAACCAAAGTTTTTAAATAAAAGTGCTTTCTTATTCAGCTAGTAATTTTTATTTTTGTTTTATATTTTACATATAGAAGGCTTAAAGAAAAAATAAATGAAAACAGTTTTGCAAGAAGCAACACAGAACATTAAAGCATTTGTTTTTTCCATAAATAGCCCAAATCTGCCACCTACTGATATAAAGTAGAATTGGAGGGAACCAGCCATTTCGCTTTTCCTCTGGAAAAAGCTTGCTTACTTTCCAGCTATGCAAAACCACTACCATCTAGTGGCTATTTCCAAGACTACGCGGGCAAAAAAAAAAGTCCCATATTTATCAAAACATCTGTTGCTGCTGGCTGCACAACAAGCTACTTGGCCATTTTGGAATGGATTCAATAGTTTTAGTGTCCTGCGACTCCATACAAATCTTTGCAGCTATCCTCTGAGGTGACATATAGACCTGTACATTCAGTTGTAGTTTATTTTAACAGCAACAAAAAACAAGGCACTGTGCAAATTGCTTCTCAGGTTAAACACACCCTTTATTCTTGTTTATTTTATATTTTTTGTTCGTTTCTGCTTTTATCTGTCCCTTATTGGATCATCTAAACTTTCAGGGATTTTGAAAGGCTAAAAAAAATATTGATTGTTCTAAGCCTGCTTTAAAAGAAGAGAGACCTAGCTCTTTTTTACAAAAGCAAATGTAATTTGTGAAGGCAAATGATCTGTGCTTTGTAGTATGCCACAATACCAAACAAAAGACATAAAAAGTACCTACAATTTTGCTCAATTTCATATTTCTTCCACCATTTGATGAGTATTACTTCCAAATCACAAATTCAGCCCGCCGAGCTCAGTAAACATGAAGACAGTAATTTTTATTTACACAGCAGTCCCATGCTTTCAGATGCACTGTTAAAAACAGGGAAAAGAGGCATCACCGTAGACAACGGCTGCCCCTGGGACTCAATGCCTAAGTACCTGAAGAATCAGCTAGTCAATCACTGGGATTTTCAGACACTCACCTTCAAAATTGCTTTTATCATTTAGGCCATCTTGCTTAAGGGCAAACAAATTCAGATTCAGGGCTGATGATACAGGTCTTTTAAATGCGCTTTGGTAATGCTTCCTCGTGGAATCAAATTTGAAGACAGTCTTCTATATATGCGTTGATTTAGAGGCACATGAAGAATTCACATTACTCCATAGTGTGCCTCCGATCAGAAAGAGAGGCTCACTGCTCACAAAAGGATGGTGTGAGCTCCACTCTACATTTAAGACAAGAGGGGACCCTTCTTCAATGGGTTCATCTTCCTTAGCTTTAGGCTTGCAAAGAGCTAGATGCTCACATCTGATCCGACCACCTGAGGATTCTTCTAATAGTTAAGAAAATAAACAGGTGGTTTTGAGGCTTTTTTTTTTTTTTTTTTTAGAATTTAGATACCTTCTCCTTCAAGGTGAAGTGAATTGAGCCACAAAGGTGCTTACTACCTCCCATCAACTACAAGAGAGTGTAGAGGCAGTCTCTAGACAGTCGCAACCGAGCAGGTGAAGCTCTGTTTCTGGATAGAGTTGGGCATAGACCTAATTGTTGTCAGGAAATAACGATACTAATTTTGCTCTTAAGTTCTCAGCATTAGTTTGGGCTCGTTCCACTGCTTTCAAAAATCTTTCAGTGTCGTACATGGGGGACTACTGTTCCTGGGGATGATTCCTCTGAGACAAACACTCCAGTTAGATGCTAGACAGAAAATCTGGAGTCTCTATTTTGGGAATCAGTTTATCTGGATACAGAAGGTATAAAACATGATAGGTCCCTCAATAGGAATCACCCAACATGTTGAATGTCCCTCAGAGCTCATTGGGAAAGTCAAAGAGGCCTACAAAAAAAAAAAAAAGTATTTTTATCTTACCATTAAAAATAACTTTCATGCAACATAAAGCAAAAGTGCATCTTTAATTCCATCATCAAAAAGAAAGACATTGCAAACTCACAGGACCTGATAAAACTGTATGTCGTTTAAATAAGTGTGACGTCTCCGTAACACAGATGGGGGTATATGGGGCAAGAGATTACGCGGCCGTGTGCCTTCACACTCATGGAAAGCCCATCAGCATTTGCCGAATCCAAGCTGCACATGCAAAGGAATTAGTTTGCTCTTCCTCGAGACAGCAAAGGAAACCTTCCAAAGGTGACCTTGGTAGAAAACAGTTCTGCACTGAGCTCACACCAGGCAGGCAGACTAACACAGCTGCAGTATGGGAGGGTGAGACCTCTTCATCCATCTCACGAGTCTCATCCTAGGAAATACGTTCACACTGAACGATAGACACTGACTTGAAATTTGTCATTCATTTGTTGACCAGACCCATTTAAAATGTGGTCTCACAAAGGCACAGCCCATGGGAAAAACTGTTCAGAATGAATTGGTGGGACGTACCGGTCAAGAAATAGGTGAGGGGAACTGCATCAGCAGTCAGTAGTTTGAGGAGGAGGGATGTTTGTACATGTAATAGTAATACCAAAGATGTGAAGGGGAAAAAAACGTTCATGGTCTGCATGCTTCAAGTGCTCACACAGTGTTCCATCAGAAAGTTGTGGTCCAGAATACATGCCACTAAGTTAGACACCTGAGTGAAGTGAGTTATGGTTGTGTCCACTATCAGGTGGCACATAGGGGAGATCTGACCGGAGCTCCGGCCCTTCCAAAATGCTTGCCTGCTGCTGTGAACAGTGCAACAAGACGCCCTTCCGACAGACCCCTTCAGGTAGCCAAGGCAATGCAGCTAGCTTCCAGCCTCTCTTCAGTGACCCTCTAGAACTGGTACTTTTTTAAAATCAAAGTGTGTTGTGGTTTAACCCCAGCCAGCAACTCAGCACCACGCAGCCGCTCACTCACTTCCCCCCCACCCAGTGGGATGG
>JAVKLA010000008.1:27819508-27914652 GCA_034782735.1 Sagittarius serpentarius
CAGCCTTCTTGCTGGCTGGGCAGGAGAAGCTGAAAAGTCCTTGACTGAGTCTAAACACAACTTGGCAACAACTGAAACCATCAGGGTGTTAGCCACTTTCTTCTCATACTAAATCCGTAACTCTACACCAGCTACTAAAAAGAAAATTAACTCTCTCCCAGCCAAACCCAGGACAATGTGCCAACAGAAGCAGGTGTCTGCACAATTTTGGAGGGAAAACAGCCTCAGCCTGGGGGATCTTAAACCCTACATCCTTGGAGGGCACCCCGGGCACCGGGGACTGCCCGGCAGTGAGAGCTGAGCACAAGGGATTGATCGGCCTCCCTGGTTGCTGATGTTGCAGCACTGGGTGGGTAAGAACGCAAGTCTTCAGAGCAGAAGAACAAGCAATGAAGAGCCTGAGTCTCATCTGAGAGGGGACATAACCTGAGTAAAAGAGTGCTTTTCATCCCTCAGTTCTTCCTTTCTTACCAGCCATCACCACCAGCCTGTCCGACGCGCAGGAGCTTCCACCACAGTTTTGCTGCACTTTCAAGCAGCAGCTGCCACACCTTCACCTGTGCCTCCCCCATGACTGTGAAAGGATCCCCATAAACTTTAGCAAGACCTCTCTGCAGTTCATCTTCCAGATGCCCTCAAGCTTATCTCATTGTCCCTGTGTACTTCCCATCTGATTTTATCCACCTCTTTTCCCCTTTTTAGATAGAACAGTGTTTGGGGGAGAGCTGTCTTTCTGGTCTCTGCTAGTATTGCAGGCAGTATGTGTGAATCCAAGTCCCTGAGCAGAGCTCCCAGAAGGGGAGCATTTGATGAATCAGGAGATATAAAACTGTCATTCTGGCCGTTATGGAAACATCAAGTTCATCCATATCTGTTGAGTACTCTGAAATGAAAAGAAGGTTGGCACACAACAAAAGATGCAGATAGTCTTCTTTCAGAAACTGATGTTATCATCTCTCTTGTCTTCAGAGTAGTTTTGCATGAAACGGGGAGGATCAGCAACAGACTCCACACAATTTTGCTTGGGGCCAGCTTACAAAATAAAAAGGTGAAGCATTACAAAGCCGAGCGAGTCAGAGTAAAGACAAATCATTCCTGTGGTGAGTAGCTCCTTGCAGAATCAAAATTCATTTGGAAGCATCTTAGCATTAAGTTTTCAGGGCCCCGTATTGACAAATGAGACTAACACCAGCAGACCCAGGGCAGGAGTTTTATAAATGTTCGCTGTTCCTTCTGTTTATTGAAGCTTTGCTCATGCATCTAAATGACAGAACTAGAACTTGCTTGCCATTTTAGGACATTGCTGCCTGCGTTTCAAAAAATACTTCTACGGTGACCTTGATCAATCAGTTTGCCACTACTCAGTGCTTTTATCTAATGGTAAGTATCGCAGAGAAAATGCAATGGCACTGAATCAGTGACAAAATTACCACTGCCTTGCAGTGACTTCAGATTTTTTCACAGGCCTCTGCTAACATCAGCAAGGAAAGTAGTACTGGCAAACAAAAGGGACTATGGCTAATTCAGTGTGACACAATCTTTTGTTTTCCTGTGTCAACGTGTTGTACTTGCTACTTTGCCTGTGTCAATAGTTACTCAAAACCCTCCTTTTCCAGGTTTCTTACCTGAAAAACATATTAGCACATAAGGGAATACTTCAATGATGCATGTGCAAAATGTACCAAATGGATAACAAATGCAGCTTGGTGTTTTGAAAGAAACTTGGCACGTCAAATATTTTTAACTGACTTTTTTTTCCCCTGGTGTAATGAGTTAGGTGTTGTAGAATTCATCACTTTCTGTGATTCACTGAGCTTATATAATAACCATTTGCATAGCACTGCTTATTTGAACACCAGTTCCACCCCTGCAACAAAACCTGCAAATTTCAAAAATATTTGTTGTCACACTCATTTTTTATCAAATTCATCTGAATTCATACAGTAGGGCTGTATGAAGATCATGGCACCCTAATAGACATATTTATGAGAACTAGTGGTCACAAAATAATTTTTATTTTGCCAAATCTTACAGTAGGTGAAGATATACAGCTAAGCCTACTTCAAAATTTCAAATTCCAGCCACCTTCTTCACCAAGAGAACAGTAAGAAATTTATTCCTTCTGCTTTCCCTGCCAAAAAACCATGAAGGTCTTTTTCAAAAGTTTCTTAATTAAAATAGCATCTTTTACATTCTCAGTTAAATCATAGCATAGTCAAAGTGTGTTTCCTTTAAATTTGGATTATAGTATGGAGTTCGTAAACAAAAAATATACAATCCCTGCCATTTTAAATCTCAGTGCAAAATTAATAGTGAAGCCACTGAGGGATCTCTGTTATGCCAGAAGCTGAGGTGATGGACCTGGACATGTTTGTATTAGACGTCTTCAGCCAGCTTCTCTGCCATCTTCAGAAGAGGTGGGGAGCAACTGTAATGTAACTGCCTGCTCACACCTCTCTAGTGCAGGCATGGTCCAGCGAGCAGAAGATGGAGGCCCCAAACAGGGAGCCAGTGCCTTCAGCTCCTGCTGATTGACCTCTGCTAGTCTATACGGTACACGCAACTGAAAGCCCAGACAACCACCCTCAGAGAGATGTATAGTTTCTGAGTCCTGAGCGTGTATCTCTGCCCAGCACTGGTTCCCAGCCTCCAGGTACACCAGGCCATTTGAAGGTATCCTGGAGATCTCTACTTCCAAACATCTTTTGCATCTTCCTAATCCAGCGCTAAAGATGTGGAAAGAACTGGAAAAGCCCCCTGCAAAATTTGGACAATTCTGTCTAAATCAGGGCATTGCTAGGGATGTCCTGTAGGACCTCACACAGCTCAGACCCCGCTCCTTGGCAGGGAGCCCCTGCACACCACTTGGCAATGATGAATAGGCCATTTCTCCCACTGCCTGTAAGAATACTTGCTCTGGCAGAATTTGCTAAGAAGAACTCTAAATTATGTCTGTTATACCAAACTAAAAAGGAACAGGAAGGAGTCTTGACCCCCCAGGTCAAGGATGAAGTTCGCACTGCTTTGGATTAACCTCTTACAGATCAGTCCTGCAGAGAACAGGCTGGAGCAATCCAAGACCGAGTCAGGGAGCAAGCTAATAAATGTGGATAATTGAGGTGCATTCCCTTACTTTGTTCTCAAAGCACTCTTTTTTGTACCCCTTTAGACTCACCCCTAAAAGTTATTCCTGTGCTTTTATCAAGCAAACATGGAGAAAGAACAAGCATCTCACCCAAGTTATTTTCAGGGTCAAGTTGTATTCCCACTCATTCAATTTGAACATGCACACCAGAAGTACATGTGTTTTTTCATACATAGGACCATGTTCAGAAGTCTTTTGAGGCACTCACAAGATCAGGTCTACACCCTAAGTGTGAGATGAGCAGAATCTGCCTCCTTGCAGGTCCTACTGGGGTCACGGGGTGTCACACGTGCTGAGACAGCCAGAGCTGTCAAGGCTTGAGCAATTCCACAGATGCTCACCGGCAAAAATTTACACAATACCAGATTCAGGCAGAGGAAGAAAAGATCTAAATTGTAGATTTGAGTGCATTCATTCCCTCTGTGAATCTGTCCCTATGCTTTCACATTGCAAGTACTTTAACCTTCTTCCCGCTCTGCCTATTAAGATCCCTAATTATATTAAAGCCTATCATCACTTATTCATGAAAGCATCTCTTTAGCACATCCAAAGTGACTGATCCCCAAGGTTAGAGTTACAATGATAGAGAGGGACGTGTGTTTTTTCACAGAAGCACTCTTTAAATTAGTTTTCTTCTGTAACTTTTTCAGTGAGCAAGGTCAGTTCTATTGGTTTTGTTCAGCTGGAACTCTTTAGCACTAGAAAATTAGATTGCGTAATCTATATACTTAGTCTCCTGATCTCCAACCTGAGTACGGTACGTAGATCCAGTGATTTTCTTTAATGAGGTGGAAATGTATATAACAGTTTTAAATATGCAGACTAACATTTTCCTCCATCTATAATTATGCAAATCGTTATATAGTTGTCTCTGCATGACAGAAGTAATAACATCTTATAGAGACCCTGTTAAAACTCACTGAAATCATCTACACAGATGGATATAATTTTATAGAAAATACAACACAGACACATTAATTAGTTACAAACCACCACTACCATCTCCTAACAAGCTAGTGACATGGGCTAAAGCGTGTACTGTATAATGATATAATTTTGTTTTGTTTGCAGTAGGTAAGTGAAACACTCTCAAACAGTTAATAAGATCAAATGTAACAAGAAAAGTCACAAGCTGTTATTATTTTGCAAGATGTAGGAGAAGTACCATATATATTTCACATATACTCTTGATTTTAAGACAAGCAGTAACATATCCATCCTTCAGCGTTTTCTGGGATGTTTCCTTTTCTCCCCTCCTTTCCCTGCTGGATTTCATTCATTAACAGTGATGGAGCTCGTTAATTCATTCCCCTTTTGCACCCATCTGCAACTCCTCAACTGCTGGCTATTTATCCAGGATTTAGGCACAGTCTCCCATTCAGTCACTGTGTATGGCTGGGGTGACTTACGTTTTCCAAGAGAAACGCATTACTAGAGGATGCATTTTTGACACCTCTATTTCTACCTGCATGTTTTGAGGGTTCTTTAAGATATGCAGGAAGCATCCCAAGCTCCCACGCACATAGTATATTCATTTTAAAAAAAAAATTCACAACTCTGTTTTAAAAAATCAACCTCATTTTAATTTAATGGCAACATTTTAGAAGGAATTTCATTGACACAAACACTTTTATAAACACTGGCATTAAAAAAAAGCATTCAGAATTTTTAAATAGGTCCCATGAGCCCCATTCAGAGCTCACATGAGGGGTGAATCGGTACCTCACACCTCTTCGTCTAACTCTTTCTTTATTTTTTTTCTATGAGACAGCTCATGGTCCTTCACAGGCTTTAGAAAAGTCCTAAAGCAAAGTCCCCTGATGTCAGTGTGAAGGAAGAAGAGACTTGCAATGGCCCCTTCCTGGCAATGGAAGAAACAGCATCTTGCAAGGAGCAGGGACTCTTGCTGAAGGCAGAAAAACTAGCCACAGGAGAACCTGCCCCTTTTCACCATACCCTCGGTAATTGTATTTCCCGCTTTAGCCTCCGCAGACTAGTTGGCCACCTTTTCCTATTAGGGGAGAGTACACTCACAAGGGTTTCTGGAAAAAAGAGCAGCTGGCCTATGGTTCAGACCTTCCTATGGCTCTGTGTCCTATCTGTGCAGCCTCTCACCTGGGGAGGCCATAAAGAGGAGGCATAGCTTCTTCTTCATTAGGACCTTCAACTCATTTCTGTTATGAGAAGATAAATTCACAGATTCTCTCACCCTACCCCTTGGCCTCTTGGCACCCCGGCTCTTTACGTGTCATAAAGTTGCACAAGCTTTATTCGTTACCATACAACCCTACACATTTTAAAGACCTGCTTATTCCTCTACTTTTCCCCTTCTTTCCCATTTCAGGTTCCCTTTTCCTGCACATACCTCCTCTAGCCGATCCCTAGCCAGACTGGTGAACTCTAAGGGCACTTAATTTCACAGCTGCCTCCAAAAGGAGAGCTACTTAAATGAATATGACATGCCTATCCATGCGACAAACATTCGCACAAGCACAAATACACATCAAGCATGTAAATGCCCTCAAAACGCATGCAAATAATTCCTACATTGACTAAATTTTACCTGCACAGTTTTCACAGCCATTCAGCAAGCTCCAGGCTGTGAAGAAATCTGCACGCTTGGAAGGAGGGACGTGCTCCTAGTACGCCCATCGATTCAACGGGAAACACGGGCAGAGGGTAGAGGTAGGACACTAATGTCTGGGGACAGGCTGTTTCTGAGGGTGAGATGCAAGAAATCTCTGGAAAAGGAGAGAGTCTGCACAGCGGGCGTTTGTCTTGTTCTCCGTACCACGTAACAGAGACCGAATATCCAACAGATGAGAGTCTCGAACCTGAATCCCCTTGATCTCTAAATTAACCTGGCAACTGAATCAGTTTCTCTGGTCTACTAAAAAAAGCTAACTATTTTTACAATTTTTAGGAGCACTTTCCCTGGGGAAACAAGAAAAAGAAATGCATATGTCACACACCTATATGAAAAAAAAAAGTGCAGATATTTATCTCCAAATTGCCTAATAGCCTCATTGTCCAGTCAAACAGCCGGGATGTGAAAAACACACCAAAAAAAAAAAAATCATTGTGGAAAGAAAAGAGAATTCTGTTCATTTTTTAGGGCACAAAATTTCATGGGACAGGAAAATAGCTTCTCACAAAGATGTATTAAAGCTGCCCTTTGTGGAGTAAAGAAAAATCCCAGAGGTCAAGTAGAAGAGAATATGCCTCTAGCTTCAAGAAAAAAACCACAAACTTAATGGAGATCTATTGGAGGACACAAGAGCCTGCTTCAGAGAGACAAAGTGTATAAAGAGCGAGCCGTGTTTATAATGAGAAACCTCTGTTCGTTCGCCGAGTGTCAGGGACTTTGCGGTTGACGTGCTATTCCTCTTCCTTCTTCTGCTCATTCAGGCCAACGCCATTGTGCTGCTGTTCACAGTTTTAATAGCTATCTGCTTTGGACCTCATTAAAAGTGCTGTGGCTTGAGGCAGTAATAAGTCTCTGATCTGTTTATTAATGACAGCAATCCATAAACAAATAAGTTCCATTTTGCCTGGAGCCTTGCTGTGGCTTAAAAACACTTCTGAGGACCATTTCTGCTTTAAGTTTCTAATTGTGCGGAGTCCCATTAACTCACAGGAAAATTTAACTCGCACATAGCAGTGGCTATTCAGTGGTTAATGGGTCCCCCACTGTTCATGAAAAGTCTTTCTATAAGTGCCCTCTTCACTGTAAAACTTACATAGCTCCAAAGCTACTGATGCAACCAGCTGGAGTAACAGGCTCCTGAAAAGTGACAGATTTAAAGGAAGAAATAGTGTGCAGTTTGCTAAAGGCAAGTTATTTTAATACAATGCAGCAATGACAGCTCTCTACGTTTAATCTTCAGGCTCCTGATTTTCTCCTCAGCATTTGAATTTCACACAATTTAGGGATTTGGGTAGGTGCAATTTTACATTCCCCCTCCCAGCTGTTGAGATTACCTGCCAGGTTCATCTTGGGAGCCATGTTTGTAATTTTCCCAGCTATTTTAAACAAAAACCTAAATAACTACATGCATGAGAGACAGGCCTCAAGGGCAGCTGATACAGGTTTTCCAGGACATTTGACTGCTCTGGTATTTTCCGCATGCTTGAGACACATCAGTTGCACTTTCTCATCCTTGCCTGTCCAATAAATCATTTAAATTCTTTTAAATATTTCCGTGATGCCTTTCAAATATAAGCACATCTATTTATCTAACTAACAGCTGCTGTGAACAAGGGGACGTAAGAGTCCAGGGCTTCTATTCTTCAGTTTCCCAGGATTTAAACTGCTAATCACTGGATTTCATCATGATCTGTGATGCCAGGTAGAATGTGAGAGTACCATGGCTTGAGCACCAGTGTGGGGGAGTTTGTGGATCTCTGGATGAAGGGCACATGGAGAGTCATGAAAAAAACAAATTCCCCTACATTTGGGTGCCTAATCAAAAAGAAAACAAAGTGTGTGAAATAATAATAATAATAATAATAATAATAATAATAATAATAATAATAATAATAATAATAATAATAATAATAAAAAATCAGTGTAGCTTCTTCCTCCTGCAGCCCTTAGAACTAATTTTTGGTAAGTGAGAGTATCTCACTTCTCTGCTTTCTGTGTTGTTTTGTCTCAGGCTCCAGCTAAACTGGCTGAATAGACTGAAAGCCCTAATTAATACAGAACTAAACACTATGATACTTTAAAATTTCACATGAATACACCTTAAAACCCTGAATTTATGACTTTGTGTCTTTGAGGCAGATCAGTAAGCAAACCGCTCAAGCCAGAAGAGCAGTAGTCTGCTTCTCACCTGCAGATCCCTGGTGTCCATGGACCAGTTATCAGCAGGGACCAGTTCTCAGCAGGGACCAGTCATCCAGTATGACATGACCACTTATCTTCTTGATCAATCATGCTCCAAGACAAGGACATTTCTTATTTCCTTTAGGTTGATTCTATCAATTCTTTGAGATGTAGCACTTCCAGACAAGTCACGGAGCTCTCTGTTCTCAGCAAGCCCAGCCTCCAGACTCCTCTATGTATTTTCTACCTGCCTCTCCGGTTTCAAGGGAGCCCGTCCTTTATTGCCCTATCAATTCAGAACTCTCTTTAACCAATTCTTACACTTTTCCTCAGAAGCATCCTCACAAAATCTTTATTGATTCTTCCTCTCACCTCCCTCATAAAAAATTAATTAGCCTGATCATTCCTGGTGTCTTCCCTCTACATCCAACGCCAGAAGAGAAAAACACTGACCGAGAAGCCCTGCAAGGTACAAAGGTGGGGTCCATAGCACCTATCCTTAGACTTCTGCAGTGCAGACCTCTTCATCTGAGCCTGTCACTCGTGGCTTTCCTAGTAGACAATTCAAGAAAACTTTGACAACAAGACAAGACTCATCTGACCTATTTTTGATATCAACTTTAAGATAAGACGCAGTTTGTCTTTCTCTCCAATGTTTTTAAAGGCCACAGAGGCTGACTAGCTCCAGCACCAACATGTATATTGCAGAAGTCTACAGCTGCTTGGACAAATCCCAGACTGGGTGATCAGAACATCCAGGGTCAAATGTGGGGCTTGAAATGGAAGTACAATCCTGGGAGCACAATTAATTCACTGGCGGGAGGACAGGTGAGAATGAAGGGGTTGAACAAAGTGGATTATCTGGGCATGTGATTCCCAGTCAGGGTGTAGGGCAGAGGATGTAAGGACAGAAACAGCACGACTGGGAGAAGTGAATGCGAGTGTTAGAGAGTAAGCAAACTCAAATTTGAAGATGGAAATTCACCTTTGTCCAGAAATTTAGAAGACTGGATGACATTCTTTCTCTGAGAATAAAAAAAAATATCAAAAGTCAATACAAGAATATAATAGAATACAAGAAAATACATTAAGAATACAATAGAAGACTTTTAATGATTTCTTTTGGGTTTTGAAGTCTGACTTGCAAATTACTCTTTTTAATTTTTGAGGCTGGTAATACTGTCATCTCTAATAGCAAACTCTCAGTTTAAATAAAGCAATATGTTATTGGCAATTGTTGAGAGACAGGAAGGAAGAATAAAACTACAGGCAAACAAAGAAAGAAAAGAAAAGAAAAGAAAAGAAAATCTACATGCTGAGAAGGAAGCTATGCCAAAAATTGTTACATAGGAGGGAGACTGTGGACTGCAACTGTGAGACATTGCTTTGGCTCTCATCTCCTCTTGCTGTTCTAAAACCTGACAACAAGGAAACTAATATTTTTCCATTCAGCCCTGCATTCTGTCCACTTAAATCTAAGCTGCCTGACCACTCTTTGCCCTGCTCCTGCATGAGAATAATGACAATTAAATCTGAATACCATGGGTTAACATCTACTCATCATGTGAATGTAATTTTCAAATTACTCGGTAGAACAGCAGCCTCCAAAAAGCTTTCATACTATGAACAAGAAGAAGTTGTTTAGTTATCAGATTCTAAATAGTCAAACACCATCAACCTTAATTTCAGTAATTCTTTTTAATTTATTACTTAGTCTGATTCCTTCCCAGCCAAATAGGCTGACACAGAAAGTGTCCCTTCACTTATGCTACTGAAGGTTAATATCACACACGGGACTCACTTCACCTGCCTTTGGCTATCAAAAAAGTTAGGCAACTAGTCTCAGATAGCTACCTGGGTTTCATCAGCTGAGGCTCTGTAAGGTTCATCTAATCTGTCTTCAATATTTATGTACTGCTCTCTTGAAGAATCTCTACTCCCTCAAGAGGGAACATGACTGACTAGCTAAAATTACGCTAATCATAAGGTGGCTAATGTTACCTGAGATCAATCCCTCTATACTTAAGACAATTTGCCCAATTTCTATCAAATTCTCCCATATCCATACCCAGTTTCTCCCTTCAAACACAGTGCAGCACTGGGCATTTTTAAAGCAAGTCAAGGTAATGCAGTTATACTTCGCCAGTAAGTAAGAAATTAGAAAACCTGGTCTTCATCACAAGTCTCTAGCCATAGGTATGCATAATCTTTCATTCATATCCTTTAATCATCTTATTCGTGGCAGTTACAGCAAGGATAGCCTCTCTTCTCGGTCAGTTCTCGTGACACACGCTGGCTGGAGCTGTGGTGGAAGAGGCAGCTGATGAGCGTGGGACAGCTCTTACTATTGATAAAGCACAAAATAAGTCCCAAACCAAAGCCGATACTTCTTCAGAGTGTTTCCCGATACTTGCCACGCAGTTGGAAAAACTAGCCTGGTAGTTTTTTCTACTCACACCACACACACACAGATTTGCTAGCCAGTTGGTTTGTTTGTAGACATCAAGATCTTGATTCGGTGGCCTGAACATAGGAACTGGTGCCATCTGAGATGCCTTAGCATATCCACAGCATCCAGATGGAGCTGGCAGGTATGACACGGGACTTGTAGGAGACCCTCTGTCGTCAATACAGTAAGCTAGATGACACACAGGACATGCAATTACATATTAAATGGCACTAGGCACCCACATTTCAGCAACTGAATTGATCATCAGGAGTTGGATTTTGGTCAAGATCATCACACTTAAAGGTACGCGTGTAAATGTGGGAGGTGTCTAAGCTTCCATGAGAGGCAATGGAAAGTACTCAGTATCCAGTGGAGCCCAGAAAACTGGCATCTCACCCTGATGTAGAAGGAGGAATTCAGTCACCCCTACTTTCAAAAGGTATTCATCCCTTTCTGAAGTCATTTTCTATGAAGATGTTTGTTAGGCTGCCTTTATGCATATGAAAATTTTCTCTGAGCCTTTGGAAAGCCTCAGATGTTTAGGAGGTCCAAAACCCTGCAGCCTGTACAGACAACTGCAGTACAGCTGCAACAGTTAAAGTGAGTAGAGAACGAAAAGGTAATTTTCTGGTATGAATGTTTTAATTGAGTACAACCAGGAGTGACTCTTACTTTAAAGATAGTGCAGTCCAGCGTCACCGACCACAGAAAGTTGAACTAGAGATGTCCTGAGGTCACTCCCAAGCTGAATTACCCTGTGCTCCTGCGCTTTCATGACATTGGCAAATTCTGAGCTCTTGGCCTAAGACTAAAGTCATCACTGCAATTTAGAAAATCCTGTGTCTTTGACACCTCTCCCTTTTTGGTTCTGTGTTTATCAGCAGAATGAATGCTTTAAAATTCATCTACTTGTCAATACAGAGAGAGACATTAAGAATTACTAAACCTTCCAAAAGTCAGGCTATGTATTTAAAACTCTCTTTCAAGTCCATGACCAGCTGCATTCATGTTCACTGTACTGCGGCTCAATATGCAACCAGCAGACTACCTCACCAAATGAACAATTGTGAGAGGTAATAGCACATCTGAAGCTTCCACACGCTTCCAAGAGAAAGTTATTTAGCACAGTTGTCACTGTAATTTTGATGCATTAGGAAAAGTCATTGTTCAGTGGAGCTCAGACTGTTGCCTTCACCTATGGAGAAAGATGGCCTGCTGCCAATTTCTGCCTGCTGCCTGTTGAATGATACAGAAAGACTGGCTGATTCACAATCTTTTTTTTTTTTACCTTGTCTTTTCTTTTTTATTTAGCTAAATGCTTTCTTTAATTGTTCCTTTCATTTGAAAATAAAGATAAAAAGGAAATGAACAAAGGTTCTCTACATGGCTAACTTTGTAAGAAAGCACTGGGGCACATTCGTGGATTGCTTTAAATAAATTCATGTATTCTGGCTGTGCTTTCAACTCAACTAGGCATGGATTAATGCTATTTTATTCATACACTGTGGTCTCTCCCTGGAATTCTGAAACATTATTTAAATGTATATTGCTAAGTAGATGAGGTTTGTAAGTTTGCAGCTAAACCTGTGTAATACACATTAATTATGCAATTACTGTCTTGGGTCTGAATTTATAGAGGCAATCAATTTACTTAGCTCTTTCTGCATTATTATTGACCAATACACCACAGATGTACATTACACATGCATGTAAAATACTACTATAGATACATTAAAGGCAGAGCTTGCAGCATTTCCTATTCTGCTTGCACAACACTTTCCAATATTAAAACTTACTTTATTCAACTTGAAAAATTTTGTTTAAAATTTTCTCTACTGTCTTAGCACCAAATATACCAGAAAAAAATAGGCTTAGAATAAAAAAATGGGGGGGGGGGGTATAGTCCCAGGACAGACCTAGTCTTCTAACAAGAGTCACTAGGATGTTATTTTAGTCCTAGTTTATATCCAAGATATGGCGACTTCTCTAGTTTTCCTTCTCTAGCCATAACCCTTTAAATGTGCACAAACTCAATGCTGCGATTAAAGTACATAAAGACCTCAGTAACAGCCAGTGTTCCTCAATGCATTACAAAACCCAACTCTGTGCCCTGTGATCTGACACAGTGGCATTTCTTACTCCTGCTTTGGGCTGCTTGAACACGCTGGGACATGTTGTCCCTCAAGTAGCCCTACACACAGGTCATGTCCCATATGTGCTTTTTATTCCAAACAAAAATCTGATCAACCTACTCCCAAGACCCCTAACTCTGAGGCTAGACCATATCTCTCCTCCCCTTTTATCAAACAATAAATGCTTACTTTTTAATGACTATTAAATGCTTAAGTGCTTATTTTTTCATTTGAATTAGAAGGACCTTACTGGGTGGTGGGATATGTGGATTCATTTTCTTCCCAGCAGAGGAGCCACTGAACTCACCGGCATCCAGTGCTCGTCCTGTGCTTTCCGCTAAGATCACCAAGAACACCACAGGACTAAGTTCTGGTCAGAAGCAAAAGGAACGGATAAGAAAAACTCAACAGCCCTATCAAGACTGCAATAGTTCCAAGCAGTCCTCTTCACTTGCTGACATCCAACACAGAGATGCCTTTGTAGCTTAGGCTCTTTTAAGTCAGAAAGCACCTGAGAAGGCGTTTAAAAGACTGCAGTTCTGAAGTGAGACACCTTGACTCAACCAACACCTTACTGTAGGTGCAAAGGTACCTTTTGAATTCAGGTCTAGCTCCATGTTTGCACTGAACTCAAAAATCCACAGTGCCTGGGCCTTATATCTGAAAGGTGAAAAGCCACAGACATCAGGAAGAGGAGGAGCTACAGTGCGGAGAATGAATTGCAGATAAAGGACATTTTGTTTTGTTTCAGACTATTCTGGCTAGTATGTGGTGAGGACACAGAAAACAGGTTTTTCAAGACTCAAAAAGCTTCTTCGCTTTATATTATTTACCTGTCAAACATAGGGTGAAAATTACCAGTGTTACAGAAACCGTTTTTGAGATTCTGTGGTAACATCCAAAAATGAGAGCTAAATGCACGTCCTCTCCCTACACACCCACATGACAGCTACGTCTAAGTGGACACGCTTTTGAGAAATTGCAGCTGACCTCTGTCTTGCTGTACGAATAAGCATCACTAATTTATGTCCTATCAGACAGTAAGGCTGTCCGGATCACAGGAAACATTCTGGGATCTGCAATTTACTTTGGTTCTCCTTCCGCTTTTCTTTAAAATAAAAGGATCCAAATGCACACAAGGCAGGCTCTGGGGAGGAGTGGGAACATGGAAGGAGAACCTGCAGCACCGCTGTGGGTCCTGCATCCATTTGCCAAGACATTTGCTTTTTGCAAATTCTTTCGCTCTTTTTGAGAGAAACAACAGATCGTGAGCGGCATGAGCACTCGTCCCTTTCTTTGCCCTCGTCCCTAAAGGTGGCTATGCAAAAAAAAAGAGAGAAAAAAAAAAAAGAGAAAAAAAAAGAGGCAAGAGCTATTTGCAAGCAGGGATTCCCCTGACTGAATGTAGCTGTGTGCTATGTAAGCCCTGTGTATTAAAGCCAGTCATTTGGGCTCCCTAAATAATCAGTGCTGGAAAACAGGCACTGCTAGAGTGTGACTTATCTTTTCCAAAGCATGTCCCGTCTCAAGTAGGCATCTAAAACTGGTCAGACGACCCTCCCGTGTGACTGGAAAGGGAGTCTGTGGTGACTAGCTCAAAATACATCAACACAGCAGAGAGCTGGGTAGGGTTTGGGTCACCCTAACTCTAGGAACTTGATTCTGTTCCCCACACATTGGCATCCAAAGCCAGTTTAGAGGCCCTAGGATATCACAGGTACCTACAGAGAGCTGGCAGACATGACGGGGAAAGTACAAGAGACCCATGCCCTGCCGAAGTGGCAGCTGGAAACCAAACAGGGTACCTAAGCTACCTGAACTAGCATTACACACCCATCTGCAGGCAAGTGACTCAACCCATGAGTCCTCCACTTAGGTATCTACAAGTATGACAGGTGTGTGACCTTCTGTTAAATATCTAGTTAATAGACCTATAGCCATAAAGTCAAATGTCTGTGATCAATAGAGTCAAGAGGACCTGTTATGCTAGAGAAGACCATTTCTCACTGATGCTGCTTGGGATGGGAATGGCCTGAGAGCGCTGCGTGCCTACCGTCCTACAATCTACAGCCCTGCTTCCTTCCCGCTTTGGTACCTACCTTCTCCTTTTCAGAGACATGGCCATACCAAGAGGAACCAGAAGAGTTCTGGAAAACCTGGTACAGAAAAGGTGCGAGGACAGCTCATTCGAAAGGGTGGAGAAAGGGCATGGTGGCACTGGTAGAATAGCATTTTTACACAGACATGGCAACTGGGATTGAATTTCATATGGATAAAACATGATCTACAGATGAGCTCCTGGATGCTTATGCATCCACAGAAAAACTCTGGCAGGGGCCTAGATTCCAGGCTTGACACCGACCCAAGTGTTCCCAGAGGGCCAGAGTTCATAGAATCATAGAATATCTCATGTTGGAAGAGACCCATAAGGATCATCGAGTCCAACTCCCTGCTCCTCACAGGAGTACCTAAAACTAAACCATATGACTAACAGCGTCGTCCAGATGCTCCTTGTACTCTGACAGGCTTAGTGCCGTGAGTCCTAGCTCCGGCTTTAAATTTTAACTGAGCAAAGGACCCTGAGGGTAGGGGTTGGGGCATGGGGGCATTGACTATGTCTTTTTAAGTAACTTTTTGGAGTTCAATAATGAGTTAAGCTGCCAACACAGATGTAGCCCTGAGAGAAGGCAAGGAAAAAAAGAGAAAAAAGAGAAGGAATATATATGCAACTAAAATTCATGTTTTAGCAATTCTATTGTGGCCAGATTTCTTCTCTTTTTTTATTAGAAGTAGAAAGGCAGAGGACAAGTAAGGGTATCTGAAAACTAACAACTTCCAGTGTGAATGGAAATGCTAGTATAGTTTGCTTCATATTAGGATAACAAGCAGGGTCTGAATATCTAAGAATCATTAGAAACAAAGAAATTCTCTGCTAGAGAAGATCTTTGCCTTCTGTTCAGCACATGGCATAATGAGGCCCTTGCTCACAGAGCCACACTTCCTAAAACTAGATTACTTATAAAATCCATTGCTCCCTCAGGTAAGGAAAATTTTGAAGCTTTTCAAGTGGCAGAATTAACAAAGCTATTTGGTAGTGTTTCTCCTCCTAGGAGACTTCTCTTCTCAGCTGTTGCTTCAGCCTGGCAGCCCAGATGAAAGAACAGCCTGGGACAGAACAGATGAGGGACTCTGCAGGCGGGGGTAAAAAGAACGTTTTCACACCATTCACAAGAATTGGATCCCTCCGCTGCATAGGGAGCTAAAATTAGCCTTCTCTACAGGCCTTCGACTTTTCAAGCATTTCTAACAGCTCACAGACTAGAATCGTGCTTTACGGAGCTGCAAGAACCACCCTTCCTGAAATTCTACTCGCATTGCTAAAGAAAGAAGTAGGGTGTTAGGATGCTAGCTTTTCATCTGCCTTTTTTTTTTTTTCCCCACTAGCACCTTGAAGAAGTTCCCTCACAGCATGGTAAAGCTTTGATTTGACCCTCCCCCCATGCTTCTCATTGTCCTGACTCACTGCCTCTCCATGCAAGTGAGATATCAAAACATCATGAAGATTTGTTGGAGTAAGTTGCGATCAAACAACCGCATCTCAGATCTTGGCAAAGATGAACTGAATACCCCTTTCAAAAAGACATTTGCCCAGTCTTAAAAGAGCCTTAATGAGAAGTTCTATTAATCAACAGTTAACGAACATTACCATAAATATTTTTGACAAAATGGCATGCATGAAATTTCATCTGTTCTACCAACAGAAGCAAAATCAGATTAAAATCTTAATTAAAATATGAAGAAGAGGCTTGTCATGATCTTCAACACAGTGGAAGGTTCCTTTTTTGAAAATCAAGCTCTCTCTTGCTGTCACATTACACTATGTTGTTAATGAGCCCTTTCATTTCTCCGTGCATAGCAATATATTTAATCTTAGCTGCATATTTTAAATGATTGATGTTCCCCTAATTACATTTTATGATATATTGTGCTGTGCCACCTCTAATGAGTAGCAAACATGGCATTACCTCACTAGTATTCAACCACAGAAATCAATAACTGACATTTATTCAATGAACTGCAAATTGTGATTCACTAGCTTCTCTTTGTGTTGAGTAAATTCAAACTGTAATTAATTTTCATGCGTATCACAAATAGCAAATGCATGTATGGGCTAACTTTAAAAGTGATTTGCTCCTTCCCTGGCTAATTACAACACAGCAAAAAGCCTCAAGCCATCATTCAAAGGGCTGAGAAAAATCAATGGCTTGACAGAAGCCATCTCCTTAGGTGGGTAGAGCACAGTCATCGTTTACACTCCTGAGAATACTTCAGAGCCGTTTCCTAAAACATGAGGTTGCTCCTGCCTTAGTGGATGAAGGTGGTATCATTCAGAAACAAACTTACCTACATATATTTACTTGTGCGCAAGAATGAGAAACTCCTAGCAGGAAACAAATACCCTACTGCAAGAAATACATAACTGCCTTTTTCAAAAGACAAATATCATCAGGTGTCATCCAGAACCTGGAACAAGAGAGCCGACTCGCTGCTATTCACAAGTGATGGTTTTGCTTGTAAGCAACATCAAAGTTGAAAAAACTACGACTTTTGCCCCTTTCAAAGCTCCTACCTGTGGCTTTAGTTAGCTTGTGATTTCTTTACTGAAAACATCCACTCAAATCAGAAGACAGTCCCAGAGGACTTTACAGCTAATGCTCTGTAGGCATACCAGTGCAGGAGCAGAGGTGTACAAACCGCCCAAGCGTTAAAGCTGAAGGCTCTGAAATTGATAGCAAAAGATTGTGGGTCACTTTAGGATCAGTGCAGTCCTTTGCCCCAAAGCAGAGCACCGTTTCAGGGACAGCTGTCCTGTTCAGGATCTAAACTGGCAGTCACCAAGAGCCTGTGTCCACCTCAGTAAAATAAAAATATCTCTGGCACTGAGGCCAGCTGGTGCGAAAGGGCCTGCATCCACACCGGGTTCAGCTCTCTCCAAAAACAGGCTGGTCAGGTGCGATGTGCCTCTGGGAAAGACCCCTGGCCTATGTTAATTCCCAAACAGGAATTACGTGAGCGGCTGCTACCAGGTCTGGGCCAAAACTCTGCCAGTGACCACTCTACCAATACAGATGGTCAAGTGCCCCAAGCCCAGGACAACACTCCCGACACCACCTAATTCACCAGTAAAGATGTAGTCAATGTTTTCCTCCTACGACCCAGCACAGATTTCAGCTTTTTTTTCTAAACAGCTCCCCTTCAGCTTTAGGGCATCCACCTTAAACCTCTGAGGTCAGCTTTCTGCAGCAGATACCATTTGCCGTTACACCCTTGCCAGGGTTCTGTGTGCATTACCTATGCTGGATTTATTGAGACAATTAACACAGAGTGAGAAGCTGCAATAGAATATGCTACGTTAGAATACATAAATTTAGTTGTAAATTCGGTCTTCAGTAATTACTGCCAGTGTTATCCTGGCGTCCCAAAAGATGACTGCGGGCAGATGATGTCTGATGAGAACTGATCTGACCAACTCTAGCATCTTATTCACACCTAAGCTCCAGGTGCTCAGTGAAGGAGTGCTCCTAAAGCACACGCCTAAGTTCCCCGTGTAGTCACTAGGGACTGGCAGGTACCTTTGAAGGCCTCCAAACAGGGAGCCTGCCTGGCTGATTGAGGTGTCCAAAATTAAGCAGGCAAGATCTTTCTCTAGAGCCTCTAAAAGACAGCTGCCTCCTTCCATGAGATAAAGAACTTAGGACACCTGATTTTTGAAGCAACCAAAGTGTAAGTGTGAATTCAGTATCTCAGGCAGAGATTCCATTCTGCCCCAAAGAGACACTGAATTTGCACCTGCGCTGGTTGTCGAGCTTGACTCTTCACCGCCTAGTTCTGTGCAAAGCAAGAATAAAGACAATAAAAATCACACTGAGTCAGAGTTCTTTCTAAATACCAACGAGGAAAAAATATCAGTTTATACAAGTTTTTTTTTTAATCTTTATTTTAATGGTCACTTGCAACAAGTAATAGGAATATGTTGATCTATTTTCTAATTAAACAAACTTCATTTATATAATGAATTGACCACTGCTCATTTCTCAGACTTGCATCAAGTTCTGTGGTTTAAAGAAGGCATCAGCCTCAGGCCTGTATCTGCAAATAAACCAGAATTTTCTTTCTCAGCCCATACAACACAGAGTTAATCTTACCTCCAAGAAAGATACTCTTGATTCCTCTTGGCATCCTTTGGGAGGAAAGGAATCAAGAAAGACAGGTGGGGAGTTCAAATTAATGGTGAAGTAAAGTTATCGCCATGATTTTAAACTAAATGGTTTGAGTTTCTTTTCAACGTTGCCTCCATTTTTGGCTTCTTTGTAAGTGTCTCAAAGACAAGGATGCCTCAGGGTTGGCTCTAGGGTAATTGCCAGAACCCAACTCTAGATCTGAGAAATGGCAGAAGAGCAATCATCTTAGACACATTTCCAGGCTGTCATTGGATTTTCCACCAATATTTAAGGCAGATGGACAAAAGGGCAAAACTACCAAACTACAGCTTGCATCCCTGATTTTTTTTTAGAGAAAAATTCACTTTGATGCCAGTTTTGACACACTAATTAAGCCAGAGTAAACCCCCTTCCTGGCCTCCTAAAACCTGGTTGAGCTGTGACAGGAGAAAATTACAGAACTGTATTTCCAAAGATGTTCTGTCTTCTATAAAATATAAAACTAATGCAAAGGTATGGAGTTAATTTAACCTATCCTGGGCAAATGCAGGTCTGTATCAGCTTTGAACGGTTAATCCATAGACAAGCCTGCTAATGAGTCTGCTATCCTATTCAGGTTAATGAGCCCTTGAGCATCTGGTGAAGGCACAGACACTTGGCAATTAGTGTCTTTTATTCAAACCAGCTGACAGGCTAGGCAGCAGTTGATCCCTCGCTTTTATTATTTGTTGCCATAGTGCCTAGCATGCCAGCTCTGAACCTGCATGCACTGGTTGTGTTGGTTAAGAATGGATTCCTTCAGATTTATGCTGAGCCCAAGGATACGGGCTTTATGGAGTGGATTTGAACCGCAAAGTCTCCTTTCAGGTCTTCATGGCTTGTGTGCATGGTCAACACATCTCAGAAATGAACTCTTCTTCCTCGAGACCCATCAGTTCCGTTCAGTTCAGTTCAACCGTCAAAGGTCGAACAGGATAGCTAGCGTACCAGTACAACAGGCAGTGGAAAACTGTTTTCTACTCTCTGTTAGCGATACTAAGGTACACAAAGACAGGCATACTAGAGCTGTATTCCTTCCCAGCATTCATTGCTCACGGGATGTGTTGGCTCCTAGAACACGAAGTACGTATGGGAAATGCAGGAGTTTTAAATTGCCTTTGTGCCGCTGGAGGAAGCTGTACCTGAATAAACAATTCATTTGTACGGAACGAGTCGGGGAAGAGGAGAAAAGTAAAGTAAAGAAATACTATTATTCCCCCTTAATGGATAAAGAAAATTAGCTACAGAAGGAGGTAACCACATCATCCATTTTCAGCTACTTTAACATCTAACTTGCATGCTCTGAATTGCCCCCCGGAGGATCCTACTTCTTGTCATTGGCTGTACATGGAAATTGCCAGCCTTACTTATTACCTTTGGTCTCTAAATTGTAGCTAAGATAAATCACCCCAGCCGCCTAAAGTAAATGTTATATATATGCTTCAGACAGGCCAAGGGTTCTGTTCCAGAGTGACGGCTGCTTCCCCGGGGATGACTCTAGTGGCTCTTAATCCTAGTTATTCATCCCACCATTCTCTCAACGTATAAATGTCTCAGCTGGGACATTGCAACTGCAAATGAGGCAGCAACTAGACTGTCATACTTCACAGGCTTGTTCAGGTAAACTGGCTTCCCTTAATAAACTAGGCTGACACCTGCAACAACCAAATCTTATTTAATATTGATATTGTGGGAGAACACACATATCAACCAAGCCACGTTATCCTTGCCCTGGTCTCTGTTGTACCATACAGGTTGCTAACATCCACATGACCTATCAAAGAGGGTTCATATACACACACTTGGAAGAAGAATGAAAACACTGAAAAAAATAGCCCATTTAACAGCAATCTAATTTTCGCAGTGACTTAGAAAACTATGTTTAGTGGGGGACATGGACCAAACTTCTGACTCTAGACTAAGATTCAAGGGCATATATATTTCCCCTGAGAAGCAGACTTCAAACTGCCTTGGTGTTTGTTTGGGGAAGTTTTGCTTAGGAGCTGACTCTCAGAATTTCTGAAACTGTGTACTGCCCTACTAAGCACATCTGAAGTTAAGAGCCAGCATTTAACGCAACAGTTTTAACTCAAGAATCATCTCAGTTTTCAAAAAAGCAAATCTACAGTGCCTGTTTTAAGTAAGTACACATAATGTAACTAAAAGCTAAAGAGGAATATCATTTAGAAGAATATGCAGCCAAAATGTAGCTACCTCCTGGAGTGCTTTAAGCTATCCAAGTAGTGCATAAAGAGCATCCTAATTCATCCACTAAAATAACTTACTGGTCCCAGATCATTGATCATTTATATTATACTTTGGATATTTTTCTCTTTTTTGGTGTTGTGAAGTGCTTGAATTATGTCTTTCTGCTGTGAGAAGCAATTCCTTATAAAATGATCCAGGAAACTACCAGAAGAAAGTGTGCATTTTTAAACAGAAAAATCTTTGCTCTCTTCCTTCTTCATTTAGCTTGACTGTAGAGATCCCCAAGCCTGTCTTCAAATTATCTTCGTCTAGGTCAGTTGGCCTAATAACAGCAGTTTGTTGCCAATACCCAATTTTCATCAATCTTCTTTAATTAAAATCTCTATTAAACTGCTCTCAAATTTTGCTTTTCATTGGAAATTGAGTTAACCTTATCTGAAATGTCCACGAACTGGTGCTAAATTTGTCCTTCAGCATTTTCTGAGAGCAAACATTTTGAGGTAGGACTGATGTTATATGGTATAGAACATACCTTGGGGCATTCCCTTTGGGGAGTTCAAGTCAGCTGTCCTGGCTGTGTCCCCTCCCAACTTCTTGCTCACCCCTGTCTTACTCACTTTGGGGGCAGAGTGACAAAAAAGAGGACGCTTTGAGGCTGCGAGCACTGTTCAGTAATAGACAAAACATTGCTGCATTATCAGCACCCTTTTATCCACAAACCCAAACCACAGCACCATAAGGGCTGCTGTGAAGAATGTTAACTCCATCCCAGCCAGACCCTGTACAAGCGATAAAACAAATACTGAAAAGTTTTAGCTATACGTATACAGAGAGACGTATAGATAAATATGTCTGTGTACAATAGTTTCCTAAATAACCTACATTCCTCATCCTCTGCCACCGCTATTTTTATGATTTTCTTAGAGTCCTAATGCAGGAGCCTTTACTCATACTCTGTAGCACAGAACTCACCCAGCCCTCTGGGCGTAAAAGTCTACCTGCACTCTTTCAGATGCAGACCTGAGGCCAGTGCGATGCTATTTTTAAAAAGCAAAAATTAGAGATAGGCCCTCTGAAATATCAGACAATAAGTACTTCAAGACGTGTTTGACTGCAGATGTACAATTAGATGTTTTTATTTACTTATGTAATCATTTCAGTATAAAGACATGGCTTGGGTTCATTCACTTTTTAATTCCTAGAAGCACTAATTACATGCTTTTGCATGGTTTTCACTTAGATCCACTGACAAAGTATAGAGGATGGTTTTAAAAAGATGATTTGTCTAGACACTGATTGGTTTTGCCGTAATTTAAAGTAACATTTGATCTTGCTGGGATTTTATTTACAGATCTCGGTTGGCAACACTTTCTCATAAACACCGACAAAAGTACCCAGTACATTTTTATGATACTCTGTGATACCTTTTCATTGCTCTTTCAGAATGATGTTGCTATTTCAGAGGCACTTAGGGGTAAAGTGTTCTGTGAAGGGTGATTTAATCCTCTGTGCTGTCTTGACAGGCCAGTTCCTGGGTTGGTCTGCCCATCACTTAGAAATCTTTCAGATACACTCTGTAGCCTTTCAGGTTTAGGAATATTCACTCGACAGTAACATTCTTTCTGCTTTGGCTGCTAGGGACAAAAATTAGTCTCTCCAAACCGCGGTATGTGCTGATAAATTGGCATTGTAGAATATGCAATCGTGGAATCATTTTCATAATGCAGGGGAAGTGCTTTCCTTGTTTTCAGCTGTTGGGCATAAGAACTGTGATAGCTCTCTGCATCTTTTCCTCTGCAAAGGATACGGTGCCTGGAAAGGAAGCAATATTTTGAAGGCGTTCAAATTAATATGAGGTATTTTTCTAGGATTCAACAATCGGATATGTTTTACTAAATTACAAATAATATATTCTCATAGCAACGGCTGATTTTTAGCAACCTTATGCTCGGAACAGCAATATCACACTTACAATAGGAAGATCTCATGTGTCCTTATTCTACCAAAAAGCAATTTATTATATTTACAAATAAGTATATCTGCCTTTCTTTGTGCTGATTTTGCAGGAGATAAGAGATATCCTAAAATTATGCTAGTGTTAAAGAATATTCAACTCAGAGATTTAGAATGGTCTGACTATTTTGTGCAAGATGTATCTTTTATATATCAAATTAACAAGTAAGGCTGTAATCAGAAAGGCACACAGTTGGCATTCACAGAGTTAGGACACCCTGGAACAATTAGGCCCTGATGTTTTGAGCATGCTTCGTGTGCATTACCAGCTTGGCAAGAATACTCAGGGTCCGTCAGAGAGAAAAGAAACATTCTTGAGATAACAAGAAGGATAATTGGACCTAAGAAATGTAGGCTGTGACTAATAAAAGGAAACACCCTGCCCCAGAAGGAGCCGACGGCCAGGTGATTGACAAAGAAGCAGCACGAACTGGGGGAAAGGTAAAGGTGGGAGGGGGAGGTCGCGACCTCCGATTCTATTCCAGGCTGGAAGATCTTGCCCCCCCACACCTGCAAGGAGCATGCGTGCTAATCTACATAGCAAGCGAGGGTAATTTAAATATAACTGGCCAATAGTAGATGAGACGGTGACTACTAACCAATGAATGTAAATTTAGGCGGGCTTTTACTAATCATGTAACAGAAGAAATAGACTGTTTTTCTTTGGTGCTGTGTGCTAGCTTTGGGGCATTACTACCTAGCACCCATCTTTGGCCAAATATGAAATAAATGATGTCTCTCCTGAGTGTGTGATTACTGGCTCGTTGCACACCAGGAAACGAACCCGCTTTTCGGACAACACTAGGTCCCTAGATATTATGCTAGGATCCTACAAGCACCTGTATGAAGCGAGCTATAACAAATACATACCTATGTAATACATGTGATTCAACACTCGGCAGTTCAATTGTTCATATATCTCATTTATTATTTTACAGTGCGCACACATATGACGTGTGTTTGGAACACACATGGACATAGACCAAACATTTCAGGAGTACCTGATGATTTACCTGGTGTCCCTGATCACCGCAGCGGGGTTGGACTAGATGACCTTTGATGGTCCCTTCCAACCCAAGCTTTCTATGATTCTATGATTCTATGATTTTAATGTCTGCATTTTCTGCTGCTCAGCTTCAAGAAACCATAACAAAGCTCAGCACTTGCTCACTCTCAAGCCTCTCTCCAGCGTGCCAAACTGAGCATCCAAAAACAAAGCACTCAGAAGCCACTTCGGGGTTTGACAGTGTTTAACATGGGACTGAGCCTCCTCTGTGATTTCATCATGTCTGTGAAACATAGAATCATAGAATCATAGAATGGCTTGGGCTGGAAGGGACCATCAAAGGTCATCTAGTCCAACCCCCCTGCGATGAGCAGGGAAACATCACTGAGGTGTTTCACGGGTGAGTCAGGGACACTGGTGACTAGGGAGGGGGTCAGACATTTCTACTTTTCAATCTATTCCTGCCTTTCTTCATCCAGGGGCTTTGGCAAGGAGAACGATAAGGTCTGTTCCAGTTTGTTGCCTCCATTTCTGTCTTGCACTCCAAAACTGAGATGTTAAGTTTTATACTTTCCAACCTGGTTTTCCAGCATCTCTGAAGGTGGCTGCTTTAGCCTGTCTCCACTGATATCGGAATGACTGTCATTAAATTCACCGTCTCCTCTCCCACTGTCCTTCACACTCAATTGACCTGGAGCTGAATGGGCACTAAAACCAAAAGGAAACCATTAAAACTTTCTTTTCCAGGCACCACAAGAATGTGAAGTACGGTATTTCCAACTGTTAATTTGCAGAAATAGACATATTTACCTTAAATTGGAAGCAGACTTTTCCTCCAGCTGAAGAGATGAAGGATGAAAAGAAACAAGAACTTGACTCTCCTAGAGGAGAAAAATATCTTTGCTTATTCCTTTGCGTAGATTTAAATATCAGCGTGGCACAAACAAGTGTTTCAGATTAAAAAAGGCTGAAGTGCAAGAACAAAAGAACAGTTCAATAGTAAACGTAAATACGGCACAAACGTGCGCAATACTTAGCTGCAGTATAACCTGCACGTTTACAGGACGAACAAATCTGGTTTTCTCAGTTTACAGGCAGAGAAGCTGAAGCACAGAGGAATCAGCCATTTGGGCACTCGGCAGCCTCGTCGTCGGGGCCCTTCTCGGGGTCAGCAGCGTCCAGGTCGAGCAGCCGGGAGTTGGGCAGCGCACCCTCAGGCAGCTCCACCACGACCAAGCTCCGGGCGCAGGCAGGGCTGCTGTCATTGCCGTCGAGGATGCCGCCGTCCTTGGCCACCAGCTCCAGCGTGTAGGAGGGCTGGCGCTCGCGGTCCAGCTCCTGGAGCAGCACCAGGTCGGCGCGGTGCAGCTCCGCACCTCCACACCGAAAGGGCTGTTTGAGGGCCGCTCAGGACAGCGATGGCCCAGGGTCGATCAGGCAGGAGCAGTCCTTTGTGGGCTGCTCTTAGCTTCTTCTGGCATACCCAGGGCAGCCTGTGCCAGGACGGTATTTAAAGCAGAGGGAGCACAAATGACCAGTCATTCTCTTCCCTCTCAGCTTGACTGATCAGCAAGAATCTCTTGGGCAAATCTTGCAAGGTTAAAAGACATCAGTTAGTGACAGTACTGCCAGCTAAGGATACAGTTGGAAGAGATTTGCCGAGATACCAAGGATGGGCGGTTAAAGCTATGTTGTGAGGTCCTTTCTTTAACTTGCTCTGAGCGTACAATGTAACGCAAAGAGCTCTTACTTAAAATCCCAGAAAAGGAGAAATGCAAGGGCGGTTTTAAAAGCTAGCAGCAACCTCACCCACCCAAACAGCATGGGCCAGTGGCCCATTTCTGAGGTCACCAACAAATTCAGCCTCTTTAACCTTCTTTTTAGAAAGTAGCAAAAAACAAGGTCCATGGAAAGAGGACAAAAACTGCAAAGAAGTTTTAGCCTACTCTGATTTCAGAGGGGACTCTCCTACTTGTACTGAACCACAAATGACTGATGACCAATGGGACTGAAGATACTGGTCACAGCTAGAAAGTGGCAGAAACTTAGTTTTATGAAGTGATGCCAAAAGGAGTCGTGCAGCCCCTCTGTATTCATCTGGCTGTTTCTGAGTCAGCCTGATTTTATGCACCAGTGCACTTACTGGGAAGCAGTTGCTCTGCTCTACTTGTCGGTCTCTGGTCCTAGCAACAGTGGCAAAATTATCTTTGAACAAAGCCTTTTTATAGGAATCATGAATATTTCTTTATCCTATAAGCTCTATACAGAAAATCTCCCATCTGTGAATGATTTGATTTTCCAATATGTCTTTTTCACTTGATAAAGGCAGGAGGGTTCTTTTAGCCCACCAGGGCTGACAACTACCGTAGCATTTCAACATACGCTTTTGACAACGATGTTTTAGCAACGGGGGGGGCCAACAGTGCGCACGACTTCTCTCTTGGTCTTACTTTTTCATAACCAAGCCTGAGATAGCAACTTTTCCTGTTAGGTCTTCTGGGACTTTGAGTCTCTCTAGGATCGACCACACTTGCTCTGGGCATCATGCCCGCGCAGGCCGACTGCCACAGGTGCGCGGTCACCCTGTTATTTCCTTGCACGTGCCGTGACCGACCGTCTCGGAACAAAGCAGCGTGTGCTAACGAAGGGCATCTGGAGTTTAAAGACAGACATCTTCTGGGGCACGCGTGAAGTGACAGGCGGGCTAGAGCAGACACTGCAGATGTGTCCCCTGTGGCATCAGGCATCGACCCGAGGTGGGTCACACACCCTACAGCTTGCCAGGCCGGCTTTAGTCCCCGGGGTGGATCCCCCCTCATCCGAGCCCCGGAGAAGCCGGACCTGCCGCCTCTCCACCTCGGGTGCTCCGGGGAGCCCCCCCAAGACACACACACACCCCCCGGAGCTGTTGCCCCTCTTGCAACGCGCCCCCAAAGGACTCGCCCAGCCCTTTTTCGGACGCCTCGGCTGCTGGAGGTGTCTCTAATTCCCCGCTTGAGCTACAGAGGGAGCCCGGGGCTCTGCTTTGGCGGGAGCGGCGCGGGTGGGCGGGGGGGAGGCCGCCGGTGGAGCTGCCGCCTCGGGTCCGCTCCAAACCTCCTTCCCGGCCTTTGGCGTTCCCGGGGCGTAGCCGTGAAAGCCTCGCCAGCGCGTTTTGCGAGCACACGGAAGAGCGGGGGGAGGCTGGGCCGAGCCCCCGGCCCTAGGGCGGCGAGCGGCGAGAAGGCCGGCCTCGATGGGGGCCCAGACTTCCGCAAGGCCTTGGACACTTCCGCTCCTCTGCGCCTTTGTTGTTCCCCGTGAGGGGAACAATTTCTGTTTGATTTCATCCCTGGTGCAGGTTCCCGTAAAACCTGACAGCAATGTGCGTTTCTCAGCTGCCTGCACGTCTTGTGGATTTTTATGGCAGCGCGCTCTCGCGTGCAGTAGCGTCAAGACTTAAAACACGAGGAACTGGAACCATTAAGAAGGAACTGATACACTGGAGGAATAAATCTGAAGGGTAGTCTCTGGGGCTTTGTTTTAATTTTATAATCGTTCCTTGAAACAGAAGGAGGGCTAACAATGTAAACCAAAAGCATACAAATGAGGTATGTCTCAATGTCATATTACCCCATATTCTTATTAAAATCTTCAATATTACATTCTTTTGTCATTAGGACCAGAGGGTTCAGCCTGCTAAAAAGAAAGATGTCCATAAAAAAATACTCATCTCTTTGATAAAGTATATTGCAAGAAAGTAATTCAGTGTCACACAGAGCTAAATATGCCATATATTCAGTACCCTCGTGGCAGGTTAAAATATAGTTGAGATTACGAAAGAGCAGCAGAGTAGGAACAAATCATCTTTATCAATTCCAAGCCATCTCTTCTTTAACCTGGTGGAAATTAAGGATCAGAACTAATTGAGATCTGGACTAGATACAGAAGATGATTTCTTGGATTCCATCACCGTCATCATATCTCTTAATCTTTTAGGCCTTTTGTATCTAAAGCACCTTTTCAGACACATGCTAAACCGACAGCATTATAAGGCTGCAGCAGGACAGTATTTGTTATTCTAATGATTTATAACCAAATACTTTACCTATTAGCAAAGGCTAATACTGGATCCATCAGTCTGGACACAAGTAAATTAGCCATTAACTTCTGACACCTAGCATAAAACAACCAGTTAGGTCTGGCCATCTAAGTAATTAATTTAGGTTCTCTTTGTGGACACCATGGGGATTATACGGTGGGCTGAAACTACTCATGTATCTCAGCTGACTAATTTATATTAAATGCCTATTATTTAGGTTACTGAAGCTAGGGAAAATTAACTCCCCATCACGATAACATAGCTATAGTAGGAGCCGGTTCTACACAGGTACATAGGTGTCCACCCCGCACTGGTTGCAGTGGGCGATTTCTCAAGGCCTAGGCCTGGGAAGCTCCTACGTAACACTTTTCATCTTTAGATCGTAAATGACTTTACAGAGGAAAGCAAGGACTTTATTCCTAATTTATACGTGGGGAAACTGAGGTACAAAGAGAAATTAAGTCTGTAAAATCCTGGGAAGATGAAGAGGGGTTGATCACTTTCCTTTCCAAGACAACAACCGAAGAGCATCCAGGGGAACGGGCATAGAAGAGGTCCAAAGCAGGCGGAGGGGGACACCGCCAGGGCACAGCCAGGGCTGCTGCCCAGCCGGAGGGGAGCTGGGAGTGAGTCCCTCACTGACAGGGACACAGTCCCTTGATACCCAAGCAGAGCAGGTCTGGGGACCAAGGGTCATCCGAGAGCCCAGTGACTGCCAGACAGGTTTGCAGTGACTGAAGCAGGTCTGAGGGAAGTCAAGGCAGCAAGCCAGGGCCAGGGGAAGAAGTTCTGGTGGTGCACCGACAAATACTTCTTTGCACCATACATAGGTAAACTGAGGAACCTCGTCACATGACAGTACAGGTGCTGAAAGTTTAGCAAGCTTCAAAAACGGACAGACAAAAGTTCGTGGAAGAAAAGGCTACCAGGAGTTGTTAAACACAGCACTCCCATCTTCAGTGGAGCAAGTCCTGGCACTTTGACTTGGTGGAGCCTAAGTGAATGCATTCAGGAATATCAGTTACATACTTATATCAATCTTATCATCTTCCCTAGGCTCCTGCCATCAGCCAGTCTCTCCAGCACACTACTGAACTGGTTTGATCAGGCGGGCAGAGCCGTGACACAGTACAGCCAGGTGTATGCCCTTTGCATAGCTTAGGGGTGGCTGTGAACACCTGCTCATCTGACTCATGGTCCGTCGTACTTGACCCCTTCACTTGACTTAAGGAGAGATGCTTCAGAAATACCTACTCTGCGACTGGGCTTCAATTTTTGTGTTTGCAGCATTTCATCTATTTTACCTACTGGCAGTGGGGGTTTTTTGTGTTTAAGGCTATTCTGTCTGCCGGCGATGATGGCAATTGCATAGCCAAACTGAAATGCTGGTATATCTACAGAAAGAAAGTGTATGTATCTCTTTTTTTTTTACCTAATTAAACCAAGTCTTTTTATAATTATGATCCCACAATACTACCTGCCTATGAAAATGCATGTAAACTGATCATGATTTTAGCCTGGCTTTCTACATTTATTTTGTCTATACTTTTATCTGTGCATTTGCTCTTCTGCCTCTTGCCAGTCCCTTCCAAATCTGTTCATCTGTTACAACTACATCTGAGAATCAAGTAGAAGTCCCAAAACATTATATTCTTACACTAAGTAGGACAGCTTGAAAGCAGGGGAGAGGCTGCAGCATGGGCCCATACATTACTACATGCCAGAGAATTAACCTGGGAGAGAGCCATTATGAATGCCGTAGCTGCTGGAGAAGCTTCTGTTGGTGCTCACCCCTTATTAGGCCCCAGAGAATCCAACTTCATGGAACAAATCCTTAGGAAAACAGGCTTCATTTACTGTGCTGCTCGTGAAGTTGCCTAAATTGCCCATCACTCTTCGAAGCTGCCGGAAGACAACCAGAAGTTTGCCTTTGCAGCTTGCTAAGCCAAACTTCGGTTGGTGTGATCAGCTTAACTCCACCGGCTGCAATGGAGTCACGATCTAGTCTGCTCATCTGTCAGTGCTCCCAGGGGTCTGGTCCCAATCCACTGGGCAGTAAGAGAGTGAGGGAGAGGGACTTCATCCTGCTTCCCCAGTGCCATTTGCTCCACTGCTTCTCTGGTGGCTCCGTATTCTTCTGGATTTTTGTCATCTAGCAAGTGTAATCAGGTTGGGGTTTTTTCATAGCTTGGCTGATCAAAAGAGATTCTGTGTTTGTAAACAGAGAGATTGTAGGTACTGTAAACAGATATTCTGCTCCACTTTCCTCCCCCCCCACGCCACAAATGATTTGAAAAAATGTCAACGCTGTCTTCATCAAGAGAGACATCATTAACAGAAATCTCACAGATTTAAGTGTTTTATGTATTGCGTCTTTCTGAAATCAGAGGAAGAGCTGTTAAAAGATACACAAGGTACTCTCATCCATCTTGCTGCCAAGGCAAGTTTATTTCTACCACATATTTGCTAGTGCAGTGGTACTCAAATGACAGTGCTTGGAGCTGCTTCTGCCACAACCATGAAGCATCAGTCACGCTCTGAGCAGTGACACCTTCTGCGCCTTACAGCCCGGAACAAGGTTCTTCCAGGGTTCCCAGTGGCTATTTCCACCAAGTAAATTCAAAATAACAAGTATTTGTCTGCAACCCACACAGCTGCTTCCTGTCTTTTTTTGTTGATTTTTTTTTTTCTTTTTTGGTATAGCTCCAGCCAGGATCAAAACTGGGGATTAACACATACTGTGCAGGACCAGACTTCAGAAAGACCCCAAAAGACTACATCAAAGAGTGCTGCAGGCCACGGCGGGAAATACAATGTTAATAAAATCCCTCACCTGGAAAGTGAGCAAATACAACAAGGAACAACAAACTACTTAAGTGCTATCCCAAAATTACCTTTGCATGTAGCAAAGGCATTATGAATTTTAAAGAATAATACCTGGAGGAGACGCATGTTTTGTCAATGAACATGTTAAGGTAGTCATGCTCATACTCATAGGAAACTAGTACTGGTTGCCCATGTGTCTTTGAATGCTTGCTGGTTTATTTAAAAATGTTTGTGAGTCCTGAACTTCACATTATTCTTGTTTCTCATTATCAGTTAATTGCCATCATTAATCATTGTTTTCTTGATTAAAAAGTAACAGTCAGTTCAATGCCATGTGATATGGATGACTAATCACAACTCAGGAGTAATAAAGAGCTGAAATAAGTGTTCACGAACAAGTTGTCATCTGTAATTTGTCCTCATAAACTAGTTGGCAAATACTTATGTGCAATGAATACTTCCATACAAATTAAGATGAGCTTGAAAATGATTTATAAACAGGGAAAAATAGTTGAATTCTTCTCATATTTCATTTGCAACAAATAATTTGGACAAATACAGTTATCAGAGGGGGGAGCAGAATACCTCTATGTAAAGTGAGTATTTACAATGCAAATGAGTTGAAAATCACTTTTGCTATTGCTTTATGCTATCAAAATTTTAAAGTGCCAGGTGCGGATGTAATTTCCCTAGCAAGACTGTTGCATAATCCTAATAGCATTCCCTCTTCAGAAAGTTTTGTCAGAATTTTCTCTTTCTTAATTATTTCATTGCTCCTTATACAACTCCATCTTTCTCTCCTAGTCATAGGGTGGTAGATGGACTCCTTCATGCAGACCGTCCTGCCTATTGCTTCAGTATGCTTAGTTCCGCCAGTACTAAATACATTGTGAGTAGGATTCAGTTACCTATACTAAGCCATCATCCACAGCAATTTAAGATGCCCTAAGATACCTGAGATTCTCAGATGGGGATGGCGAATGAACCACAGAACTTCTGGAGGACCCACTGACTGTTGGAGAGGAGCTGGAGACCAAGCACAAGACCTTAGGGCTTCTCAAGCGGTAGCAGATACCTGCATGGGGACAATTGATTAGAAGAAGAGACCTTCATCGCCTGTAATGAATCTCAGGCAACCTTACCTGCACGTGGAAGGCATACTTACAAACCTAACCTTAAGTGCCTTAATCTGGACACTCTACCCAACCCCTAGAATTAGGTGACATGAAACTCACCCAGAGAGACTGCTGTCTCCATGCCATGGTCTTGTTTTTCTACATGCAACCTAAAAAAGAATTCCATCTCTGTATTTTCAAGTATTTTTAAAATCACGCATTTCTTTGCATACGTTCACACCTAAATTAGACATCTAAACTCATTGACTACATGCCTTCTTATTTTTCCCCAAATGAAACGCTCTTTATTCCATTTCATCTTTTTCTTGACTATATGCCTGCACTCTCAGAGTCATTTTTTTTCCCTCTATCCACATGCCGCCTGAGTACACGTCTCTTCCCATGCTGGCGTAACAAGGTACTGTGGAAACAAGCTGTTTATGTAGTCTCTTAGAAAACTAATTAAGCTATTAGATAAGAGTACGGGTAACGAACCAGATGATACATAGTGCACATCTCTGACTTAGAAAAGGAATCTTCCAAAAGCTTCCACAATCTAATTGGGGAAAAGGAAATACTTTTGCTTGTATGGATCCACAGAGTAGCCAAGGGTCTACAGCAAGTCAAGAACCCACCTGAGTATTTAGATTTCGTAACAGAGAGTGATCACTTGTACCCACATTTAAATTGCCAGGTGAAGCAGTTTTTCTATGGGAAGTTTCTGTGTTGCCTGGAGAGAGGTAGGTGCCAGTTCTTGAGGAGGAAACCTGCTTTCCCAGGAACAGACAACTGAAGTTTCCTGGAATTGTTCTGCCCCTGAAACCTTCAGGGTCATCTACCTCTGCCCTTGGATTATCCAGAACTCTTTAGAAAAACTACTGCAGCACAAGCGAAATAATCACCTTAATAATAAAGAGTCTGTGTGAATCAGTGCCTGAATCAGGCAGGCAGTGTCCCACCTTTCAGCTGCATCCAGCAAAGCTTATCCTTATGTAGAGGGGCTGTTACCATCCAGGCAGCTAGTGATTTGTTTCTCTTAATACATTGGTTCCAGTGTTTTCACCACGGAAGCAGCAGTTAGATTCTGCCAGCAGCAGTTACCAGATTTGTGGTTTTTTTCTTTCTGAGCACAAGTGCATTTGCTTTGATACATTTACCATCGCAAAAGTGAGAAAGTGATGCAGCATCTTGAAATTCAGGCATTTAAATAAATGCCCTTGCTCTGACATGTTCTATTCTGTAGAGTTCAAATTATTACCTCAAAAAATTGATTTTACAGTATGGTCTCTATGAGAGGAAAAGTATGTGAGCGAGTGTGGGCACAAGTCAGAGGGTGTGAGCGTGCATGTGTAATTTGTCTAGTTACAGACATCCTGTGCAAAGCTACCCCCAGCACAGAGATTAGTAATACCATCCAAAGCGTAAATCAAGAGCTACAAATAGACAGAAACCATCTTGCCCACTTTGAATAGCTACTGTAAATGATCTTTTTGTCGGCTTACAAATTACTCCAGTGTCTCTAAGGGCATGAGATACATCATCTTTTACTATTAGCTATTATTGTTACATGCCTGAAGGGATGGAGTAGTGTGCTTCTATTTCAATTACTCAGGCTTCTTTACTGGATATGGATTGAACTGATTTTACCCTATAAGAACAAATGCTGTTATTACATTTAATGATTAAAATCCTGCTTGCACTCAGCTAAAATATAAATCAGTAGTTTGGAAGAACAGGCTTCAAGCTAAACAAAATTGCTTTGAGAGACCAAATAACTCAGGGAATTACCAATGGGCTATTCAGGCTTTCACCTGTATAGCAGGTCACTAATTGGATCTAGACCAGGTTCGTAGTAGTGACCTGAATTTGGAACCAAAATTATTATGTCTGCTCTGCAGCCTTCAGTACCTAGCGATCTCCATCCAATTCCTAGAAAGTATCTGTACCAGGATGGGCATGACAGGGAATGACTCACCCAGCCGTTCAGTTAGCGTAGTCTGAGATGTGTCATATTTTGGAGATGCCCGTTTCTTTCTGTTAAATAGAGGAAGTATCGAGATTACTAGCCTGGAGTTAGACTATTTATTTTTAGATATTTGAAATTAGGCAAAGGTACAGAGTAGCTGGTTGATGAGGGAAATTTTGTCATATGCAGAAGTTGGATAAATGTATTTTTCCCGAATTTCTAGAGCTCAAAGTTCAGAAACTGTTTTCATAATATGGAAAAAAAAACCCAACTGTGTATGTAGAAAAAACAGGAATACTGATATTCTCCCTGTCTCACCATGAAAAATAAGCTAGTTGGATGCTAATAATATCAGACATAGCCTTTGGTTTTCATTTTACTTTTAGGCTACATTTCAAAAGTCCAATGATTCAGGGTGGAGATGAGGGCAGAATATGTCCCTTCAATATGAGAAACACATTTACAGCAGGAGGCGGGTTGGTCCATAATACTAAGAATTTATTACTTCTTTATCTGTTTTATCAGCTGATATGTCCTATTTTCCTCCTTCGATTCAGTACAGACTCATGAGTCAGGAAGAGCCCTGCAGGACTATTTTATCCCAGGGGAATGCCAGGATTTCATATCATATCTCTTCTAGCTCCTTTTGATTATAATTGCTTTGTGATTTCATGCAAAACTTCAGCTCTAGTCTGTATTGTTCATCATACGAAGTTTTACTGGAACTAGCCAACTGTTTTGCTGTGGTTTTTTTAAAAAAAAAAAACAACAACTATCAACTATCAGTAGCTTTGCTTGAAAGCTTGCATCTTGGATACACACACATTTCGTACTGTGGCAAAGAGGGTCACTGGGTAATCTGAGCTCTCAGGGTGAGAAAGGGGCAAATATTCGTTGAATGATACTTAAGTGGGAAACATTTGGTCAATGGCTCGTTTCCTCTCCACAGTCTAAGTCTGCTACTTTTCCCTGCCAGATGGTGTGTGAGATTTATTTGTGAGCTTCTAGACAGAGACGAGGCATTTGAGCTGCTTTGAGGCCACATCTCTGCTCCAAAACTCTTCTAAACAAGGATTTCAGAAGTCTCTGTTGTAAATTTTGAAGTGGAAATCTTTTAGAATTCAGTTTGCTCCGTTTTCGCAGAGGAGTTATTCAGTTGTCTTCCCAACCAAAACAGCTTAAAGGCATAAAACCTGAAAAAATACATCGCACGGCATAAGCAAGCCCATATGCACATACTCAAAACTCAGTATTTGGACTGTGGGTAGACATTTACTTCTGATTGAAGAGGTCCGGCTATAGGCAGCATCCTATTCTAAATAAATACAGCAAGACAATGCAGCTCTGCACAAACATGCCAAACTTTCCTCAGGACTTCTGACAGCAGGCAGCCAATTACTTTGAAAAGAATGGGTTCTGTCTCATGACTGCAGCAACACAAATGCATCTCCCTTGATCCCAACATCAAGGTAGAGCTTTGCATTTCCGATATTTTAATCCAATACAAAGCAGCGTTTTCGATGTTATTTATTTTTTTTATGGTGGGTGGCAGCTTGTTGGGTTTTTCTGCAATCAGACGTAACACTGGCAGGGTTAAAAGAGGTATATGAATAATAGATGGTTTCTCTCACCTAAAGAGGTATCTGCCAATTCTTGCCCTCCTTTTCATGTGGGAAGGGAATATCATTTAAAAGATGACAGATTCTTTCCCATCAAGTCAGAGAAGAAGGAGGCCTCTGGAAGAACAATGGCTGATGCCACAGCATGACTATCTGACAGGCTTGAAAAGTGACTGTAAAGTTGCCAACACAACAAGCCTTTTATCTTTGGTGATAGTATTTGAAGCTTGTGATTTTCATCCAAGGTATAGGAGTTGTATGATGTCCTCCCACCACCTCTTTTCTTACTGTTTTAATTACCGTTATTTTAAAAAATAAAAATATCCACCAAATAGACATCCCTTTTTTTAAAAAATTCCTCTGAGTTACAGGATATCTTCACTATACTGCTGAACTTGGCTTTATTCCTAACATAAAAATACATAGCTCTTTTTAAATTTCTTTGCCTTCATGTTCATTTTCTGGGTAAAAAGGTCACCTTACATGCAATTAAATTTCTTTGGAAGCTTACTCACAGGCCCATTCAATTACTGGGAAGACTTGCCGCATGTACTAATACAGCCGAGGTCTTCTTTCTATGTGAGTGACAGTCACGAGGCTTTCCTGAGCAAGCCGTAGCCTTCAGCACTCAAGGGGATATACTCAAGACCCAATTAAAACCTGGATTCGGCTGTTACGGTAACTGGAATCTGGTTAATTAAAATTCTTCCACTCCTCCTGTGTGAGCAACGGGCCCATGTTGGCAGACCGCACTCGCGTGCGTTCGGCTCGGGCGGTTTCGTAGCGCCAGGCGCGGCGGCGGCAGCGTGCCCGGGTGCCTCGCTCCAGTCGGATGCATCAGGCGCTTAGGTTCCCTTCAAGTAAAACAAGCAATGATTTGGTTCCTACACTGCAGCCTGCAGCCACAGACAAAACCAAAGAGGAGGCTGCATTTGAAACATCGCCCCTTGCTTAGACTACAGCACTTATCTCAGACACGGCTGTCAGCATGCAATTCAGAGCCCGAAACCTGATCCTGGCTTAAGCTTTTGGATTTCCCTTGAGGAGAAGGCCTCCGCAACAGCTCTCTCTTTTACACAAAATCTTTTCCAGGAAATGGTAAGGCTGAGTTCAGGGTCTTCCTCGGATTAACAGGGTTTGAATTTATACCTCCCAGAAGTACTGGAGGGTGCATGAACTGCCATCTGTAGGGCTCACCTGGGTAGAAAGATGCCTCCACATCTGTTCAAGCTGAATTTTTGTGCAGCTGGGCGTGCAGAATTCATGGCACCCAAAGGAAGAACAGTGAAAGAGCCTGATTCTGTACCTGGGAATAGGGACAACTCTGTACCCAGGTGAAGTTACAGAGCACTGTGTGCACATCCTACCCTACATCAGCACTGGAGGGAGAAAAATCATTCAGGGAAAAGAAAGAGGCTTTTCCATCCCCTGTTGAGGCACCTAATGTCTAAGCTGGAAATATACTCTGTCTCACCTCTTCTGACCCTGTAAATTTTTCACCCCTGCTTTAAACAGGAAGGATGTAGGGGATCTTCTTAAGAGTATATCTGACTTACAGCAAGGACATCCTTCTCAGCTACACAATCCCCCATCTTAATCTGAACAATGTGAACATTAATTTAAATCCTTGGTCTTCCACTTCCTGACCAAATGCTCCACACAGCATGTACTGTATAAATGATCATTAACTCCGCAAGTTCTTAACTGAAATCAGTGTCATCCAAACAACTTCGTCGTGGACCAAGCAAGCTGAGTAATTAGATCTTATGAGAGATGCTATACATGCTTTCACAAGTGGTGTAAGCCAATATAAAGCCTCATTGCTCTCAGAAATAGTGATTTTAGCCTGTGCCCCACATTTCTGCTCGTTAGCACTCAGGTAGCCATATGGTTATCATCTTGCTGATGGAGCTGACTGTACAGCCACAGAAATGCCTGTGCTTGCACAGGGAAATCCTGGGTCCATGTGCCCAGGATTGGAGGGGGAACAAGCAGGAACAGGCTTCCTCTCGTGGCACTCAGACATTATAACTGCTGGACCTCCATTGTAAGAGGTAGACACCAAGGGAGTTTGCTCCAAAATATCAGTGACATTCTGGGACATAAGCAGGAACATTTCAGTGTTCAAGCCCAAGCAGCTTAGAAGGGGTTTTCTCTGATCACTGTCCTTTATTTGGGCTTCCTACATGGTATTTTAAGTGCCTGGAGCTGTTGTCTTGAATTTGAATCTTCTGTAGAATAAGGAGAGTTAAATGGGATTATTGGCACTCCTCATGCATGGCAGTATGTTGCACTATCCAGGCAACAGGAAAAATATGTGAAATATTCCCTCTCTAGCATTAAAAGTAACAGTTCTCAGTATTATCTGTGACTTCTTTACAAGAATATAAGAAGAGAATCGCTGAGTTAGACCAAAGGCATGTTTAACCCAGTTCTTGTTTCTGACAACAACCAATAGCAGAGGCTTTGAGGAAGACATTAGGAAAGAAAGAAAAAGCACATCAATAGCAAACCTTCCCTGCTTCCCTCCATCAGCAGCTTCGGGTCTTCCTTAGCCACAGGTTATATCAGATCCTCATGTTTAATAGACATTCTATTACACCTTGAGTAGGCTGCAAGAGAGATTTCCCCCACAAATCTGCCTCTCCCCCCCACCCCCTGCCATCATATTTAAGTCTGGGCTCTCCTAGTATCCCATCACAATGAGTTCCATAATTTAATGATGTGAAAATACTGCATTTGTTTGTTATAAGTTTCCCAGACAACTTCACTGGGTGTTACACTAAGTAATTATTGTCTGTTCAGTTTTTCTACAGTGTTCATTTTTTTTCTATACCCTTTTTCCCAGTCAGTCCCTCCCCAGACTGCAGTATCTCATGCTACAAAATAGCTGGGCCAGACTTTTGGCTACCAGTGATTACCTCTGTGAATATTTTCTACCTTTTTTGTCCAGAGGTGATGATAAACATTATTCATGGGGAAGGAGAACTGTAAGTGATCTGTAACTGAATCTCACAATCAAGAGCCTTATCCATTAAGCTGCAAACTCAGGCTCTCTTTTCTGCTCTCTTTCTAGTCCCATAGCTCTGAGATACAAATGCTATAAATGCCAAAGGATTTACCTCTTCCTTTCTCTCCAACGCCCTGACTGTCTACTTGTAGTTTTGCCTGGGATCCTCCTTCGGAGTGAAACAACTTATTTTCTGCTAAACTTGTTTCCTCCTACTCTTAACCTTCCTGGTTAAGACCTCAGCAGTGGCATGGGTGAGACGGCATCAAGTGCAGTCCTCCAGCGTTTTAGATAGCTCCAGCTATCTCCAGCTCTTTATTCTAGATACTTAAAATACCAGGGCGACAATGAGCCCAGAACAGCCTGAAGGCCAGTACAGAGAGGCTTTGCCCTGAGCAATATGAGTCCAGGACATCACCATTGGCTTTGACCGCAAGCGCTCTGGTATGCGGACGCTGCTGTGGCCTCGGGTTCAGGAGCAGAAAAAGCCCTCCAGGAGTGCTGGCCACTGTTTTTTTCCAATGAGGCAACACAGATGTGAATCTCTGAAACAGCGGATTGCATCCAAGTCTAATGATTCTGAGATTAGCCCTCCAACCTCAAGGTTATTTCTACCTCTCTGAGCTCTGTATTTTGTGTGAAGCCCACCCCGCCAGCCAGGTGGCTCAGGTCATGTCTGCCAGGCCAGGCAGACGCAGGCATGCAACGTCGTTTACCAGTCCTAGATAGACTGAGGCAGGAGATGGGCACCCAGAGCCTTTGTGCATCTCCGCAAGCAGAATTTAAACCACTGAGGAAAACAGGGGAGCTCAGAGCTTTTCAGAGAGCTAAACAAACTCAGAGGAGGAGACTGAGGGCCAGCTGAATCCCTCTGTTAAGAGTTCAGTGCTAATAGTCCAAGTGGCATCTTTGGTGTCTAACTGCTATTTATTTCTTTTTCCTAGAAACTCAAGTCAATTTAGGGTTGTACTTACATAAAGGGGAGGGAGGTATATACGTATATGGTACTACTATGCACATAAACCTACTGAATATACTTTTTATATTTGTGTCCATGTGGTGTATATACATGTGTAAGTATGCATGTTTATGCATATATACACGTGGTTTATGTGCTTATATACATTAATATATAAGTACATGAACAGAATATACTTTCTCACTTGGGTATCTAAGGCAAGATTATCTGAAAAAAAATTATGTGCCAAAATCCTATTAAGTTGCCTGTCTCACTCCCTTTGACTTCTCTGAAAACTCAAGGCTCAGCCAACAAATGTGGGCAAAACCCCCTCTATATCCCATTCACAGAACCTCCAGCCACATCTTCCTGAAGTCATCATCTGCACCTTTTTATTGTTTTTTATTTTCTCTTTTTTCCCCACTTTTTTCTTGAATTTCTCTACAGATATTTTAGTAAGCTGTTATTATTCCCCATTTCTTATCCAGGCTATTCTTCATGTCTTTTCCAAAACATTTGTGTTTGTGGTTCTGATTTCCACCCAACAGTGGCAATTTGGGTATAAACACTGAAAGGACAATCAGAGACAGGAAAAAAGAAAATTGCACAAATGAGAGGAGATACTACATCATCTACTCTGTGTCTCTCCTTCCAGTTGTCTAAGCTATGGAATTCATCTCCTCATGCCCTGGAGTCAGCGGAGAGAATTAAAGCCCTTCCCGAGGGAATTCAGGACATTTGCTCTGGAAGAGCCTACCTCTCTATTTTCCGTATGTACAATACCTGCAGAGCTGTGCCACTTCCCTTAGACACCTACAGTGGGATGAATAAAGCAGAACTTGACATTTTTTAGCTGTCTTGATGACAGTAACTTCTATTCTGAACTGAAAATCCTAGACTGAAAACAGGTTTAATTAAAACAGTGCAAGCTTGTGTGTAAACCAGCCCTTAGGCACCTTCACAGAGTCATATAAATCAGAGCCGTACAAGACACGTTATGTTCCTGAATGCATCTGCCTGTCAGAGTGAGCCCACCCATGCAGGGTATCTTGTACCATTTTATTCAGCCTAGTTTTAAAAGCCCAAATCATTCCGCCATTTATTCCATTTTGCACAATACACTCCGAGCAAATGCCCTGACTACTTATGGTCATTTAAAAACCCTACAACACTTTACATAAAATTTGCTACCAGCAGAGTCCTGCTCAATTTACAAATGAGATAATTGCAACACTGTTTAAATTCTCTTTACAGTTTCAGCTGGGTGCAGTTCTTTTCTTTATTACTAGTGCTAAGATTTTATAATAACACTTTGAATTTAGGTACGGCTGTTTGTCACAGAAATCTAAATATATTGTGTAGGGAAGTAGGTTGTATCACTCCTTTATTAAGGAGTGGAGCACTGCTGCCATGACAGTGCAGAGCTAGAATCAAATACCAAGTCAGCAGTACAGTTAGGAATGTATTTGCTCTACCTGGACTCCAAGACTCAGCCTAGACCAGGTTATAATGGACATTATGAAGTAGCAGCCATGTTCCATTACTGCCATAGTAGCATCTAGTCATGAATAAGCTTAAGCATTCCCACAGGAAAACTAATAACATGGAACAGATGGGAGAGGACAGACATGATGCTTCCTTTAAATTCTTCTTTTCGGGGACATGTCAGAGCTGTCTTCCCCATCCCTGAAGAACCAGCATGGTCAGGTCTCCACCATCACAGACCCAACAGCCATTTGGCTCCCCAAAGATCTGCCAGGGGCTGGAGTCATCTCATGGGTGGATTTAGGTTCCTCTGCAGCATCCTGATCTCCCTCATCTTTCATTGCCACTCAAACACAGACCGGGAAATAAAATTACGGAAACGAAGAAAGGTAGAAATGCCGTAAGATACCTCATCAGGTGCAAGTTTCACAGGATGGAAAGGAGCTCTGCTCAGGAACTGGTGTAAGCTCATGCAACTTACACCATCAGTCTCCTGGGTGGACCCCACACACTTCTCTGCGTGCCTTTTTCTGGCACAGAACCTAACCTTAAAGATTTTACTGGTGGGCATGTTTGTAGCTCTATATGCAAACAGATCTACAGGGCCAAACCGGACCATACCATATCACTTATCCCACGAGAGTACCACAAGGTTTAACTAGTTTCTGTTTGTAAAGCAAATTTTGGAAAAGCAGCACTGAAAAAAAAAAAGCACTATCAACACTAGAAAAGAAAAGATTGCTCTGAAAAAACATGGATGTGAAAAGAGCTGTTTCCAGCAATCATGTAGTGCCTCTGCCATTTATCCTCTTCTCTGTCTTCCTCTCTTTCAAGAAGCAGGTGCCTAAATAGATTTGTTCGTGCATTCAGATTCCGTGTTTCTTTTCAAAACTCTCATCATCGGGCACACAAAAAAAATAAAGAGGAAAGAAACTGCACCTAGATTTTGGCGAGGCACTCACAAAAGGATCTTCTTTGATAGTCAGAGAGGGGTGCTGGAGGGGATATGTTTTTTTAAAAAAAAGGTAGCATGTACTTCCCAGTAGGGCTCCCAATAAAAATGGAGGCTGCAAAGTCAGAAAGGGAAGAGGGGTTGTCATTTTGGTGCATCCTATAGCACTGAACTAGCACAGAAGCTGTTTCCCTTGCAGATGCTCAGAGAGGAAATTATTTTTGCAAATAAACAGTCTCTGAGCCACGACTTAAGACAGCGTGTAAGAATGCATATGTTAAGAGTGCAGTCACTCCAGATTTTGCTTTATTTGCATTGTAGCATATTGTGACCTACATTAAATGGTTTCCATGCACTGACCGCAAAACAAGCAGGCTCAAATGACACAGCCTAGCATGCAGACAGCTCCATTTCGTTAAGAGAGCACTGCAAAATGCATGCTACAGCTTTGCTGTTTGCCATTTTAGAACAGCGATATACACCTGCCACAGTACAGACACCCCATGGCAGTATTAGCTGGATACGGCAGCACTGTAAGAGGGGTTAGAGCTCTGTACTCCCGCCTAAAGTCCCCATCTCAGCTATCCGCTGTCCCAAAGATGATACTGCACCTCGTAGTGCCACGTGGCATATCAGATGCTAGCGCCCTGCTTAAGTGTCTCCAGTGCTTCTGTTTCGCACAAAAGCTTACCAGTGGAGGCGAAATGCCAGAGCCCACGTTGGGCCCTGCATGCAGTATAGTCACACATACACAGTGCTGCGCATGGGGCAATAAACTCTGTACCTAAGCTGGCTTCCATGGTCCCAGCTCAGAAATGTCTGGGCAAAAAAAAACTATTAACCCCTTCAACAGATAACAGGGAGTATGTAGCAATAATAGCATCCAGATGCTAGTCAACACATTTTTTTCCACAGGAGGACTGCAAAGGCCTGAATTGTAAATCGCAGTTTTACAGAAAAGGAACTGAGATGGCTAAAGCTAATTGATTTTTCTGCACTGTAGCATGGATATAGTAAAAATGAAATATAGTCCTTATTACATTTTTTATAATGGAAAGAAATAAAAAATAAGAGGATGTGGACATGAATATATACAGAATAAACTGCATATATATCTCACAGGCAGACACAAACAAATGAGCAGAAAATAAGCTTGTATAAGAAGAAATGACTGTGTAAATTTAGCAAATGGCAGCTCTAAAATTCTCCCTGTGACCTTCTAGCACTCTTAGGATACAGTCTCCCATTGCAACAGAAAATGCTAGTTTTTTCTCAGACATGAATAAAGGCTATAAGTAGGGGTAAATATAGCTATAAATACCAGATACATGCAAAGGGGCAGAAGTGATACTACATGAATAAGCTTAATAATAACTCTAGTTATTCCTAAATACTGACCTTGCAATCTTATTGTTCTTTAAATGTGTATGTTAAATATAACCAGGATCACTTTCTGTATTTACACAAATTTACACTTTTCTTGGATGAGTAAGAATACAAGGTCACTGGCAGATACGTGATACACAGAAAATTGTTCAGCTGTGTTATTTATCTATGTGTCCATCCAAAATCTCCTAAATGTGGTCTGCGGGAGACTTTGGGTCACTTTCTTTATCCAAATGGTCCATCTGACATACCCCTCGTCACCCAGGGTACCGTATGCCAGGGTATGCTCCAAGGGCTTGGATCAGATGTTACCGAGCCCTCACGTTCAGTTTGCTTCTGCAAGGTAAAAACAAACACCAGCATGTCCATTTGGACTCAGCTGTGGTATTTCTATTTACCACATTGACTCCAGGCAGCCATCATAATTAGCAGCCTCATGAAGCTTATGCCACATTTGGCTTCCTCCTGCCTGTTTGCCTCTGAGCAAACGGAAGGGCATTTGGTGCGAGTGAAGCAGACGGGGAGCAGCTGGGAGAGGTGTTTGCATTACCACCTTTGCACAAAGGCTCAGAGCTGCCTTTCTCCACCCCGCCAGCCCAGTTTACGTGATGACGCTGGACCAGATATAGCCATTTGTGTGAATATGACAGCCATAACCAGCTCCTTCCTGCAGTATCCAGTCTCCCACGCTACCATGCTCTGGACATCGTCTGCAACACCAGACGTTTGATTTTACGAGTTTGCCATTTCTGACCCTCAAAAAAGATTGCTTCAGGTTCACTGTAATCCTGAGGAAACTCCCTCTCTTCTGCTGATGCTTTTTGTCAGCCATCGTAGATGGGCAGCAGAGACCTGGGATCTACAGTGTTGTCCTTCAGACAAGGAAAGTGAGAAAGGTACTGGTAAACCCTATACCATCAAAGCCTCTAGAGATGGAATGCCCTGTTTCAACGGTCCAGTCTTTCTGCTGCTCGCTATGGTGATCAACTGCTGTCCTTGTTCACCGAGAGAATAAAAAGAAAGACTTTCAATTTGTAGCAAAGATGATTTAATTTTGCGTTTAAAAAGGCATTGCAAATGGAAGAGTAGTTGCACACTGGAGTTGGCTGCGTGGGGTGGTTGTGAAATCTAGGGTTTATAATGGCTGAGCAATTGAGGGTTTGTAACAGCTGAGCAGACAACGCTCTGTCACCAGAGGTTTGGGTACACCTGACCGTGCCTTACTGCACAGCTTGGCAATAAGCAATCTTCTGAGGGCCTTTCCAGCCAAACACGTCTATCATTTTATCATCTTCCTATCTGTGAGCTTTCCCTGTTTAGCTGATCCTGATGAATTTAGCATGAAGTTTCAGCTGTGACAACACCCACCCCTTGTTCCACAGTACATTTGAGAACAGAATGCAACCCGATTCAAAGTCACCACTAAAATAAAGCATCTATATCTCCCACGCAATGTCAATGTGAGGAGGAGAAATTCCTAATGAATCTCTCCAAACCCTCAGGGGATGTCAGAAACAACAACAGTAGCCCACTTTCTTCCAAGCCCACATAAAACTCAGAGGCTATGGCTCTGCAGGGAAGTAGGATGGATAGATCTGTTTAACAAGGACAAGCAGACAGTAGAAGGTAGCAAGTAGGGAACAAGATATGCTTGCGGCAATGCCATTTGTGAGAAGTCTGCGCTGTCAGGAGCTTGAAGAACAACATATGGGGACAGCTTCTCCATGATGCTCTGAGAACTGGGGGGTTAATCAGAAGTTGCAGCTGGTCAGCTAGTCACTGAGCATTGCACACATGAGCGTTTGCAACAGCTTTTCTGATTACAAAATCCACTGTTAACTTTCACCAGATAATTTTACAGCAGCATCCCAAATACCACATGGAGCAGATCCAGCACAGCCATACCAAAATATTTTGTCACATAGAAAGCCTCATAAATCTCCCTCATAAATTTCTTCCCACCGCCACCACTCAACTTGCAGCTCCTGATTCTAGAGGGATGCAGAAGCAACTGCAATCAACAGATTGTAGATATGCTTGGTCTTGTTTGGCATGGCATACTCAAGGATGAGCACTCTTGCAAGGATGTTGACCTTGAACAGCAAAGAAAATTTTATCTTGGAATATTTTCATATTTACATAGAGACACACTTACTGGCTAAGGTGAGAAGAACACGGAGTCTATATGCCTCCTGTCTCCAGCAGTAACGTGAGAACCTGGATAATCCTGCAACAGGTCTTCAAGGGGTACAATGGATTTAAAATTTAAGAGCTGTGCATCATTGCTTGTATATACCACAGGAGTAAATAAACCAGACCTTTTTTCCTTCTTATCTCAAAAGGCAAACTACTTCCCCACAACCATCCTGCCACTTATAGCTACACCTTCCTTGCAAATCCTGTATGCCCTCTAGCTTCTTACTCTCTCCTCCCACTATGTGATTCCTCAGGAATGTCTGTTTCCCCGTATTTCTTCAACAGTGCCCCAAGGTAGACTAATTATTTTTCCTCAAAGCACATAAAGACATAATGATGGCTTTACTATATTCATAAGTGGTGCTGCAATTTCTCTGTCCTTTCCAGGATGTTATTCATAAAAATACATCCTTCTACTGCAACCATTATGCCACTGGCTCCTGCCTGTGCTTCAGCCCACTGTGGTGACAGGCTGATCTAGATACTATTCCCAGGAAGATGAAAGAACAAGGAGAAGTTGTGAAATGGAGATATGAAAAAATGGAGTGTGTGGAATACCTTCTCGTCAGGAAGAAAAACGGATCCTTTCCCTCCCCTGCAAAGCCAGGCCTTAAAAGAGGCTGATATAGACCAATCAGATTTCAGGATCTGGGCCCTGAAAGGAAACTTTCTGGAGATTTGTAGAGCCTTAAAGTGATTATCTGAAATTTCAGAACTTTTTATGGTGACAGTGAGTCCCTGCAGACTAAGAAAGAGTGAGGTTTCTAGCAGCTGGGCTTCTCAGGCAGAGCTGGGTTGGCAGGTTTGGTGGCTGCACATCAAGCCCATACCGTTGAAGCCAAGGTCAAGCCAGGAAGTCAAGTCAGCAAATCAAGGTCAGGATCAGCAAAATATAGGGAAAACAGTTTAGCTAAGGCAAGGATATAGGGCAAGGACTGAGCTTAAATTACAGGATCACAGGACAGTTCATTTTGGGAGGGACCTCAGGAGGTTGTTAGTCCAACCTCCTGCTCCAGGACGGGTCAGCTGTGGTGTCAGAGCAGGTTGCTTATCCAGTCAGATCTTGAAAACTTCCAGGGATGGAAATTGTACAGTCCCCCAGGAAACCTCTTTCACTGCTGGACTGTCCTTATCGGGAAAAAAGTTTCTCCTTATACCGAGTCTCAACCCATCTTGTTTCACCATAAGCCTGTTGTCTCATCCTGCCCACACACACCACCATGAGGAGCCTGGCTCTGTCTTCTCAGTGCTTCTCATAGGTGCTGGGGGCTGCTGTGAGGTCCCCCCACATCCATCTCATCTCCAGGCTGAACAAGCCCTGCTCCCTCAGCCTCTCCTCACAGGGCAAGTGCTTCAGCACCTGACCATCGTGGTGGCCCTGCTGAACATGCTCCAGTTTGTCAATGACCTTCTTGTACTGGGGTCCCAAAACTGGGTGTAGATGTGGTGTAATGAGTGCCGAGTAGAGGGAGATGGTGACTTCCCTCAGTTTACTGGCTGTATTCCTGGTCGTACACTTTAGGAGGCTTTTGCCCTTCTGTGCTGCAGGGCTCATGTGCAGCTTGCTGTCTACCAAGTCCTCCTTTCATAAGGTTCCTGTCAGCAAATTCCTCCAGCCTGTCTAGGCCTATCTGTCTGGCAGCTCTGCCCTTGAGTGTATTGACTGGTGCCCCCCAGTCTAGTGTCATTTGCAGACTTGATGAGTCCATCACCTCCTCTAGGTCATTGATAAAGATGTTACACAGGTCAGGTCTCGGGACAGAGCATGGGTGAAGGAACTCTGAGCATCTCCTGTAGATGATCCCCAGCTTGGAGAATTGAGGAACTGACTGACAACCAAATGACAGGCAAAGAAGAAAAACAGGGGAAAAGCAAGAGAGGAAAAGGAAAAAGCAGAGAGAGGACAACAGCCAAATAAGAGTGAAGAGAAGAGGTCAGAAATAAAGAAGCAAAGAATGTGTGCTTGAAGAGATAGCCAGGACAAATAGAAACCCACCCACCATGCCTGTGGGGTTTGTACCATACCTGATTCAGTTAGCATTAACTCAGTGCATATTTGACTGTCACCATGGCTTAAGGACAGATGTGACTGCCAAGCAGAATTTCTTAAATTTTCCTGAAAACACTGGTGGTGACTTTGATTTGAAGGTCACCATTTGAATACTAAAAAAGTAGTATAACAGTAAAAGGTTTATAAACATAAAAATAATGGTCTTGTATATACAACTCCATGTATTCATGTAGAGACTGACAGAACATTTCATCTTGAAGAGCAGGAGCAAATCGTCCACTGGTCCCCGGTCCATATAAGCCATTTTTATTTCATTGACTTTATAAATGTCTAAGTTTGGTTGAGCTCATCATTTGAGAATCCTTTTGCAATCAGTAGACAGAAACAAGCACATGCAGAGAGTGATTTATTAGAGCAGTCTTAAATGCTGAATCTCCTCTAGAGACTTCAATTTCTCTCTTCAGTTTCAATGAAGGGAAGGTCATGTGTCTAGCTCAGACTTCACTGCATAACTCCGGGCAGAAAGCAGTAATCCTTCCTCCTGTAATTACACAGACCATTGGGGACCCCACCTGAATCTTGCTCAGAACAGCTGATCCTTGTAGGAACAAGATTTTTATTGCATAAGACCATAATAGGATCTAAATCCTCCTGTCTGCTTTTTCTCATTGCCTTTGGTTGACAGACACTGTTTTAAAAGATTAGGTCTTAGAGACAGTGGGGAAAAGCTTGAGGAGAGATGTTGTTGTGCAAGCAGTACATTAGAAAATTAACACCACAGATCTCTCTATGGCCAAAAAAATACCTCTGGCTCTTCATATCATAGCACCAACCTGCATCAATCACAAGTTGCATCCTGTGGTTGTAAAGCATGTAGGAAGGTGTAAGAATTGAAATAACTCCAGAGCCACTCCAACATGATTTTCACTCATTTTTGATTCCGTGTCAGAAGCACCAGCGCAGAGACTATATCATGCAGGAGCTCTAGGGAAACAATGTGCCCAGGAGATGAGAAATGGACTACATCTAGAGATCTACCACACGTGTCTCAACATCTGAACTAGGCTTCCTTTGTAGTCAATGCAGAGAAAGAGATATTTTCAGGGGAACTTCTGAGCTCACAAAAAAACAGACAATTGCACACATACAGGTATCTAGTGCCATTTCAGGTGTCCTAGGGTGCCAGTAGTATCTACATGGGGTTGTCAGATATGACAAAGGACCTATGCCCTCCTGGAATAAGAGCCGATAGCCAAGTGGGAGACCAAGCGCATCTCAAACTGCAGTAGGTACCACATTAATGTAGGCACATGAACTGGACTTTTACATCGCAGGGATGGAATTCAGGTCCAGAGTATAGAAGCACATTAGACACCTGAAATCAGCTGGTCACATATAGGTGTTTCTTTTAGAATGAGACTATTAGCTCTCTAGGCTCTACTGCATTGACTAGATCTTCATCAACTATAATGGAAGCTTAGACACCTTGCTTGCATGCGGACACATAAATTTCAGTGTCTGAATGTGGCATTAAATCCCACTCTTCGAGTGGCATTCAGCTGCCTAAATGCCATAAAAGATGTCATAGGACCTCCATCTGCTCAAGGAGAACATGTGCGTTTCATAAGCTATGCATCCAGTCAGCCCCTTACGGCTGTCTGAGATTCCTTCGGGCACCTCAGACTGCATTAGCCACCACTATTTTAACAACTGAGTTGAACTTGTTGCAAGTTAACAGGATGGTTTCCAATGCCAGGGTTCACACCAGGAGAGTGCCAATACTGTTTTACATCCCTCAGCAAGGGATGCACCTATACTATGTGAACAGCCTGGCACCTCTTCCCACGCATGCACACAGGTGAGCCATTACTATGGTGAGCTGCAACAGCAGCAGGGGTTGTACGCTGGCAAGAGTACCTTTGGTTCTCTGCACTAGATCCTCTTCACCCTTCCACATGCAAGGTAACATGGGAGAGGAAGAATTTGTCCCATCCCGTTTCAGAAAACACCAATATCAATTTGATACAGATATGAACAGGCCACTGGAGAGAAATGGATACTATTAGGGCACAGGTCACCTGACCTGTATTAAGGATCTCCTTTAAAATGGCATCATTCTTGCTCTGTAAGTGCCAGCGTCCCTCCACTGACTGCCAAGGCACCTACATGACCACTTCCAATGTAGATGTCTCCGCTGTGAACATCAAGATCTGGTCATACCCCACACTGCAGGACACAAGTGAAGAATCTCAACAGCAAGGCGGCCTAGTGCATTGTCCATCTCCTGTGGAAATGGGTAAACTGTCTCAAAGAAACTCTGGAAAGTCTCTGGTAGATAATCCTGCCTCCACTTCTGCCACTGCTGGACTGCCCCATGAAGCAGATCTATCTGCTTCTGCCTCTCACTGAAGCACTTTTATTTCAGGTTTTTCAAGAAATGCTATATGAGGCGGAGAGATTTTGATGAAGGATTTTGAGAGACAGAAATACACCCATATAATGTGTATATGTGTAAGCTTTTGTGTGTATATTCCCACCACTCCACAGTCCTGCCCCATCACTTTCAACTGTCCCAAGTTACAGGACTTTCATCATTTCTGTAGGAAAGCTATTCTAACATTTAATACTTTAAAAGTTCACTCAGCAGTTACTCTGCACCTAGCCTATATTTTATTTCTGTGAGAACTGGAAATGTATTAAAAGCCAACAGTAAAAACAGAACAGTAAAAAGAAGGAGAAAAAAAAAAAGGAAAAATGTGTAGAGGCACACAAGAAAGAAAGAGCTTGTGGCATATGCATGAGCTTAAAACTTCAAGAAAAAGTTAAATTAATTAAGGTAGTTCACAGTTTAAAATGAATTATTTTTGCATTTCCTTTTCTCGGAGGTTCTTCTTCAATATTCCAAATATAAATGGTGGTGGGATTATTTAGAAACCGAGTACATTATAACTAAGGCCTATAGCAACCTCAGTCAGCAGTGAAATTTGTTGTCTCCCTCTGATCCTCAGATTATGGAGATGAGGGGATGAATGTACATCAGTAAGATTCCCTACCGAGATAGCTTTTCAGTCTTTTCAGTAAGAAAAAGATCAAAGGGAAAATAGCTAATTAACATACCAAAGGAGACAAAACCCCTAGAGCTTTATCGTTGTTGCAATCCAATAATAAACAGCCAAGTACAAAAAAGATTATTTGATAGTGACACACAGAATTGAAAGCCTTTGAAATGTCAGCTTCTCAAAAAAAAATATTTTTGGAAGGAAAAAATATCCATAATTATACAGAATAATGCTTAAGCACTGGGAGTAACTCTTCATCCCTGTGAGAGCTTGCTTGTAAAACTAGTGTGCTTAAGAACAACAGCTTGGCTTGCCTTTATCTAAAATAAAATAAAAAAATAGAAAAAAATGCACAAAAGGCTTCAAATCCCTTCTTGAGCAAACAGTCAATTCTTTTATAAATTAAAAATTAAGTACAGTTGTTCTTGTCCTATTAAACAACATCGTCAATCTCCATTCCCAGACCAGCTTCCAGCTTTTACAGACTTGGGGGCAGTGGGACACCAAGATTTCAAACAGCGGCTGTCCGGGCTGGCTGACTGCTATGCCATGCTGTAAGTTCTAGGTGCTTTTATAAAGCCAGAGGCAAAAAAGACAACTTCATGTAGCAGCAAATTATGTGAAGCTCTTCCCTGGGGAAAGCAACTGCTCAGACTACATGGATACATCAAACCAGTAAGAGAAAGAGCACTGGGGCACAGGCCCAAGCATACTAAATTGTAAGCAGTTTCTCTGGCACACTTTTGGCTCAGAGCAGCTTTCCTTTCACAGCACTATTAAGAAATTAGCACCACTCTGAGGCCATTCCCAACAAATAGCTGGGCACAGCCAGCCTGGTTTGGGGGATAATTTTAGCTGCATGGGTGCAAAACATTACATTCACAGGGCCAAAGCATGATCACCTCTCTGTTCCATTTACAGATGCAGATGTGGCAAATCAGTCTGTGTTAGAGAAATAATTACTTCTGGGACATCAGTTTTTAGAGTAAGGCAAGCTGGGAAACACTGTGGTGAATGGCTGTTCAGCAACTAGCACAAAATATTCCACTTCTGTCCTGCCAGAGGCAGATTTGCATGTTTAGCCTGGAGATGAGAAGGCTCAGGGGGAATTTTATCAAGGAATACCTGAAAAGAGGGTGCAAAGAGAATGGAGCCAAGTTCTTCTCAGTGGTGCCCAGTGACAGGACCAGAGGCAACGGGCACAAAGTGAAACACAGGCGGGTCCTCCTAAACATCAGGAAACACTTTTTCACTGTGAGGGTGACTGAGCACTGGCACGGGCTGTCCAGGGAGGCTGTGGAGTCTCCCTGTGTGGAGGTATTCAAAAGCCATCTGAACATGGTCGTGGGCAACCAGCTCTAGGTGGTCCTGCTTGAGCTGGGGGTTGGACCCAATGGCCTCTAAAGGTCCCTTCCAACCTCAGCCATTCTGTGATTCTGTGGTATCTTTTCATATCAAAGTTATTCTCCCTTTGTTAGGGCTGCCATTATTGTAGGAGAAAATTGAATTTCCTTTGCTTTTACTCCACCTGCTCTCTGAATAAAGATAAGTTTCAGTTTCTGCTAGAACCAGTCATTACAATAAAGAAGAATATTCTTCATTTCGCACTGCAGTTCCTTAGCTTATTCAGCATATTTGTGACTCAATACTGAAGTGCTAATCTATACTCCTAATGAACACAAAAGCAACAGGCCCATTTCTTGAACCCTGTTTATGCAAGTCAGGGATGCAAAGGAGATGAAAGGCAACACTCAAAACCTGCTGCCTGACGCAGCCTTTGCAAGCAGAATCCATGGGTGTTAATGTACAGCGTCTATTGTCTTTTAGGTTCTAAAACAGGCACAGCCATACCACCAGCACTAGAGGATCAGGAAGCAAGAGTGAGTGGAAGACCCTGGCTCTTCAGTACAGCCTGGCTCAGTTTGGGCTATTCCAAAAACAAATCTGCTAGAGAGGGTCTAGCCCTCAGCCCATGTGAACACAAGCCACTTTGTACCACGCGAATCCTGGACTATGGACTGACCTCCGGCAGTCTTTCTATAGCAAGGTCGCAAGGCAGGCAGAGTCGTAAATGGCCCTCTTGGATGAAAAAATGGCATCTTTATTCCCGCTTAAAACATGACAGTCACCAGCTTGACTCAGAGGATACTCTAAATTAAACCAGCTGGGTCCAAAACTGTATAAAAAAAGGCACTTTCAGATGCACAGTCTTCCACTTGAGCTGTGCCAAGCTTAACATGTCAGCTACTATATATATAGAAATAGCTTTGCATTACAAAGACACAATTATGGCAAATAAACCCCTGAAAGATGCTTAGGATATGACATTTCAGAGGCTAAATGTGAATACATTGTGTTGTAGAAATACATACTTGTTCCCAAGTGCAGGGCCCACCGGCCTGAAGAGCCTGCAATAACCGCCTGTAGATGCGGTCAGCAGGATTGTTGCTGTCGCTATCCTGATGTGCGGGTGAAAAGCATCCCAAGTCCACACCTCTGAGCCTGCCCTGACAGGTCTGGCAGCAAAGGGCTTTGCTGCCTTTTACCCTGCTAGTGGTAAACCTAAGCACGTAGCATAATTTGGCCTGAAATTCCAAAATTACTAAAAACCCACTCTACTCTTCAACGAGGAAAATGTCCTCACGTAACCAACGTGACTGCTAAATCCAAACTGACTTGTAACTATACAAACTGGGTCTCACCATTTCCCTTCTACTTACGGCTAAGTGGCAACCCCCTTTGCAAAGTCAGTCTAGAAAGAAATGAGAAGAAACTTAGCACTGAACTCAGCTTCCATCAGGTTCCTTAGATGGTCTCAGACCTGATCTTCTCCTACAGTGAGCAGTTCTTCATTCTCCCAGTCCCTGCCTTTGCCTTCTGCGACTTGGGCTGTGTGGCTGGAGCAGTTGCTGGTGAAGACCGAGGCAAAGAAGTCACTGAGTACCTCAGCCTTCTCCAAGTCCCAGGTAACCAGGTCTCCCGTTTCCTTCCAGAGAAGGCCCACATTTTCCCTAGTCTTCCTTTTATCACTGATGTACCTATAGAAGCTTTTCGTGTTGCCCTTGACATCCCTGGCCTGATTTAATTCTATCAGGGCTTTAGCTTTCCTAACCTGATCCCTGGCTGCTTGGACAATTTCTCTGTATTCCTCCCAGGCTACCTGTTCTTCCTTCCACCCTCTGCAGGCTTCCTTTTTGTGTCTGAGTTTGTCCAGGAGCTCCTTGTTCATCCACGCAGGCCTCCTGGTGTTTTTGTTGGACTACCTTTTTCTTGGGATGCATTGCTTCTGAGCTTGGAGGAGGTGATCCTTGACTATTAACTGGATTTCTTGGGCCCCATTTTCTACCAGGGCTTTATCCCACAGTACTCTACCAAGGAGATCCCTGAAGAGGCCAAAGTCTGCTCCCCTGAAGTCCAGGGTAGCGAGCTTGCTGTGCACCCTCCTCGCTGCCCTAAGGATCTTGAGCTCCACCATTTCATGGTCACTTCAGCCAAGGCTGCCCTTGAGCTTCACATTCCCCACCAGCCCCTCCTTGTTGGTGAGAACAAGGTCCAGCATAGCCCCTCTCCTCGTTGGCTCCTCTATCACTTGGAGAAGGAAGCTATCATCAACCCATTCTGGGATTGCTTATGCCCTGCTGTGTTGTCCCTCCAACAGATATTGGGGTGGCTGAAGTCTCCCATGAGGACCAGGACTTGTGAACATGAGGCTGCTCCTATCTGTCTATGCAGGTCCTTATCCGCTCGGTCTTCCTGGTGAGGTGGCCTGTAGCAGACCCCCACTATAATGTCACCTGCCCCTGCCCTCCCTTTAATCCTCACCCATAAGCTCTTGGTTGGCTCATCATCCATCCTCAGGTGGGGCTCCATGCGCTCCAGCTGCTCATTGACATAGAGGGTGACACCACCTCCTCGTCTCCCCTGCCTCTCCTTCCTAAAGAGCCTGTATCTTTCCATTCCAACACTCCAGTCATAGGAGCCATCCCATCCTGTCTCTGTGATGCCAGTAAGATCATAGCCCTGCGGGTGTGTGCACATCTCTTAACACGCCTCTTGTTTATTCCCCATGTGATGGGCGTTTACATAGAGGCATTTAAGTTGGGCCCCCGATGAAGCTGACTTACTGGCTGGAGCAGCTGCAATTCCTTTGTGCTGCTCTTCAGGTGCTCTGGTGCTGACCTGTGATCCCTCTCCAGGCTCTGGGCATCTATTGCTGGCACTGGCATCAAACTGGTAGGAATGGGAACGGCTTGAGGTTCCCCTCCCCTGGCAACTACAGTTTAAAGCCCTCTTCACCAGCTTGGCAAGCCTATGACCGAAGACGCTCTTCCCCTTCTCTGACAGATGGACCCCATCAGCCCCAAGCAGACCAGGTTTCTCAAAGCGAGTCCCATGGTCCAAGTAGCCAAACCCCTGGCTGTGTCCTGTGACCATTTCTTGATTTGCCAGATTCAACTGGCCCTTTCAAACCCCTTCCCTTTGACCGGGAGTACTGATGAAAAGCCACCTGTGCTCCAGAGTCCCTTACCACCGCTCCCAGGGCTCTGTAATCCTTCTTGATACTCCTCAGACTGCTCCTGGCTGTATCACTGGTGCCCACATGAAACAACAGCAGTGGATAATAGTCAGTGGACTGTACGAGGCTTGGTAGTCTCTCGCTGACATCCTTGACATGAGTCCCTGGTAAGCAGCACACCTTTCTAGAGAGCGCGTCAGGTTGGCGGATGGGTGCCTCCGTACCTCTCAGAAGAGAGTTGCCTACTAAAGATGAGGTAGCAGGGAGTAAGTTACCTCCACATAGCCAAATTCATTTAACCTTTCAGCACATCTTTCAGACCTTGGTGCTTTAGGGCTATTCCCTTCTGTAGGCTATTCCCTGCACTGGTCTTACCTAAATGTAACTGTCTAAAAGTTAGGTGTCTAGCCTAAACTAGTTGGACAACTTGTCTCTAGACTCTACTGCCAGTGGGGAGAGGGAATGTTGATCCATCTAGCCTGTTTTACACAGACAGACTTGACCCTCTCTGAACAATTTCATGCTTCTGTTCTTTATGAAAGGATTTGGTGGCTGCATCATTTATAGTTACCAGAGCCCAAGCCTCAGCTTTGCCATCTGTGTTGAACAGACTAAAAAGATGTACTGTCCAACACTGAAACACTCCACAAAGATTCAAGTGTCACTGCTGAAGATGGACTCAGAGTTGGTTTGCTGCCATTCTCATGTCAGGGAGTGGTAGCACAGATGGAATTTAATCTGTAAACATTTTTTCTTAAATGTAATCCAGGCGTGCACATTTAAAGTGCTTTCCAGATTCTGGCCTCATTGCTGTCTTCATGGGAAATTTTTACACTGCAACTGTTTTCTCGCTAGACACAAAAGTAATGGGTTCTCTGTAACATATGATGACACATTTCACTAGAGGGACAGAAATGAGTGTTTTACTGAAAAAAGATCCTGTTAAACAACATCCACCTTCCTCTTTGCAAAATGTGTAGTTACTATTAAGTTATTTCTGTGAATGTCCCTGCTATATTGCATTTTCTTTTGCATTTAGACTCGATCAGTTGCTCTTCATTAGTGCTGTTAGATCCTTAGGAAGAGCAATCCATTGTACTAACTGGCTGGGATGCCAGATACAGAAGCTGGCACAGAATGAAACTCAGATGGTCACTGTCTGCTTACTACACAGCCTGCCAGGAGTGGGATTCACATACGAATTGTTCAATACATCTTTAAAAAGGAGCACAGCGTTTCTTGGTGCTCATACCTGTTCCCCTCTGTTCAAATGAACGCTTGATTTTCACTTTGTCAGGAGGGTGACAGCTCCCTTTGCAAAAAGTTTGTTGGCCCTTTTAAAGTCTCTGGTATAATACCGTATTCTTGGTGATGAGGGGTCATGCATTTTTATACAAAGCCATGGGATTTTTTGGGTGCTGAATATTCTTAGATTTCAGCATCTGCCAATGCCGGAATGTTTCAGTGCTTCAATCCAAAAGAAATATGGAAACACAACTTTGATGTAGGCACAAAAAAAAGGACTTATTTCACCTCTAAAAGTCAGATGCTCAGTTGAAACAAGTTGTCTTTCTTCCTCTCTAATTAACAGAAAGAGTCATATCACAAATCTTTCTAACACACTTACCTTAGTGTCATGTAAGTCACTCTTTGGAATTACCTTTCTCTCTACTGATTTGAGAGGTATGAATCCCACCCCTGCTTCCTGTTGTTTTCCCCTTGATGTCAGTGGGAAGTTGGATGTTGACATGGAAATTAAGCATTTAAGTATCTTTATGGATCTAGGTCTAAGCTGGAGAATTTTGTCTGATGATATTTCTGCCTGCTTCTAAGTTCACAAGTATCATCTTACCTTTTATTTTCACAGGGCAGAGGAGAAAAATCTCTGCATATATCCTTTCCTCAGAAAAACACTACAATCAGCTGAACACCAGTAATTGTGTTCTAAATCTTTATAGCCTCAGTTCTAGTCTTTAAAGTATATTTAGAACAGCATATTTAGCTGTATTTCTTCTCTTGCCTTTAGAATGCCAGGCACACCAATAGAACTATATGAATAATAAATTATAATACTGTTTATCATCTAAATTGTTATCGTTTAGAATTTTTCTCTCAAGTGTTTCTTCCAGAAATCTATTCAACTCTCCCTGATGACACATTTGGATGAACATTTTTCAACTGTGAATGCCTAAAGTTAGTCATCTAGATCTATATTTAGGCACAAAAATGAATGACCTGATTTTCAGAGTTGCTGATTACTTATTTTGATGCATTAATATGCATTTAATAGCTTAGCTGTAGGTGCCAAAGTCTTAAGAATGTTATTTTTTTGCCTGTGCACAACTTGTCTATCAAACTGCAGAACACTTGCAGAATTAAATTACTAATGAACTATGACAATATGCCATACAAAAACAATGTTACATTGATTCATTTATTTGTTTACATGGTTGGGCAGGCTAATTTTATGCACAAAGTGCACGATGAAAGCTGATTTATAGTGATTTGAACAGAAAAGCATATATTTCTCCCATTTCATACCAAGACAATGGTGAATTCTCTGTGAAAAAAGCACATCCTCTGGTTGTTCTTTGTCGTATGCCAAAGAGAAATATAATCTGAAGACATTTTGCTCATTCTATCAGAAAAGCAAACTTAGTTTCTTCTGATGACTTTCATTATGTTAAAAATGGAGAAAAACTGGATACTGCATAATAAATTGATGAATATTGTAAAACAAAAGCCTTTCAGAAAACATTTAAGAGCCATATGTTCATTTTAGAGATATACGGTGCCACTTTGAAATACGGCTTCCTTGTTGTTTAAAGACCCAATTCATCAAAGCTCTTGGCTACTTACATTAACGGGTCATAAGCATTTGCTTAAGGGCACTGCTGAATAGAGGCCTAATAGCCTGATTTGCTACACCTTGTCTAGCTGAGTTTGAGAAGATGCCGAAACTGCTTTGAGGATGCCCAGGACTACTTAGAGAATAAGGACTGTTGAACTGTAGTGTGAATGGCGGGATCTAGACTTTAAAGATGAGGGTAATATACCCTTTGTTTAGTGTGTTGTCCCCTTCTCTTTTTCTACATTGAATTATTCTTATTACACAGAAAGGCTTTTTGCAAAGAAAGAGATGAAATGAGGATCAGCTGCTAGGTTTCCTCCTCTTTAAGAGTTGGTCTCTGGTCCCCAGTCCAAAGGCAGGGAGATTCCTACCAGTCACAGGGGCAGTGGGTGCAGGATCCCACCTACTGCACTTAATTTGCTGCCAAAAACTTTAAGGAGAACCGCTGGAATAAAAGTAAGCTGAGTGAGAACTGCACAGCTCCACCTGACATTATATTGACAGCAGGTGGTAAATGTGGGTGGAAGTGCCTGACTCCCGCTGAATAAAGCACAGAGTCCCTTCAGCATCAGCAGCTGTGTGATCGCTGGGGAGTTGTTTGGTTACATGTGTTTTTTTTCACATCTGTCATTTTAACTAAATTGGTGGTCTAAATGAATAGTGTCATGCACAGGAACATTACATGGATTTATGACAGCTGAAATGTATAGCACCTAGAGGATTTGGGGTCCGTGAAGCAGTGAATGGGTTTCAGAAAGGCATGATTTTCGTCTGTGGTCGATATAAGTTTGATCCATTATTCATCATGCTATGCAAAAGAGAATTGCACATTGGATTCACAGGGCAGTCTTCTGGCATTTCAGAAAGAAGAAAAAGGAATTTAAGAGAAAGATTTATATGTTTATGTTGCCTCTGTTTATGATGTGAGCAAAAGAAGTCCAATTTCCTCCTAATTAGATTACAACAGGTGCAAGCAAATCCAACAGAAGGGAAGCTGTTTGTATAATATCTATACAGCATTTGGTGTAAGCGTCGCAGGGAAATGGGAAGCACCTCTCAGCCGTGCTTTTCCCCTCTCATGGTCTGACACCTGCCGTGTTCTCTGCCATCGGATAGCAGGGTTACGGGGCTCGGCGAGGTGGCTTCACCCCTGGCTCAGGTAGCGCAGCTGGGAAGTGAGTCCCCTTCTGAGAGTCATTTCCCACTGCGCCTTGTCCTTCTGAGAGCCGTGTTGCCCCAGGTGCTCCCGTTCCCTCTCTTGCCCGCCCTGTTTCACGCAGGCCCGTGTCCTTTGCTGTCACCCGTGTGGGAGGCGTTGCCGTCCGTGCCACTTCTCCACTGCCGATCCCCATGTTCTGCTTCGCCTCCCCAGCCAAAGAGGCAGCCAGCAAAGGGCAGCACATCCTGCATGCCGACACTGCCTCCTCCAGCCATTTAAGCTGGGGCGCTGAGATGTGAGCAGAGGCGGCTCGGGGAGTGTCACACATTCTGCTGTATTACTGCGTGGTACTGTCAGCGGCAGAGTGATGCGGTGGACAGTTGGAGGCAGAAACCTCTGGAAGCGTCACGCCAAAGACTGCCAGAACTTGCCCATCAGAGATTTCAGGTTGTCTTGGTATGTACAGATGGTGAGGGTTAGTCTCCTTTCTCCTCGGATTTGCATTGGTGAAGCTCTATTGACATTCCTCTGATACGTTTCTGGTAACGAGAACAGAGTCCGGACGGGCAGATGCTGAACAAGGGGTGTAAGAAGATGGGATGTTTCACCCTGTTTTTAAGCAACCCAGGGAGCAATGTTACTTCAATTAAAATTAAAACTAACGAGTTGAGAAACTTTCATTGCATTTTAAAGGAGAGGCAGACTTTCTACTTTCGAGTTTATAACCCAACATGTGAGAAAGGTGAAGATCTACTTTTTAATTAGACAACTGAAGAGATCAGAAGTGAGATGCTGTTTGACTAGGATGTTGATGCTCTTCTTTAAAAAATGCTACTGAAACAGAAAATCTAGAGGATTAATTTATGACTATTACAGAGAAATGCACAGCTTCTTTCATGATGGTGGACTTAATTTTCTGGTGACTAAAATGAACTATTCTGATGTTATGCAGCATGTTTGTGAGGAAACAAGATCTATTTCTGTGTAAATACATTTTACCATTGCTTCAGACTCCTAGTGAGATCGTAATGATAAAGCAGTGCAAATACTGTCACAAACTGGCAGAAATCAGCCTGGCAGGAAATTCCAAACCCAATGGCAGACTTCCACAGGCTATTGGAAAATAGCTGCTGTTCCGCTAAAACAGTGATTGGGAGTATGTCTTATGGGAAGAGGACTGAGTTTTTAACATGTAGACGTGCAGATGCGTCCTTGTCAAGTTTATGGTGTGACACTCATTTACCTTCAGGGAGAAGCTGAAATCCAAACTGTAAAGAAAAAAACAGGTTCCACAGGCAGGATCTGTGAAAAAATAGCTTTTTTGCAGCTATTGCTCTTGACTATTCAGAAAGTCACTTCAGAAGAAGTGCAGTTACAGCAATTAATGGCTAGATAAGTGAACATTACAATTTTTACAACCTGGATTTTCTCTCTGCTTCTCTTTCCTTTTTACCGTCATCTCCTCTGGTGCTACATTCTTACCTGTTTTTGATATGTGTTTTGAGAAATTAGTCCAGACTTGCCTACGTAGAGATCTATTAATAGCTATTCGTTGTCTAGGCAGGTGCTCTAATTCCATCGACAGAGTGTCTTTTTCTGAATTAGCTTAGCTCAAGTCAGAGTGGACTTAAACTAATTCAGACTAAGTCAGTCCTATTTTGAAATAAGAGAGCTTATCCAAAAATTGATTGAGGAAAGACTTATTTTTCTTTAAAGTTGACACTATCTCAGCCTAAATACGCTTTGTCACGTAAACAAGCCCTCAGGAGCATGCCATGTGTTCTGAATTACATTTGCAAGCTTTTGTGAGTACTCCAACTCATGTTCATGTGCAATTCAACCTACAGCAATTCAAGATGTTATCACTTCCCCATTTTCTCTGCTATTTATCACAGCCATTCTGTCAGAAGTTGCTGCCAGGGTGGCAGATAGCAGACTGGAGCAGTGGCTCGTTCAAGTCTTACTGCTCCAGTTCAAAGGGTACCGTCTTAGCACAAACCTGGTTTCACTTGAGTTACACTGGACTGTGGACTGGAATGTGGTTGAAGACGCACGTTCTGTTCCTTTCACTCTGTTTTGGGGGAGCTAAACTGTTTCAGGGGGGCAGCTGGATGCAGCACTGGTCTTACGCTGCTGCAGCAAGATTAACCAGACACAGATTTGTCAGAAGATGCCTAAGAGGTGGTGTGGCTCGGTAGCTCACCCTGGGGTCTGGGCATTATAGACTCGTTTCTTTCCCCCATTATTGTATGACTGACCTTGCACAGTGTCTTTGATATTTTTCTATAAAAGGTGAATTTATTACTTGGCCGAATTGGATTGGATTTTTCTTGAGACCAACAAGAGAGCTTTTTCAGCCCCTGCATTAGGTTCATTTGAATGTCAGGGTCCTCTGAAAACCAGTGAGGCTGTTCAGAATTCTGCCAAAAAATAGCATTCAGGAGAACTTTCTGTTCTCCTTTAACCTTGTTCTCAAAGCAACAGCAAGGAAAAATAGTTCTGGTCCTCCTGAGTCTTAAAAAAACATTAAGGCAAGCACTGAGCTCAGACACTTGAAATTTGGCTGTATTACAAAGGACTGAAAATGAGGCATTTACCCTGGTAAATGCCTTAATAGAGGGGTCATTACCTGTTCCCTCTCTACGACTGGATTAAGCCCACTGCAGCTGAGGATGGATTGGACTAATAAACTCCGCAGCCTATACAAAGCCTGCAGTAGTCAACAGTGGGGAAAGCAATCGGTGTGCATGCTACCGTGTGGGCGTTACTGTAGGAAAGCTTTCCTTGCTCAAGGGTCCCCAGGGCAGGGAGAGGGTAGGCTGCTTGGGCCACTCTATTTTCTTCAGACTCTCTTGCTTTAGTTGTCTCAAAAGTTGAAAGTGGGTATGTAAATTTGTTCTGAGAAGCAGGCTGAGTTGCATCATAGCAACTGCAGGTGACGCAGAGCCTATCCCATCCTGTGGTTTGCAGAAATCTGGCTTGCCACTGTAGTTACAGTTCAGGTCAATCAGCTGCAGAGAACATCTGTGAGCATGACTCGCCTTTGTGGTGGCCAATATGCACATTTTCCTGTGGTCTATCTATTTATTTCTAGCAGAGCAGGACTGCTTTGGCATTGCTTGCAGTTGCCATTATGCAAAGTGTGTATCTGGTCAGAATGGATTATTGTGTCCATTGCAAAGCCCAAAGCACACATATCCATGTCTACAGGTAAAGAAAAACAGAACATTTGAATAGTTTATTAAAACAAATGATGACCTTATTTTCTAGGGTCAAGTGTTATCTGAGTGTGAGCTTTCTTTTCAAGAGTTCAGGTTTTCAAATGTTCAAGAGTTATCTAGGTGTAAGCTTTCTTTTCCTCCTGAGTGATGAATGCAGCTGAAGAGAAGGGACTACTCATGTCAATAGCTGCTCATCTAGGCTGTTCCATCGTAGTCAAGTCCCTATATAGCCTCTCTCACATGTGAGTGCAGCACATCTATGCCACACAATGTTGGGCTGTTTGAAGATACAATGGCCACACCTTGATCTGGGATGTATTAATGCTCTGAGGATGCAAGGCTCCAAGGAGGCTGAGTAAGTGTAGGGTCAGTTTTAACTCTGTGTGCGTGCCACAGGAAATACATGAGACTATTCTCCTTGCCTGGGAGCAATGAGGCCTTTGAAATACATGTTATGGGCCTCCTTAGGGATATCTAATATTAATGTGAAAATATTCACAATGCTAATGGCTAAATAAAACTGCAGCTGTACCTAGCTGATCGTCTTTAGGTTTCCTCATTTCTTATTCCAGCTCAGATATTTTCCATATCCTCTTCATTGTGATATCTGGCTGAAGATGAAGACCTGAAGGAGAACCTTTTTGCTACCATGCCAAGCCCATAAAATTTTTTTCTTTTGAAGACCAAGTGGTCATTAACATTTTTAGTGTGATTGAGGTTTAGATTGGATATTAGGAAAAATTTCTTCACCGAAAGGGTTATCAAGCACTGGAACAGGCTGCCCAGGGAAGTGGCAGAGTCACCATCCCTGGAGGTATTTAAAAGCCATGTAGATGTGGCGCTTAGGGACATGGTTTAGTGGCAGGCTTGGCAGTGTTAGGTTAACGGTTGGACTCGAAGATCTTAAAGGTCTTTTCCAACCTAAACGATTCTATGATTCTGTGAACATATTACACTTTACATTGCTTGCCCATACAGGGGGAAGAGATCCTCTTTGTATCTGTGGGAAGGAAAGTGTTAGTAGAACTGCTGTGAATACCCATTTCTCTCATCACCTCCTTAGGCTTGTCAAGGCAACCCTGGGCTGAGATTCAAAACAGGTAGAAAGAATAAGAAGCAGAGGACCACATCATTCAAATGTGGGTTTATTTTCGGGGAGAAGGTTTTTTTCTTTCCCGTCCCTTAACTCCGCACAGCGCGGTGTGTGCATGTTTAGTCAAGTGGTCACTAAACGCTTGCCGCCTCCTGGCTGGGCTAGCCACATTTCTTGTTCATGGAGCAGCTGGGGCCATCAGTGCATGAGGCTGGTGCTGCTCTGCGAGTTGACAGAGGCAGCAGTTTGCCTGGAACGTGCAGAGCCATAAAAGCAGCTGGGAGCCTTTTCCCGCTGGCCAAGTGGCTGTATTTATATTCACCAACCAGAGGCATGTGCAGGCATTAGAGAAATGGCTTTTGTCTTTTTAATAAAGGTCTTATTGTTGTTGGGACCTGTGATATGGTGATATGTGGAGCAGATGTTTCAAGGACCTTTCTGTATAAAGTCTTTATTATATAGGTGCCTGTAAGTGTTGGGATTGGTATTAATGGCTCAGACCATGTCCAGACCATGTTCCTCTCTTCCCTGGGACTGGGGGCATATGTATGAAAGACAAGTCTTTCTGAAGGAGTAGGTATTCTCGTCATTGGATGTGCTTTTAGGAGAAGGGACAGGAACTAAATGGAAGACTCTGAGAGTTTCAACTGCAGTGTACTAAAGTGCTAAACAAATAGCTGCTCAGATCAGAAGACAACCCTTATTAGGTTGGGGTCTTTCCTAGTTGTGTGTCAACTTTTACTTTTGAAAATCAATTTATCTGCAAAATGATACCAAAGTAAATTATTCTTTTCAATATCATGCTGTCTTTGTTTCCAAGATGCCTTTTGAAGGAGCAGTTATCTGTTGTCAGCAATAACATGCTCTCTGCCTTGTCATTGCCCCAGGTTATTGTAGAGCAATTATTCTTTCTTCTTTAAAACCATTTGCATGCAGGTTTCTCTTGCCTTTATACATGTGGCTAGCTGTCCATGAAAATCTATCATAATCCCAATGCAACGGTACACCTCTTTCCTAGTTCGACTGTCCTCTGACCCTCCTTCTCCCAGATGTTTTCTTCTGCCTTTCTTTGCCATGCTGTATGAATATACTCTACTCTTTGGTTTTGTTCGTTTCTTTTAATGAAGTAGTTATTGCTTTTCCTTAAGTGCCCTTGCAATGGGGTTTCATTCTTACCACCCCAGCATATTTTGATACTGCTGTCCGTGTTTCATATATACACACTTACGCCTCTTCTAGATTTTACTTTTCATGCATTTTGATGTTCTCTAACAAAATGTCCCAGTTTTCCTCTATGCTCTCTCCCTTTTGCCATCCTCTCTCCCTTCTGCCTATTGTCTTCCCCTTCTTACAGACCAGGACTGTGCTTCCTTGATTTCTTTTGGCTTTGAACTCACAGGCAGATTATGGCTGGGCAATTAATTTATGCAAGAGTCTCTACGTTGCTTTGTTTCAGGGTAAGAAGCTCTTCTGCCAAGCCACAGAATCTGTGGCTAATGATTTCTCATCCTTCTGTCTGGTGTGTACCTCACCTGCTGTCTTCTTCCTCTTACGCCTTTCTTAGTGAAGGTCTTCCTTTTTTGATATTATGGATAATTTTTTTTTCTTTCAGTTTTGGCAGCTCAATCAGCTCAGTTTGTGTCAGTGGCATTTTTAAAGGTGTAAAGGAAATTTCGGCCTCTCTGCAAATAGTACTCAGTTTCTCATTCTGCTGCAGGAAGATGCCCCTTTCCTACAGTCTCAGAAAACTGAGGCTCACCCTTATTAACATAATTTTTTAAACTAGGTGTTAATGTTTCTTGTATGCTTTCTGATTTCGGACATGGCCCAGAGGGATGGTTTTAAAACACTGACCTGACATTCTACTGATAAAGGGACTAAATGAAAGTATTTGCATAATGTCTTCCAAAAAGATGGGCTATATGATAGATGACACCAAAATATATTGCATAAGAATGTGAATCACTTGGAGGGGGAAAAAGTGCAAGTAATTCATAATGAGATTAGCAGAGTAGAACAGCCCAGTGTTAGACACTGATATTGTGAAACAGTAGGATTTCCTGATGTCAGTTGTTACACAGCATCTTACTGAAAAGAGCTGCCCGCTCTAACTTCCTTGTTTCACTACAGGATGATCCTGTAACCAAAGCATCCCAGACTGGTTAGCTTCAGAAAGAACCATTCTGCAGCCACCTTCAGAAAAAAAAAAGGAATATTAGCTGTTATGTTCTTGTATCACAGGATGAATTTGAATTAATATTTTCTCCATCTTTTTGCCTTTACTTCAGAAATAGATAGTTTGGTGGGAGGGGGGATTTAACAAGCTTTAGGCAAGCTTTGCTAAATTGACAGTATAGAGGGTACTGGACGACATGCACTGGAATGCTGATTCCATGAGGCTCAGAGTCTTATCGCGTCTGCAGGCAAAGACTAGAAACGCTTTTACATTAGACTTGCAAAATGTAACATGCAGTGCAGTACTTTCTGTCTGAACTGTTCTGTCAAGTTAGCACGATTAGATACTACATCCCATTTTGAATCTTCATGTTTTTTGTTTTAGGAAAGTGTAAGTCATACGCCTGTCCTGGGAATGTCCTGAACAGTTCAGAGAGAATTTGAATTGTCACATTGGCTAGAATAAATATATTAGTTAATGATTATTTGATAGATAAACCCACGATACATAACCCACATTCAATTCTTCATCCTGTCATTGCCCTACTAAGCCGAGACAAGTTCTATCCTTTCTTTTGCCTTTATTTTTGCATGTTTAATGTGGTCCCTGTTCCTGTAATAGTTGAGTGCCTCTTATTCTTGTTAATGCATCTAATCTCAAAACATGACTCTGCAGCAGGGAAATACTATCTTTCCCAAACATAGATGGGAAAGTAAGATGTAGATGGTTGTATTTATAACATCAAGGATGATCAAGTAATATTTGGCTCCAATGACTTTGGACCAAGCCAGCAGCTTTAGAGAGCAGATGATCTGAATCGCCTATCTCTCTGTTGAACAATAACCACAATAATCTCTGCTGTGATAAACACAATGCTTGTTAGGCTAGGTTTGAGAAGGGCTCTGCTGAACAGGCCTCTGAGAGACAAAGGGGTTTTTTTGATGCATAACTCCCACTGAAATCAAAGAGAAGGTCTGTGCCTCAGGGACTTTGCCCTCGATTGCCCACTAGGTCTGTTGCACAACAAGGAAGTACTGGTGGGTGCAGCTCTACAAAGAGAAAATCCTTGTATTTTGCTGTTTTCCAAAGTGGAAATTCCTAAATAAGTGCAACTTTTCTGTATGACGTATAAGCAAAGTTTCTGTCCTCTAAAATGGAGACAATGAGTCTGTCTGACTTATTTTTCAGATGAAGGGCTCTACATAGATCCAAAGAAGATATTTTTATTTAGTAATAATTATACTTTGACTAGGAATGAAAATGTAGGTACTCATTGTCTCTGTGAGGTCATGTGCAAACAGAATTACAGGAGAAATTGCCAAAGCAACTGATTAACTATCATTACTTAGCTAATATTTGCTTCTTGGAACTGGCTTTTAAGCATAAAATGAAAACTGGTGAGAAACTATTGTGCTTTGTGGGTGATTTGCAGTACCAGCCTTTGGAAGGAACAGAGACTCACTGTTATGCTCAGAAAACAGGTTTTTCTGCTGATTAGAGATCCAGGCTCCAAACTCACAGGCTGTCTATGCTGACTACACAAAGCTGCCTTCAACTGTTTTTGCGTGCTACGCGCTGGAGCCTGCGAGTGTGGCCATGTGGACTGCAAGGTTGCCCTCTCTGTAGCCGGCAGGACTCCAGGTGCCCTAGCAAGGCCAGTGGGCTTGTACGTGCCATAGTCAGGTGTGTTCAGGCCGTTTGCAGGTTGCCAAGGTGTTGCTGCATGGATGGGCATGGAGCATGCTGCTCATCTGGGGTCTGCATACATACGGATGCTTCTGTACTGTCAGGCTGGTTTCTCCGTGTCTCTGTGTTAGGCTTTCCCTTGAGGTTGCATCTAGCCTGCGAAAAGCACCCGCCCCTGGGAAGGGTGCCTGCTCCACAGGAAAAGTGGCCTGTTTGCACCCTGCTCGGAGCTGGTTCCGTTCGACCTGGTGGTTTCCCTTGTGTCCACATGATGAAGCATTTGTTCTTTGGGTCTCTTCTGGGCCCTTTGGCGCTAAGATGTGATCATTGCTTTTCTGTGTGGGGTTGTTTGTGTTGGTTTTTTTTTTTTTGTCTGGAGCATCAGGAATAACCTGAGGCATGAGTTGCAGCCCACCAGAGTGATATTTCCATAACAAGGGATGCACTGAGAAGGCTTATGGCAGGAATTTGTCAGTACGAGACCTCGAGGGATATTGTTGGAGGGCTGGTTAGGACCAGGCAAGGTTGATAAGGAACAAACCCTCATCAATGCCACCTTTTGGGAGCAGTCTGTTTCCAAGACTTCCCTCAGTTTTGTATGGAGAAGATCAGTCGGTTCACTCCAAAAAAGAGGCTGGGAAGGAAGTGGCAATTATGCAATATCAGGATATCACAATATGAGAGTAAATTGGGAATTAACTCAGTGGGCAGCGTAGGCTCACCAGTTATCTGCAATATGTATGTGCTGGTTTGCACCTGAACTTTGCTCTGGAGTGGCCAAAGTGTTTTTCTTACGGTGCAGAGGGTAGTTCATAGCCTATAGCTGCTCTGGTGTGGGCTGTCTGCTCCTCTTGGACTGGAGCTCAGGGCTTGAGCCCTTACAAAGACGCTGTAATTACAGCTTCAGTTGCTCCGTTCTCTTGAAAGTACTGTGATTTACCCCAGGAGGGCAGACCATGATAATCTGGGAGGAAGAGGCCTGGATTTGTTTTCTTGCTTTACCACCATGGCTGTGGTTCTTTTCGCTTAGACATTGTCACATGGCTTCCATGTCTTGTCTGTCTTACATCGAGCTGTTAGCCATGAAATCCTCCAGTGGAGATGCAGCTTCTGCTGTGAAAAAGTGTTTTTGCAAGAACATATTATATCCATTCCCTACAAAATGAGTTACTCCTCAAAACAGATGCTGCTGCCAGCCTTGTGAATCTGTCAGGCGGCTTATGCTTATGCAAAGCTGTGGTAAAAACACGTTACCCAATGGACTTGACTGCTCTGAAGTTTTCTAGTATGGGTCTGCCCTAAGCCTCAGCTTTCCCATTTGCCACCTGGAGCTGGTAGTGCTACGGTAACACAAGAAAGCCTTCGGAGTTCTTCACCCGGGAGATGGGTTTCGTATGCGGCAGTACTGCTGCTCAGAAGTACCGCTGCTCCTGCCCTTACCTCTGCTCTCCAGTGCTGGAAGGGACTAAGGGTCCCCTAACCACTTCCTCCACGTACACACAACTGCAGCCTTCTGTTGCTGACCCAGTAGAAGAACTAAGTCTGATAAAATGAAGAGGGAAAGGGCAAGCACTGCATTGATGATACAGGCACAGGAAGGGACAAGAGACGACATGTTTTGGTCTAGGGACATCCTGACTTGTTTTACAAGTGCACAGACATGACCATGCCCTTAGTCCTGACTGGAACCTTCCTCCCAAACACTAAGCTCATTTTCCCAGTGATCGACAGAACTCTGGAGAGAAATTTTAGTTTCTCTTGTGCCAGGTGGAGGCTTGCAGCTGACTCCAGCAAGGTGGTAGCTTGCTGGAAGTGGGGAGTTTCCATGGTGGGCTGGATGCCTTGGGAACTGCAAGCAGCTCGCTGCCTGTCACACGACAGTGTGGTACAAGTGGGGAGTGTGGGGGCCACGCTATACATCGCCTGTGGCGTTTTTTTATCTCTCCGGATCAGCGCTCTAGAGACAGGACAGTGAATGTGTGGTCAGGTGGCATGCAGCTCCATGAAAAGACAGCGAGTAAGCACTGATGGGTACACAGTGCTAATGCAGGAGTAAACATTGATGGGTACACAGTGCTAATGCACGAGTAAGCATTAATGGGTACATAGTGCTAATGTTTGAGACATAAGCCTACTGAGAAGGAAATGGGAGGACGTTGGTTGTGTCCCACCTGTGCTACGTGAGAACTGAGGGAACTGAAAAGCTGTAGAGACCCCTGTGAATTTTACTTATTGTCAAAGGTCTGTTGGCTTTTGAAATAAGGGGAGGATGTTTCTGGTGTGTGAGCAATCTAACCTGACCTGCTCTTCTCTGTACCTATGAGAAGTAATAAATACCACCCAGACCTGTATTGTCTGCACAACTTAGAAGGAATCTGTAAGAATTATTGTGATTCAGTCACAGTAAGAGGAAATGTCTATTTACCTGTCCTAGCAAATAAGCACTCAATGTTCTGCATAACCAAGATTAAGATTAGATACTGCACCACCTGGGAAAGCTTTCCTGTTAGGAAATTGGACGTAGTTAATTTCTAATGGTGAGAAACCTCTATGTTCTTTGTATGTTAGTAATTTGGCACCTATTATTATATGACATCATGATATCACTTATCCAAAAACTTAAAAAAATATCATGCTAGTTCCTTAAGGTTTGGTTGGGGAAATCCCCAGATTCCACTATAAAAGAAGACCTGCTTTGCCCCTTTGCTGTCACATCTGCTGGCTGAGAAGATGAAGCACACACAGGTGGCTGTGCTGCTCCTCATGCAAAGCATGACTGCTCTGGCTGGAACAATGGTAGCAACAGAAGTGGTAAGATGGGGATCTAATAACCCGAGCTTTGGTGCCTTCTTGCCTTCTCATGTAATTTAGATTGCTGAAAATTCTTTTAAGGTTACTGGAGAATTATTAGTCGAATGTTGAGATCTCTGCACGGAGAAAGAAGTTTAAAGTATTCCTCCATCCTCCCCCCAACTAATGTATAGGGACTGGGTAATAAATGTAAAAGTGAGGCACAGGTTTAAAATCAGAGTCAAATTCTGCCTTTGGTTAGATGAGTGCAACTCCCAGCGAGGATCTAAGTGGATATTAAATGCTCTGTGTAGCTTCTAATTAATTAGCAAGGGCTTATAGCAGGAGAGGATCCACATCAAAGATGTGCAAGGAGTTGGGAGGTGGGGGCTTTCCCAGTTGCATGACTGCTATCATATTCTGTGACCAGACACATGAAAGCCATGCTGGGTGGTTTTTGTGGGGTGCTCTCCCTCTTCCCCATAAAACTGTATCTGGTTGGGGAAGAGAGAAGTTCAAATCAAAGCCATCAATCAGAAAAAAAAACAAAACCAAAAGCAACAACAAATCCAGGGAGGAAGGGAGAAGAGAAAACTTTGAAAAAAATTTAAAAAGTAAAAAATTACATTAGTGAATGATTTGTTTTGATTTTGTACTGTCTCTTTTTTTTTTTTTTTAATTTTAAACAGCTTAAATTATCAGAAGAGAAAGGTTGCAAACAGCTTAAAAGCTCTTCCAAATGCAACAAAACATTTTGGTTTTGTTTGACCCAAAGTGACTGCCTTTTGGTATTTTTTTAGTGAAAATTTGGGAAAAAAAACCATTTTGGCTCCCAGTTACTCCTTCTGATTTGTCTGGTTTAGTCACCAACCAGAAAAATCCTGCGTGCCCCTAGTTATATTTTTTGAAGTTTGGGAGCACTGTGGATGCAGGCAGTGAAGTCAGCATCTCCTGGGAAGATGCTTTTATCTGCTCAAGGAACAGAAAGTTGCAAAAGTCAAGATGGAGGTGTAAATATATGCTGATAAGCTGAGGGTAGAAAGCTTAATATGGGAGACATTTGTCCTCGGTCTACTTAGCTTTAAGCTAGTCCCCAGTTTGGGTAATTTACACAATTTGTGATCCTCTCTGCCCTACCACTGTTAATTGTTACTAGCTGCCCCCCACTATGTTCGGTGTAATCATATGAGCAATTCAAATGCCCGTTCAAATGGGTTTATTTGACAAACTGTCCCACAAAAGCTTGTTTACAATGTGCCCTTTGCCGGCCATTTGGATTTCGCCACATTCCCTGGCTTGGGAATGGGGCTCCGGCTGGGATTTGGCAAATGCAGAAAGATCCAGGGGTGAGTGTCCCGTTGCGAGGGAAGCCTGTTTGATGCTCCGTCTGTCGCACCTCAATGTTGACATTGAGGGTGTCTTGCTGCAGTTCCCAGTTTGCCGCAGATTTTGGTGAGACCCCACTACAGGTGACAGTGTGCTGCGTCATGGCGATGCGCCGTGATCCGCACACTGCGTTGGGGCACAGTAGGCCTTTAGGGACACACAGTACAATGCCAGGGTGACAGCCGCTCTCCTTGCTATGGCAGGAAAGAAGGTGCCAGCCATAGGTGAAAGTTAAAGGGGATGTATATAGTCTTACTACATAAAAGACTCCCAAGGTGGACCCGGCTGTATCCTTGGCAGTGTGGCGGCTTCCCCCAGCGCTCCCTCCCTGCGGTGGGATACTGTCCCGTCCGTGGTGCTAGTAGCAGAGGGGACAGTAGCTAGAGGTGCCAGTAGCTAGAGCGTGCCCCCGCTGTCACAGCTCGCAGCCTGACAGCTTGGCGTGAAAGGGGCAGCGAGTCCTGTGCTGAGAGGCTGGAGCGTGAGCTGGGCGGCGAGGAGCGGACATCCCTGCTGGGAGGACAGTAGTCTGCCCAGATTTAGGGCAGGGGGCCACGGTACCGTCGTTTTAGACTGCCGTGCTATCTGCCAGGGCTGCCTGTCAGAGCCCCAGCTCACGCCTCCCGGGCAGGCTGAGCATCCCCTGCCTTGCACTGGTCACACAGAGCCTTCCTTCAAGAAGAGGTGTCCACGAAGCGACACTGTGCCCGGGGAAACGTTAGTCACCTCAGCAGCGGATCAGAAAAGCCAATTAATTTTACAGTTGCTGGGGACAGCTCCCACAATAAGATCGAAGTGCTTTGGGGCTGCAGAATGGGAGCTAGCTGGTGGGGAAAGGATGATGCCATATGCAGGAATTCACACTGAAAAAGGTTTTCCTTTGCTTTTTAGACCCCTCATCTCGACAGGACGCTTCCGTATCTGACTCACCCTAGCAAGACGACTGGCAACCTGCACACTCCCCCAAAGGTATAGCCATTACTGTTCTTCAATAATGTCCGGAAAAGAGCAAAATTAGGAAATTGTGTCCCATTTTTAAATGCTACACAGTCACTCAGAAACTTAACGCTGAGACAGGTACATCAGTTAGGCTGCCCAGGAAAAGCGTTTAGGTGTCGGGTATCCAGGATTTTAGGCAGTAGTGAATTCTCCAGATCATCAGTGCTGCTGCCGTGTCATTCAAATCCAAAGCTCTGGCACTATCCCTGTGACTACTGAACTGGACCCCAGGCATGAAGCAGCTGGGGCCGTGGGGGTTTGATGGCAATGTACCAAACAGTTTGGTGGTTACAGCCTCCCTGGAGGAAGGAGAAGACTTCTTTTCAACTCTGTCTTCCAATGTAAACCAGAACAAGGCCTTGAAACTGTCTTCTAAGAAGTGCCCACTTGTGGTTGCTGGGGGTGAGAAAATCTTGATTCTCTGTGTTCTACTTAGTTCAGATTTTATTCAACTATTTACTGATAAAGGGACTTGAATCTGATTTCCATGCCTTCTAGTACAGTGCTCAAGTCCATGGTTTGCGGATTTCAGGGGTTGGTTTCTTTCCCCCCTCTGTCAGTGACTGCTTAATAACATGTTTGCTTTGGAGCAGATCCAAGGGGACACACTTGCTCTGAATGGTTCTGCAGCCTAGCATCAAGAACAGAGTTTGTCCAAAGCACAGCTCCAGATCAGGTCAGAGATGGCAGACAGCTTGATGGCAGGTCTTCGTTGCCCAGCCTAGCCCAGTGTGGCAACTGGGATGTGTGGAGGGACCTCTTCTGAGAGAGTTGAGTCTCTGGCTCCAGTGGAGGGTTTAGAAAGTTAAATGGAGTCAGGAGTCTCTCTTTGAGTCTCAGTAGCAGGACCGAAACCTCATCCATCTCCTTGCTCAGCTGAGGTGGCCTCTGTCCCTGCCGTGGCTTCTGTCCCTGCTGTGTGGTTTCTGTGGATCCTGTTCCTTGTCTTAGGAGGAGTAAGTAGCTAACTCAGAGCTGTGAATGTCACTGGGCTACAGCGTAGCTGGAAATTAAGCACTGAAAAGGCTAGGCTGTTCTGAGGATATAACCCTAAGTCCACATTTAGGCAGCTGAATAAATTCCCTGGTTTTCAGAAAATCGAGTAACTGCCGGCTCCTACTCCCTTTCTTAAATCGAAGGGATGTGGAAAATAGCTTCAAGTATGTATATGTAACAGCTTAATTTTACAGAGTGAAATGTTGCTGTCAAGTCCTTGCTGTAGGCTAGGACGGTTTGCTCTCTTTCAAGCATTCAGTGTAAATTATTAAACTTTAAAAAACATACAACTCCATCAAAAGTAACAGCCTCTCTTGTGCATTTTTCTACAGGACAAGGGAAGACGTTTTTGTTATATGGTTGTCATTTGACTGGTATTATATTTTGACCGAAGCACTGACTGACCCAAGGGGCTTTTAACTAAACAATGCTTCTTGGTCTTGTCAACATCATGATCCTGGTGTTTGCAATGCCGATGGAAGAATGGAAGCAGTTCTGTCTGCCCAGGCTGTCTGCTCCTTTGGGGAAGCTGTCCCTCGGTTTAGATATAAGCTGCACTTAACTGCAGTGAAGCTCTGCCTCCAACTCAAGGCTCGCTTCTAACGTGAATGTTATAATATAGTGATTGCTTTTCATAGGGAGTTTAAATGCACAAGGTGGACTATTTTTGGGAGATCATCTGACTACATTTATGAATGGTTTGTTTCGCACATGAAATAAGCATGGTACCTCTGGATAAACTGATGGCTATACTTAGTCAAGACTGTTGTTTACAGCAGAGTATATAATGTATAGTTCACACTATATAATGTATGGAAATGTATACATATGTATAGTACACACTATGCTGTACTATCTATAGTATACTCTCTCTTTCTATACTTATACACATATATGTTATATTTGTGTTATACACAGAAGGGATGGGATAGAATACAATACCTTCCACACAAAAATTAGCATGCCAGTGCACAGCAGTCTTACGGAAGGTCCCATATACTCACTAAGCCACATTTATTCCTTCTTTTGTTCCCCCATCTGTTTCTTTTGTTATTGGTGAGCAACTTGCCATCCCAGTCATGCCCATACGCAGAGCACTCAGAGGTGCAGAAGCATCTAAGTGACTTAGGAACCCATTTTTCATAGTAATTTAGGTACTGATAGCCATGTCTTCAAAAGTACTTGGAATTTTAGAAATAGTTTGCAGTATGTTCTCCGTGGGATATTCAGAAGTGCTTTGGCAACCTACCTGGCAGGGAACTCAATGGATATTATGTGCTGGGCCATTCTGGAATGCCGTGAGATACTTCTCTTTTTCCTTTCATGTTAAATGTCTTCAGCAGTCTGTCTATGAGTGAAGTTTTAAGGCCCACGGTGCTTGAATAACACAGATAAAACATCTTTTCATGCTTTCTTTCAAAATGAGGTGCATGCTGTTTGTTACGGCTGTGGTAAAGAGGTTGCCAGAAGTGTGAACTGGGATCATTCCTGCTTGCTGCTGTACTCTTCTTGGGCTCACAGATCAAGACAGTGTTGCTGCTGGCCATCGCTGCATGTTCTGGGCTGGTTTGATGGTGAGGAAGTTAGTTGAAAACACTGTGAAAAAACAAGGGAAGAAGTGCTGAAATGCCAACTTTCAGTAGATAGTTTTGTTGTTTGCTTGTTTATTTTTAAGAGGGAGAGAGAAAGAGAAAACACATGAATAACACTGGGATTTCTGCAAGGCAGGAGGAGAGATTATCGAAAGAAGCGTATTTAAAGAGCAATCTGTAGCTTTAAAATATGCAGCTGCATTGAAGTGTGTACCAGAATATTTTAAAGTAACATCAAATATCTTTATTAATAAATTTGTGATAGGTTTATGAACTGGGAAACGTTTTGTGTACAAACAAAAAAGAACGGCTCCAAACACGCTCAGTATTCAGCCCGGTGTTTATAGGAAATGATGTGCTTCGGCTGTAAATTATGGCAAGATCATGAATTGCCAGCCCTGACCTTTCTGTACACCATACACATTGCTCCAGTGGTGATGCTTTGAGCATGCAGACAACCAGGACAAGGTGATTCATGCTAATGGCATGGGCAATAGCTTTGCAAACTATCCACAAATGTGGATGGGCGGGCTGTGATGTGCGGGTGTTACGTGCAATATTTTGTAGTAAAATAAGTATCTCTACCTTAGGCTAAGCCTGCATATTTAATTCATCAGCTTTCAGTGGTGTGTAATTAAATGCATATGTCTGATCGCTGGGGCTGGCTGAGAAACTTCAAATGAAGCATTTTTCTTTTCCAAACTTTCCCTGTTACTAGTTCTGTTTTGGTAGTTTCATCTCTATGGATAGAAATGACTCGATGATCTGATCAATTCAGATTAACAGAACAGTAACTGTAAGACCTAACTTACTGAGTTACAGTTTTCTTCCTGTTGTGTGCTTTTCTATCTGCTGGAAAAGGTATTTCTTTATCTTAGAAAGACTGGGAAAGTAAGGACTATTATATGCCTCTGTTTTTCCAATGGTAACATCTTTACAGCAATATTTAACTATTTTCAGAAAGATTTGTAAGGCCAAGTTGTAAAAATTGCTAGGTATTTTGAGTTCCTTGGGAGAAAAAGGTGAAAGATACCTAGTAACAAAGTTGTTGATCTCATGGTTATCACAGCTCATATTATTGTCAGACGTTAGCTACTGATTCCAGAGAAGAATATTAACACTTTTTTTCCTGTCCGATTTGTCATTGCAGCTCTTTGCCAATGTGTCTGGCTCTGTGGATGACGAGGGAACTTGTCAGTGCTCTGTGTACTTGCCGGATACCACCTTCCCAGTGCAGAAGGCTGAGCAATTGGAAATTATAGCCGCAACGCTCTCGGAGAAATTTGAGAGAGAGCTTTCTCAAGTAAGGTGTTCTTTTCTCATAAATATAACAATTGTACCTTTGCTGACAAATGGTTGCCTGTGAAAAAGTACAGCAGTCAGCGCTTTTCTGTGATGTGTCTTTCAAACAGTGGGAAAGAGGGCTCTGTAAGAACAAGAAGGGCGATTAAATCTCAAATCTTTGACATTGTAGCATGTTATACACTTGAATGTCCTTAGGCTTCTTTTCTAGGCCTTTGCAGCTAGAGGCATATGGTATTTTTAGAAGAATGGTTATGTTTTGTCTTTTTTTGGCTCATTTTTATTGGTTTGTGATTGCTACACAGAGCTATAGGAAACCGAGCCTCGTGCTCTTTCATGTGTTATTATTTGTATCAAGCCAGCCAGATTCTAAGAGGGAAATGAAGGGAAAGAGCAGAAAGGTCACCACAGCCCAGAGTGACAAAGTAGGTGAATATTTGCCCCTTCACTTCTTCTGCTCTCACTGATTAAAAAAAAAAAAAATCAAATATCTTCTTTGTCAACATCTGAAGCTGTGGTAGTGAGACTGCTGAATTATGCATTGCTGCTGAAGACAAACACACCTTCCACTACTTTGGCTGCCGGTTGCATGAATTCAGATCCATTTTTTGAGGAACTCGGGCAAACCTACACACGCTGCGGTGCACTGGGTGAAGCTCCCTGCGAAGACAGAAATCTGTCTTTGACTTTTGATAGTGGATAAATATTCAGAATTTAGATTAGGTGTCCAGCAGAAAGTGTTTTCTTCAGGAACCAAGCATCTTAAGAGATGAAGTGTCCTTGAATTAATCAGCAGAAAAGGCACAGCATTAAATTATGAATTCTAACCATAAATATTCATAACCCTCCTCTGGTATAATCAGGAACAGATAAGAAGTTGTGCATAAAAAACACAACAACAAGCGGAGGATCCTGTGGTAAGATCTTTCAATTCAAATAATTTGTTTTGAAAGAACTGGAGCTAACAATGAAACACATTCAGCTGTCAGCAGGGATATGAAGGGCAAGCTGACAGAAGTCCCACTGCCTCCAAGCACAGGAGTTACCTGATCCCTTGCAGTATCGACGTGTAGCTCAGAGTTAAGGATCCATGAAAATCACTGAGATTTCAGGTCCCCGTACTGTTCTCACTGTGGTCAGTGCTGGCGTTTTAAGCTAATTGCACTGGGACAGGATTAGGGGCATGATTCTCGGCCAGAAAGTTGGCGTGATTCTTCAAGGTGTTTGTGTACAACCTTTCCCAGTCACTCGCCCTAGTGTAACCAGTCTCTTACCAGTACTTTCCTCAGAATGGTGCACATTTCCTTTAGGATGTGTGACTTGACTTACCTGCTAGTGCCATGCTGGTCTGCAGAGCATCTCAGGTGCTGCTTGACCTCTGTGTGGACAACCTCAGATCTCCACTGAGTTCAGACATCTTGCTCCTATAAAGACACAGGTTACTATAGATACCTAAAATTAGGTGTCCAGATTCGTATCTGAAACTCACCTCTAAATTCAGGGCAAGCTGAATCCCCACCATGGACTTTAATGTCTAGGTTGCCAGCTGGTGTCAACTGGTGTAACTGTGTTGTCATCCTTAGGTGCCCAGCAGTGTACCGCAGTGTAGACACTGACCTTGGCTTTCAATTCTTGCTGCAGTCAGTGAAAATTCTAGACCTAACTGAGGCTTCACTGGGTTTCATCCTGTCGAGACCAATCAGCCAAGCAGTGTTACAATGCATCTAGTTAGATAAAGTGTGACATATACTTTGATGTGATATAGGCAAAAAGACACTTTGGGTCAGAAATGAAACAGAACGGATTGCGTTTTGGTGTAACTCTGTGTGTAACATTTCTCAGTTAAGATGTTGTTTTTCTGTAGAAAGAAGAAAGCTGTCGAGCATTGCCCTATTGATATCTGAACTTAAGTAATCTGAGATCTTGTGATCCATGAGTCTCCACGCTTAAAAATTCTTCACCTTTCCAGCTGTGGAAAAAATCCTCCTTATACAATCCTGTATATTACTTTAGTCATGATAGTACTCATAAAAAGAAGGAAATAATGAAAAGGAGGAAAGCCAAGCTCCCATTGATCATCATTAGAAATGGTCCTGAGCAAATTCCTAGGGTATCATGCTGAGACATAACCTAGTCTCACCACAGGGGTGGGAATTTCTACTGAGTGCTTCCTTTTTTGACTCTGAGAATCCATGCTTTAGTTGCTCTTCTAAAAGACCCTTTGAAGTTCATGGGAGCTTTTCCTGGGTAAGAGCTGTGGGATTGGACCCTCTTAAGGATGCTTTCCATGTGCTAGAAGTCCCAGAAAAACAACCTGATTGAATCGTTAACCTTTTGCCTGATTGTAGGCTAATTCAAAAAGCAAGGGGGTCCTTTTATAGAATCAGCAGGCAAGGAAGCTCGCAGATAAAGAGGTGCTCTCATGTGCCAAATGAGTACAAACCGTAGGCTGAAAATACCAGACTAATTTTTCCTCTGTCACATCAACCTTTGCCAGCATAATTATGATTACAGAAGTAAATTAACCTTTCAAAGCAAAGCAGGAATTGGCTGCTCTTCTCAAAAGGAAAGGGGAGAGGACACCTCTCTAACAGGGATGGATCAACACATGATCCCAAGGAGAGAAAGTGCATTTCAGAGTTTGACTACAACCACAACATCCTCACGTAACAAAAAGAGGAGAAAAAAGTCATGCCTGCCCTCTGCCAGGAACAGGTTTTCAAAATAAGTTAACCTGCAGTGGAATTCTGCTTGGTGTCAGCTTGCAGACTGCTTGCCAACCTTGTCCTTACAGGTCTGCAGAGATCAGGCCTGCCCGAAGCCGGTGTCCTGGGCCAAGTGACTTTATAGAGTTGCTGGTTTTGTCACTTCTTTCTTATTTTCCCTCAGTCCTTGCACTTTTTTTCTTTAACACCTTCATCTTGTACCTTTGTTCCCCCTTCTATACTCTCTAACTGTGTGCTGAAGACATGTCTGTTTGCATGCTGCAAAACCTGTTTTGATAAATACCAGTTGCAGGTAAACGACACAGTAAATGAACATTGCAGTTTTTCCCTGCCCTTTTCATTTCACGAGGGTGACAATGCTTGGAAAGGAGGAAAAACTGAAACTGAGGAATTTTTTTCCTACACATGCCTCACATGGCTCCGTTCTCTTCCTATAAAGGGCTAATACAAGCCCTATGCACTCATCGTACCTTACTTTAAGCTTCTAAGACAAATGTGGCAGCAATCAGTACTAGTTACTGTTCTGTACCCCTACATATGGGATACGCACGGAATTTCTGTGGCAGCCTGTCAAGACACAACAGCCAGTCCCTAGCAGGTAGATGCAGTAGAAAAGCAGGGATTACAAGCTGCTTAAATCTATCTGCCAAACCACAGAACAACATCATGTTCCTTTTTCAACTGGTATTTTTGAACTACAGAAACTCCTAAGCCAGATCCGAGCAGGCGGGAATGTCCACACAGGGCATTGCAATGCTGGACATATGTGCTGGATTTGTCTGCAAAAGCAGCATGGACCTGTTAGAGCAGCACTGCTGAGAAAATTATATTTGTCCAATAATTTGCCAGGGGAGCTCTTAGCCTAAATTCATTGTGATGCTGGTGTGGCTGTACAGAGCGCTGCAGAGTGCTGGGGCTAGTTCAGGCTCAACTAGTATGGATCTCTCTCAGCTATACTCCACTGGATGGTGTTGACATGTCCTTAAATGACCTAGATCGTTGACTGAGTGACAGCTCTCTGATGTGGGAGGAGAACTTCAGGTCTGTGTCCTGCAGCACTCCGCAATCAGGGCTGAAATAACTATGTATGCCTTGTTCCAGCTCTCAGCATTTTGTCCAGGCTCTCAGGACCCTGGAGAAAACTCCAAATTCACAGGTTTCTCACTAATGAGTAGCCATCAGTAATTCCAGCAGTCTGTTTATTTCAGTGGTTTGTAGGTTTGGTCTGTATTACATCATCATCATCATCATCATTATTATTATTATTATTACTACTACTACTACTACGGTGAGAAAGGTTATTAATACCTAGATAGATTTCCAGATGCCTCTATAATATACATAGCTCCACACAGCAGTGCAATTTTTTCAGACATGGGCTTTCTTTATATTTCTCAGCCTGTAATCACATATTCTTTTTTTGTTGTGCAAACTCTAGACACACAGTTTAAACACTGACCTTTGAAGATTTTTTTCAGAAGATTTTTTTTGAGGATATCTTCCAACTCCAAACTGATTTTGGTGATCAGTGAAAGTGCGAGGTCCAACTACAGCTGGCTTTTCCAAGAACATTGTTCAGTATTTCCTACTATTCCTTCCTGAACAGATGATGGTGACAGCTAGGACAAGGGGTGACAGCTATGACAAGGGATCCCAGCTGTCTCTGTTGCCAGCCAGTTACAAGGAACTAGGTCTAAAAGTCTTTACATGCTATTATTTTATGATTCTTGATCGTAATAAATGGCTTAGCTTGAAGTTACCCTGGCGTGACCTGGGAGATCTAGAGCATCCAGCGTTATGAGTCAGGGTGCTTCTGCTGCAGCTTATAGAAACTTGCCAGGTTGTATCGGAGCAGCTCAAAGTCTGGCTGCACACATTTAGAGCAGAAGATCTGTTTCAAACTCTAATTTCAATGCGTGGGATTGAGCAGCCTGGTTTTGGTGTACGTCATGCACATGCAGAGGTTTGGTAGCGGGTTCTTTCAGATTTATAGTGTAGTTATGCCACTATTGAAAATTATACTTTTGAAAAGGGGGTCTTCTCTCTTACAGTTCTCCTTCTTAAGTCACATCACTGAATACCTTATGATCTTAAAGGATCCTTTCTGCCCTTCATGAATTTCCAGGCCATGAGCTCCCGTACGTCCTCTTTGGTACACAAGGGATTCAATTCAAAATTGAAAGGAATGACTTGATAAGTATGTTTTTTGGGGTCCCTCTCCCAGGGGCTGCTGCCACAACAGGAAAACAGGGGGTCCATGGTCTTCACACCATGACAGGATTTTAGACGCCGTTCCAGAGACAATGGGGAAAAATACTTTCATTTTGTGTTAAGATACTGCAAGAATGGTTGGGAGGATGTGGGCTAAAAATCTTTCAGTCGAAGAAGTTAATAGTTATGGAAATCATAGTGCCATAGAGAGAGGGACTTGTACTACAAATACTGTCTGAGAGTATAAATATGAAGTAACTGGTGCAACAAACTAATTATATTTATTCCTACTTCTTACCTTTTGTGATATAATTGTATTGACTTAAGGGAAAAGAGACATGACTTTTATGAAGCATATGGGAGAGAAATTATGTGTCTTTCCCAAAGTGTTACATTTCAAGGAACTAACATTTCCCAAGGAATGTCCCAAATCCGTATAATATTCTCAACATTCTGCATCACAATGCTTGTGCTGTGACCTTTACCTCAGCAGATACATGTGTGAAAATATATTTATCCGGACAACTGTTTAATGGTTCAAAGGCTGAAAAGGCTGCTATGTAAATTACTTTAGCTAAAGCCTGCAATATATTTTACACTTTCATTTAAACCGGATTTGATTTTTAACACTGTGTTTAAACATTTTCCCCCTGCCCTAAGACAAACCCCAAACCAGTTCTGCCAACTTTTGACACAATTCAAATGCACACAGGGTAAAATCCTATTTGGATTCAGAGTTAATAGGAAATGAAGTTGAAAAACTTGGGAATCCTTTATTGCATTTTTCAGCCTCCTTGGGTTGCTTTTGTGAGATAATACACTGCAGATTTCCTAATAAAATTTTCACCAGTGTAAGTTCTTGGCATACTGAGGATAAAATTAGCTCACAGAGACAATATTGGCAAAGAATTAAAAAAATGGAAGACTGCGAATAAAATTCTGCCTTCAGTTATCCCCGGGCATTCCTGAGGGGACTTTGTGGAACTGCCAACAATAAATGAGGGTTAAATTTCACATTTTTTATGTATGTGATGAGAATTTCATTTATGCAGTTTATGTGAAGAATATATATGTCAAGTATGTGGAAGTTATGCATGGGGTACTCAGGAATATAATAAAGATGTCAAACAGGCTTGTCTTATTTGCTGGACTTGAATATGTACCTTTTTTTTCTTTCTTTAAGGTTAGAGAGTACTCAAAAATGCTTGAACTGTATCAGCAGCAAATCCTTAATCTAACCATCCGAGTGGAGCATATGGAGAAGAGCAGTGTATCTTACACGGAACTGGACTTCCAGTTACTGAAAGTGGAAATCAGTGACCTAGAGAGACTGGTCACACAGCTGAAATCCAGCCTTGTTGGAAGCAATGTCATTGTTGAGCAAATATATTTGGAGGTATTGCCAAAGTCTTAATTAGCCACAGAGGGTTCAAATATACAGCTAGTCTATTCTCTCTTTAGTGTGTAGGTTGAGGAAATGTAGCCTGTCTGTACTGCAGCCAGTGGAATTATTTTAGCATTTCATCAGCATAAATTAAAAGAAAGTTTGACCTTAAATGTATTACCATCATTTTCCTTGATATAGAGCACAGAAAAGCAAAGAAACCCCAAACCAAATGGAGACCACTTTATTTTTGCCAAATATCTGCCTGAAAATTAACAGTTTTGCATAGTGTTAAACACAAGACCTGATTAAATTATTGTAATAAGTATTAATTTATAGACCCCCATGCTTGAAAGCCTCTGTGCTTTAACTTAGATAATTAAAAAATTAGCTTCTGGTTGCTAGGGCAGTGGCCCAATCAATATGAAATCAAGAAGTGGGAAAGACTATCACCTTCCCAGCAGACTATAAATCACATTTGCAAAACTGTAGTTAATCACTCACCTAGAGAGAATAATTACTTCAGATGGAAAGTGAAATATCATTTTCACCATTATCCTCTAGATCATCAAGTAGGTGACTGAGAACATTATTTCGCTTTGCAAATAAAATTTCCAGATACTTTTGTACTTTTTATATGTAATAGTACTTCCCTAAGACTTACCGGATATTTTAATACTATGTATAAAACAACACTATATACTTGCACCATGTTACAAAACTGAGTGTTAAAGCATTTCCTTGCGGTCACATACCTTTGCTGGAAATGTAAGGTTCAGGCTAGCAGGATAAGGCCTATTAGGGATATTTCTTAAAACTTGTTCTGTAGCATCTTCTGTGGTATGATCAACCCTGTCTGCAAATAGCTGTAAAATAAAGTCGACAGAAATTCAAACTTGCTGTCTTTTTTTTTTTTCTCTAGATCACCAATCTGACTATACTGGTAAATGAACTAGAATCACTGGACAAAAACAATATCCTTGCAATTCGTCGACAAATTGTGTCTCTGCAGAATCAATTGAAAGAGTGTGAAGAGGGCATGAACAAAACTAGAGTACCCCCTTATTTCCCACCAGGTAAGCATTTCTGTTGTATATCAGATAGGAAACAATGTAATACATGGGTAGAACAGTAAATGCAGAGATTTCCCTTTGTTAATATTAAATACAATTGTAATGATACTACTTAGCTCTTGAAAAATTGAGCAGACAGCTCCTAATGTTTCATCAATGCGTTCAAAAAGAAAACGAAGGCAGGAAACAAACTCTTCCAGACACAGTCGCTGTTTTCAACTGGAAAAGTTGTAATCTTCCTCTCACCTGCAGTGCAAAAAGCGAATCTCCACCCTCCTTCTCTTTTTCAAAACAGTTACCTTTTTTTTTGTGGGAAACTATGCTTTCTTCTGACCAGCTTTGATTTTTAATAGTTCCTGTGAAAGTGACCTGTGTCATGGCAATTTTGCCCTAATGCTGCTTGGGAAATGTATGAGCAACAGTTGATGTACTAAAGCTGTTGGTATGCAAGCTCCGGAAGACAGCTTTGCATGAAGATTACTTTTGCTTCACAGGCAAAAGATTCTTCTAAATCAGAAGGTCAAGAACCTTGGGGGGAAATTCTCATCTCGGGGAAGTAAGTGGGAGCTTTATTACTGATTTCAGCGGAACTAGGATTTTATAATTTTCTTAACTAGAATAGGTTATGTTCTGGGGCTTAGATCAGTGGTTCCCAGAGTGCCGTTCATATAAAAGTATCAACAGTCACAGGGCACGTGGTAATTAGTTTACAACTGGAATAATTTTTGTCTTGACAGTGTGTTCAGTTTGAGAAATTACATTGTGAGTGAATCATAGTCTGAGAAATTTTGAGAGTCAGATATGGTACACTGGAGCAAACCATTTAGGAAACACTACTTTAGGTATGCCAGGTCAAGCATCCCGCTTGCTAACAGACAGGAGGATTTATCAAACTCTGTTGATCCCCTGAGTGTTTTATACACAGAGGATTCCTTTTGACAGAGTACCGTAAGAGAGAAAGTGCTCTGTTGTGTGCAATACCCAGGGGAAGAATCCTGCTTTTTCACATAAGCTGGTTAGCCATCAGGTAGGGGAACCCATAAAAAAGGAGGAGTGGTGTCCTGCTTGCAAGGAGCACAGATTTGCACCTACCAGCATTTACCTTTCATCACCTTGGGGTCAGCTAGTTCAAATGTCTCGTTGGAAAGGTGAGAGGCAGAAATACAAGCTTCCCTTAGGGTCAGCAGCCTTTCCTATTGCGATCTCCTTAGGGCTTCATCGTGGTGCGGGCAGCTGCTGCGCTTCTCTGACAGGATGCACGAGTAACACCTTGACTGGGGATCAGGCAGGAGAGAAAGCTGAAACAAAAACCTGCACTGCAAAATCTCAAGGCCCTTCTCTGCTCCTTAAGGAAGGGCTTAAAATGTTTCAATGAAAAAAAAAAAAGCAATGTTTTAAAAGTATTTGAAGGGCATCTCATTGATTTATTGAGGGTGACGGTGTGTGGAAAGAAACAGCCTCTTTCTCTTCAAGCCTACAGCAAGCCTTTGTTTTCGGTGAGAAAGTACTGAGCTCTGGAACAGGAATACTGTGTCCTTCCATGAGTGATGGAGGAAGGGGCTGCTTTTATGTCTGGGTGGTTGGCGTGAGCATCTGTGGGATGCAGGAGCTTTCACAGAGTGGGAAAGGGAGGTCTATGCTTCACAGTACAGCTCCATGCAGGGATAGGCAAGTTGTGCCCAGAGCAGGATGATGGCTCTGGGATGGGTAAAGGTAACCACATAGGATTGTGACCGTAATAGAATTATTTAGCATTGCTTCTTAGGGCATGATGGGGAGATGGATAGAGTTTATCTGGGACCAAAATGGTGTTGCTTTAGCATTACCTTATCCCTGTCTGGTGTGCCAGCTAGCTCAGGCACCTTTGCATGTCCCTGCATTGTGTGGAACCACAGAGCAGAAAATAACCTAGAAGGCCAAAACCCCAGGTGGTAGGAACAACGGTAGCTCCAATGACTTCCAGAGAATTACCATCACTGACATCAGCTGAGGACATCCTCGGGTGTCACCTGTGAGTTTCTCTCTTGCCCACAGCAATAGGGATGCCGGAGGGGTCGGAGTATATGTGCGGGTGTATTGTGATGGCCACTGTTAGGGTGAGGGTGGTCTCTGAGGCTGGCACAAAGGAACGGCAGAGCAACTGCGTAGGGCTGGCAAGTTTCCTGCCTGTTGGGAGATGCCAGCTATACAGATAACCCGGGTATTGTGTAGGCTCAGATCCCTGCTAATCCACGCAGGACTGGTGTATCCTGACTTTGTGTGCCTGGCGGGGAGCAAATATCCTCTGGGCAGAGAACTTTGTAGAGCAATTACATGTCCTGCAGACTGTATCTGAAAACAAGTAGTAGTAGGAAGATGTTATTGCTTGGGGAGATGGAGTAAGTATGTGAGAGCTGCATTTTCTAGGTGGTCATTTTGGAGGCTTTGCATGGATGCTCACACCTAGGCCTCTGAAGCTCTCATTTATGCATTTGAACACAATTTCCATACGTTTTCTCTGCAAGCTTGAATGCCTTGAATTCCTGCCAAACCATTTGGCCTTGCCCTGCTTTTAGTTCATATTATATTTATAATGTTTGTATTAAACTGACTCTTTGTCCTGTTTTCAGACTGAGTTTTCTTTCCCCCTTCATCCTCTTTCCTGCATATTTTGGGTAGACAACATGAACTAGAGAGAGCTTGGCTAATCCCCAAGCTGCCTAAGACTGTGAGTCTAAAGGCAAGTTTAATTAAAGCTTCTTGCTTCTCAGTGCTGTAGCACACAGCCCCTCTGACTCTGTCCCCCAAGGCTTTTGCTGCTGTATTTCTCAGAGTGAGCAGGCCTGTTCCCAAACAACAGAGCAAAAAGAAATCACGGGTCTCCGTTTGCCTTTCTGTCCGACTGGAGAGGTGGGTGTTTGAGTGTCTGAGATGGGGCTCAGTAAATATGTAGTTAATCATCCTCCTCATCGCTGGCTTTCCTGTCTGCGGCAGTTCCTGGCATCTCTCTCCTCACCGCTCCAAAGGGAAGAAGTATTTATCCATTTGTTTTCCTTTTGCACTGATCTCATCTGGTTGCATTAGGGCAGATATAGAGAGAAAAGACCCCAAGATGGTTCTTTGAGGACTCTGCAGCAGATTCTTTGTCACATCTCACTGAATTTATCTGAAAAAGGCAGCAGGGAGAAGTGAGTCAGATGAAACTCTCAAAGGCAAAAAAAGAAAGAAAGGAAAAAAAGACCAAAGCTATTTTTTCTGGCTTTTATGCATTTAGAAATTAAGGATTTCAAGTTACTGGTGAATAGGTCTCAGCAGGAGGAAGACCTGGTGTAACCTAATGCTGAAACTCATGCAATCCTATTGGAGTTTTACAGTGATTTCACTTTTACCTTGTATTTTACCTCCTATGTACCCAAGATATCTGTGGTTTTTAAGTGTTTTGGGTTGTGTTTTGAAATTAATATGTCCATACACAAAGAGAGAGACATGCCTACAGGCACCTGAAAAGAGCCGGCCAGTGCCTTCTCTCCGGGACTGCCTGACCTGCCCCTGGAGACACACACATTTCTCCATTGGCAATGGAGGGAGATTAGCTGACGCACCTGAATTTTTACTTGCCTGAAGGTAGGTCAGATGAACTCCAGCCCTCCGCTTCATCCCCCACTAGGTTCTGACAATGTAAGTCTTCTCTGAGGCAGCTGTCAGCCTGTGTCTGTGCCCTGTGATATTGGTGAAAACTGGGGTGTCTGTGTGGCTCTTCCTATGTCAGTGAGAGAGTGGGAGCCCAGATGAGCCTTTCCCTGTGCAGCTCTGTCTCCTGCGTCTCAAGCCATGGTAAGGCTGGTAACAGCTCACACATCTGGATGCAGTGGTTCATCTGATGGGAGAGGAGGGTGCACATCTGGTGCTTGGGAGCTTGTGTGAGAGTGTAGCACCAGCCTGCTCCTGGCCTCTGTGCCCGCCATGGGAGTTCCTTTAAACAAGGTGGGTCCCACCTCGTCTCGTGATCTTCGGCTGCATAGGCAAACTGTGGTCCCTTCTCTTCCGTGATCAGATGCAGCTGCTTGGTGGGGGGAGGCTGCTGGAGTTTTTCGGGCACCTGCATTGTTGGAGTGAGAAGCTGATGTGCTCTGTGAGCGCTTCGGAGCGAAGGAGGTAAAGCGAGACCCAACGGGATGCGTCTCATGCTCAGTTCTGCAGCCTGTTAGCCAAGCAAGTCAGGCTCCCTTCAGTCCTGACAACTAAATGCCAGCTCCTTTTCTGATGAATCAGAAGGATTAGTAAACAACTGAGCTGAGATACTGTTTTTTGATGTAGGCAGAAGGAGAAGTACGTGTGTATGTACCTATGTTAGTCCTCCTCTTGCCTATTTGCTACATAAGCGTGAGACAAAGGAAGGCAAAAATACCAGGACGTCATTTATCAGTGGCACAAAACAGTGCAGAAAGGAGTTAAAAACTTGAAAGTTTGAATAATGCATATGGATTTATTTCAAGTACCTTCTAATATTTACAAAATTACATGACACTTTGTTTCCTTTGTGCATTTTTTTCCCACAAGATCCAGACAGGGAGGCAAGTTTAGATTAAATAAACAACAATGAATTCTTCTGAACCTGTGTGGAAGACAGATCACCCCCTGACTACCACAGAGTTTTTTGGTAAAAAAAATAATAATTCTGGGAGAGTTTTCAAGAAAATCAAAATCAAGCACATACTCTATAGAAACCTCAGACAATTTTTTATGTCATTAAAACGGAACACGCTTCTAACTTTATTTTAATAATTCATTGTTTCATAAATAAAAACCAAACAAGTGTTCAGCAGAGAGATCTCTTTAAGGGAAGAAATAATAATTTATTATTTCTTTTGTAAAAAAAGGTCTCTCTGCTGAACACACGTTTGTTTTTTATTTATGAAACAATGTATGAATTATTAAAATAAATCTGAAATTGTGTTCTGCTTAATGACAGGAAAAATTATTTGAGGTCGCATATAGATGAGCTTAGCAGTGCTTCACTACCTGCAAGCTTCGGTGCTGTATTTTTCTAAACAAATCAAGAGTTTTAGAGCATTTAATAACCATTTAATTCTGAGATAAGTTTATTGTGATTTAAGCACAGCAATATATTCAATATGTCACCAGCTTGAAAGATGCCCTCATGCCAGAGGTAACAATACGTAACAGAGATATAAGAAAAAACCAGCCCAAATTGATTTATGGAGCTGGCAGGCTGCAAGCCATTTTGCACCGTCTGCCTTAGCTTTCTTCCTTTGCATGAGCTGAGGTATAAGCACCTCCAAACATTGGCATCTGTGCCAAGTGCTGAGGCCACGTTACTAGCCATGCTACGTGCCATTTCCAGAGATACAGCCTGGCTAGCCATACAGCAGTGCCTTCCGTGTGTGCTATATTTGGAAATGAGGTTTCTGCTCCAGGGCCTCATCCTTTGTAAAGCACTTAAGTGCATGCTTAAATGCTCATCTGCTCCAAGCCAGGAATGCTGATTCGCATTGATTCTTGGTGGCATGGAGGGAAGCAGCGTTCAACCAGGGTCATCCCACGTTTCAACTGCAAGAATCCCAGGACACAAAAGGGGCTGGTGAAGGAGACGGGGTTGTTCACAACTTGTGTCACCCTCTCTGCCGTGAGCTGGCCACTCAGTGATGCAGAGCTGCTCCCATGGGCAATGCTGACCCCAAGGAAGTTGCCCATGTGGCCTGGGGACACAGGGATTTAGCTCAGCATAGTGATTTATATTTAATATAAAGCTGCTCCCCACCTTCCTCGTAGATGTTGAGAGAAGGCTGCAGGTGAATAACATGTCCCCCAAGGCACTAGCGCAAGACAGCACAAAACTGTGAAGGGTGAAGGTGTTGTGTAGTGGAAGGAGAGAAATACTACATTTTGTGAAAGGAGGAGACATGGAGAGCTTCACTGCCCAAATCGACTTTACACATGGGCACAAATGTTACCCTCTTGCCTGGACATTTCTAACATTCAGGCCACAGGTTTCCTTGTCCCAGAGGCAGAGCACCTTCCCTCTGGGCAAAGCAGATGGGAAAAAGATTTCTCTGTGTTTGCAACAGTCCGTTTTTCACCAAATACCTTGTTTCCCAGTCTTTTTCCAAGTAGAGTACTTCAGATTGGTCTGTCTCCGCGTTTCCCTCTGTCTGTGGGATAGACTAGGATGCCCTTGAGAACAAGATACCTCCTAGGCTTTTTCCGTCAGTGGCTTTAGGATTTTTCAGTTCAGCTCCATAAGTATTGTCTGGAGTTGCTTAGGGATGGCCAGCTTTGAGGGCAAAAGTTCAATTCTCTGTTACTTCTCTTTCTTCTTTGTGCTAAGACATAGGTTATTCATATGGTAGACATCCCTTCCTATGACTGAGCTCATGAACAGCCATTCTTTTCATACAGGCTGTAAGCAATCGTGACATGGTACCCATGCAAAGTATTAAAACCTCAAAAGATAAGTTTGACTTTCATCATTGACCCCCTAGCTGGTGGTGCACAGAGTTCCTGTGCTGAGGGAGGTATTATTAACATCAAAGAGCTGTGGCCATTAATGTATCCATTAATTGACATGTGAGACTTGGGTCTATTCATATTATACTCCATCCTTAATAAGGAAGGCTGTCTAGTGGCCGGAGCACCCCACTGAACTGGGAAGCATTGGACTACCAGAAAGCTTATGAGCTGGTGCCAGTCACTTGACATCTTTGTCTCCATTACCTCAGGTGAACATATCCTTACAATGAAAAATCTGGGACACTTTTGTGGCAGTAATACAGAAAGCTAATGTTAACACTTGGAAAAAAGCATGCTGGTTTTTGCTGGTGGCAGTTTTGGACTCACCAGAGGCCCACGGACATTTCTGAGTGGAGGATTTTTTCCACCAGTGACTTACGATCTTGAGAATTTATCAGGAAACGGGAATGTCACTGCCATTCACCATGAGTAAAAGGAAAGTATTTCTTGTATCTAAATTCATTTTTCCATGATCCTGAAAATGGCTTTGTAGTCGATATATGGAAAACAGAGCTGTTCTGGTTCAGCTTCAAGTCATATTCTCTTTAGCTCCCTCACATAAAAACTCAGAGTAATATCTGCCTACATTTCCTAGGCTGTGATTGTTACTGTCTGCAGATTTCTTTGAGGGCCTGAGGTGGAAGGCACCATGCGGCTGTGACGCACTGTTGTAAAGCTGTGATTCTGACAGCAGAATGCTAATCTGAAATGTGACTCTGGAATTACTGCTGCTGCTCCTTCCTTCTCCTCCACATCTAAATACACAGAACTCAGACGCTCCTCTTTCTTTTTTTCCCATCTCCTGTGCTCTCAGTTCCACTGAGGCAGAAAATAACCTAAAATGCTTCTGAAATTGTATTTTCCAGGGGATTTCCTAGTGCATCAGGATGGCATGCATCAAATGGGTAGAAAGAGAAATCTGTCCCTTGTCCGGAACGGCGCAGTGAGGACTTATTTTCTGCGAATTAGTCCTGACTGAGGATGGATGTCCCTATCTTTTCTCCACCTCCCCATCCCTTCCAAATAGCTGTAATAATATGTGCTCTATTTTTTTTTACTAACTTTCTGAGTCAACTTGGAAGACTTAGTGCCATCCAGTTGCTGACCTTGGCCCAAAAGGAGCCTTTTACACAGGAAGCTATGCATTTATGTCTGTGCTTTGCCACAAAGCTAATCCCTAGTAAGCACACTCTAGAGGCTACAGTATGCAAAACCTCTCTCCTAACGATGACATTTGGAAAACCTTTTTTTTCTCTTTAATTACAGGTAGCTGCGTTCACCGTGGACTGCTGAATGTTAGCCAGCCCTATATCGTAAAGCTGAACTGGAGAGGATTTTCCTACAAATATGGTTCCTGGGGTAGAGATTACTCTCCCTCTGATCCAGAGAAGGAAGTCTATTGGGTTGCACCTTTGAACACAGATGGGAGATACTTGGAATACTACAGAATTTATAGTTCCTTTGATAATTTGCTGCTGTTTAAACCCATGTATGAAAGTAGAATAACATATGGGGAAGGAAGTGGTGCTGCCCTTTATAATAACTATTTGTACTATCATGCTTATAGTTCCAGACATATGGTGAAGCATGATTTAAAAAGAAACACCCTGGTTTTGACGAAGGAGCTTCCAGAGGCTGTTACCGGTAACCGTTTCTCTTATGCAGGTGTATCATGGCAAGACATAGATTTTGCTGTGGATGAAAGTGGGTTGTGGGTAATATATTCAACAGAAAATAGCATGGGCAACATTGTGATTAGCAAACTCAATGAGACCACACTTGATGTGCTAAATACTTGGCAGACAAGACAGTACAAGCCATCTGTTTCCAACGCTTTCATGTTATGTGGTGTTCTGTACGCCACAAGGCCAATGAACACTAGGAAAGAGGAAATCTTCTACATGTATGACACGAGTACTGGCCAAGAAGGTAGTATTAGTGTCATTATGGATAAAAAGTTAGATACAATCCAAAGTATTGATTATAACCCCACAGATCAGAGACTGTACGTTTACAATGATGGTTACCTTCTAAGATATGATGTGACCTTTCAGCCCTAGTATCTCAGTGATATAAGCATGCGGTAAAATTGGCAGCAACTAAAATGAGAGATGTGATACACCTTTAGATAATGCTATTGCCCGTTTAGAGTTCATCTGGTCTGACGTACTGTATCTGTGGGTGTTATATATATTACTTAGACTCCTTAAAGGAATTGCCCGCTCTGGTCAGTAGTATTGCTGGCAGCGGTGTTTGGCAGTAGTGGGTTCTTCAGATTTTGATTGGTGTTTATTGGTGCTCAGTGCTTTACAATTGTCCTGCCTCCAAGGGTAGATTTACTGCATAGATTTAGTGCATTTTGTTCACAGAAACTGATGGGCGCAGCCTATCTACTGACCGAGAAGCTAATTACCCACTGATGTGCGTTTGTCAGTGTGACACAGGCAAGTCACCCAGAAACTGAGAATGTGTTTCCACTGATCTTCATCAGAGTGAATTGAGGCCTCAGAAAAATTAATCGAAGGATTAAAATAGTATAGGAAGTAGGCTTGGTCAGAAGACAGCAACCCATTTGTTAGGTGGAAGCAGTAGTATCTGGCTCAAGGCTTCAGGAGAGAGGGTAGAAATGCACTTTGCTGTTTTAAGTCCTACCACAGGGAGGAAAGAGAAGGCATTGGGGCAGGGACAGAGCTCCCTGCCCTCGCCATCACTGATGCAGGGGGACAGCCGCCCCTGGGGCCCCACCTGTAGCTGCCTCCTAGCAGCTCAGCCCTCTCCCAAACTGCCACAGCACCACGCTGGCTTCTTGGAGGGTCTGGGGGGTCAAAACTGGCAGGAAGGCTTTCACCAGCTTTCCCTCTGTCCCACTGTGCTGCCATTAGCAATTCCGTGTGCCTAAACCTGACCTTACAAATGTTCTTACTGCAATCTAGACATGTTTTGTGGTCACCATGGCTCCATTTTCCTGGCAGCAAGAATCACTTTTCCTTTCCTTTGTGCTCTTGTAAGCTGATGCAAATCCTCCCATTGACTTTACTGGCCATGAGTGGCTCTTAGGTGTATATCATGCATTGCCATAGAATGACAGCCGTGTTATTTAAAGTGCCTCTATTCAACATTTTTGCCATTCTGTAATTAGATTCCTGAGAGCCTTGTTAGTGTAGGGTCCAATTTGTTGCTTGGGTAATTCTGTCTTACAGCAAGGCAAGAGGTCTTGTGGAAAACAGAACCCTGGTCAAACTAGTTGGATATATGATGTGGTTTGGGGTTTTTTTTAATGGCTATGGTGTAATAGTTTCTGAGTGTGTGTGCACTGTAACAATGTCTTATCTTCATCGTGTCAGAAAGCAGGCTGAAATACTGAAATTCAGAGCTCTGCAACCATGAAGAAAGCAGTTCATGTGGTTCATTTTCTTCTGTTACCTATGCAATCATGTCTGTGTCCTCTGATAATCAAAATCAATACGTATGCAAATGATTGCTTTTGGTTTAATAAAAAAATATATTTCAAAGGATCTCAGCTGTGCTACAGAGCCATGTAAAGCTGCTTGTGACAAACAGGTAACTTCTGGGGTGCAACGGGAAGCTAGGGCACCAAATGTTTGAAACAGGATCATTGCACTCACTTGGGCTCCCTGTGCTTAAACAGCTCTGGGAACAACGTGAAGGTGTGAATTGGTATGTCAACAAGCACATAAGAGGAGCTTTATTTCCCCACGCAGAAATACGTTAGCTAGTTAGGGTAACATTTCTCCACCAAGCTGAGATGTTACTCGAGACATCAGAGGCTGATGAACTGATGACACATTTTGAAGCCAGGTGCTGCCACTTATCAGGTATCAGCATCTGTTTCTTGGAAACCTGTGAAATGAATTTGAAAGCCATGGAGGCATTGGTGCAGTAATCTGATCAGTCAGCACAGACAGGGTTGCTGTGTGCATAATCTGTAACAGCCCAAGTAAGGACTTGGCTGAGAAAGGAAGAAGAAAATACCGCAAAAAATATTTTTCCCTGTACATCTGTACGTGTGTCACTGAAGGTGAGCAGCTCTCCACTTATTAATAAGAAATGCTGTCAGCATGGGCCTTGAGGCTCCTCAGCTCACCACCGTTTAGGGAGGGAGTTGGTGTTAGCATGGACGTAACCGATTCTGGTGAATCGACTGTGATTCTCAAGTCCTTCCTGGGGAGGGGTCCTTGTGGTCTAGCTCTCTCCCCTTTGGAAACAGCAGTTGGCCTGGACTGGAGGCTTCCACGGTGGCGGTGGAGGTGGGGATGCCATGGCTGCTCAGACCCTGTGTGACCTGGCCACCGGGCTCCAGCTGGACCTCTCTGAGGTGGCCCAGAGGTGGGCAGAGAGTGGCTGCAGCCATCTCTTCAGGGCACCACACAATGTCACTGCAGAGAAGGTAAAACACAATCAGGTTAGACCTCGGTAGCTCAGTGCCAGAAGGAAAGCAGAAACATCCCTCCACTTATAAAACCTTAAAATACCTTGTGTGGAGGGGCTGGGTCAGGATGTTTTGGTCCTGGTAAGGCTGAGCTTGTCCTTTGATTTTTGTCCTGTGCTAACATTTCTCAGGCAGCTGGTGCCAGGGTGCAGCGAGGGCTCCCTGGGGTCTATCGGGGCAGGGCCCGGCAGCCAGGGCCTGTCCCGCTGCCTCAGCCGGGAGCAGGGCAGCCGGGGCCACCGGGCAGCCCCAGCCCCGGGCATCGGGCACCTCCCTGGGGAGCGAGAAAGGCCAAGGCCAGGCTGGGACATGGGCCCG
>JAVKLA010000008.1:27934869-27958026 GCA_034782735.1 Sagittarius serpentarius
AGGAAGGAAGGAAGGAAGGAAGGAAGGAAGGACGGAAGGAAGGAAGGAAGGAAGGAAGGAAGGAAGGAAGGAAGGAAAGAATTTGCAAACGTGCCTGTGTGCCTCAAAAGGGTTTAAATCTGGCTTATTCTTGCCATGCAAACAGGTCATAAATCTGAAGAACTAGACAACATTAGCTGCAGGTCTTTATGAACAATTTACTGGGGGCAGCAAGTATAAGTACGTTTAGGTGACGTATACTTCCACTAGAGCCTGGCATATGCTGACTCTCTCTTCCTCTTGCCAGCTCTACTGTAACTTTGTAGAGCTGGTCAAAACGCAGACAAATTTTGATAACACCCAAGTTCAAAAGATATCATGAAGAATTCTTAAAAACATTTTGTTTGCTTGTTTTACTTCTTTCCTCCTCCATTTGACCACCTTTTCATTTTCTGTGGAAAGTTTCTGCATTTCCTTTAAAGTTGTTTTTTCTGTTGTTGTACTAAGGTAGCCAGGCATCCTGTCAAACTCTAAGTGTATTCCCAGGAGGGTACCATTTCCCTGGTACACATGATCCCAAAAGGATGGACTGGCTCAATAATTTTATATTCTTATGTTAGAAAGCACTTACCACTGAGGTAGAGAGGGCAAAGTATGGGGGAAATGTGGCTTTACTGTTTCGATTTTGCAGAAGGGGAATTTAGGCTAATATTAAAAGCCATCTTAGAATATCATACTCTTGAAATAGCCTGGAGATATGTGCAATACTTGACAGTCAAGTCCTAACAGACAACAATACTTCTGTTGGTTTCACTGGTGCAAAGAGCAATAGACCTGACTGAATTCAGGAGTTAACAAAGTCAGGGAAAACTCAGCCTGGAGACTCGGATTAAAAACAGGAGCTTGGCTCACCGCCAACTTGCTACCTCATGTAATCAGTTTCATTTCTACAGGGCATTCTGTAAATAGGAACATGTGACAGTGGAATATTCTGATCTGGAAACATTTTGCACCCACATTATGTAAATGCCAGACAGAGGAGACCGTGGTCGCCTCATGGCCAAAGTTTGTGTTTGGGGCCTAAGGATCTCTCCAAGTGCTTTAGCAAGTGGTTTGGACCACTAAGAAGTGGATCTACAGACCTCAGGAGCTGGTGCAGAGGTTCTGGCATCCCAATAAACAGATTTCTGAGTATTTCACTTTGTAATAGTTACAGTCTGGTTCTATGGACTGAATGCCCATCTGCAGCTTGAGCGCAATAGGTGATCTCCTCAGCCGTCGTGTCCAGTTTAGTTTCAACCCAAAACACTCTGGTTCACGAATGCTGAGAACACTTTGTGATACAAGTCAAGGCACAGCAAGTGGGGAAAAGTCTGCTTTTAAGGTTAAGGAGAATTGTTGGATGTTCGTAAGCAGTAGAAACAAATCCAACTTACTAATTCCATTAACACACTTATAGTAGATAATGCCTATTACATCAATGACTCCTTTGGTGGTATTAATTGCAATTTATTATGTATGCATTCATTAGGCCCCTTCCTCCAGATCTGGCTGTGCTCTGTTTGATTCAGCACCCAAGTGTGGCTCCATTTGCCTTGCGCTTTCTGGTCCCTGTGCTTATCATTTCAGCCCCTAGCATAATTAGATTCCCTGCTGGGAATTACCGCTTCAGTGAGAGATTGCTCAAAGCAGCAATGATCCACCAATGCTCTTTCCTTTAGGAAAATTTATTTGGGAGTGTACTTGGTTCTCCAACAGCCAGAGATTATTCCCATCTTGGGTAATCTCACTGCAGTATGAGGACAGGGTCTGTTCCGTAGCATTCTTCCAGGTTATCATACGAATATGTCCTTTGCTGTTGTTCTGATTTTTTATCACTGTACATCAGCAGCAGTCATTAGGCTTGTGTTCATCATCCCAGATGAAATCTGGCAACACTCAAAGTTCTAGCTTGCACTTTTTTCCTACAACTTGATAAATGGCACAACGCTATGTGAAACTCTCCTCTCCTAAGTTTTTTTCTTTTTTTTTAGATATTGCTCTCTTCTATACATAGGATGATTTCTATAAGAATGTAAAGATGCAGCTCTAACAGAAAAATTGCTTAGGAAGTTCAGAGCATCTGAAATCAGAAGATGAGAAAGAAACCATTCTGCAGACTTAATTAAGGCTTTTGCTAGCAGCAAAAACTATAATGCAACATGACAGTTATTTGAATGATTTTTCTTAAGATGACTATTGCTTTTCGTTATCTAATTTGACATTAAGGTTGGTGCTGTGTCTAGCCTGCAAAACAAAAATAAAAGTTAATAAAACACATGCTAGAAATAGAATACAAGTTCAGAGGGAATGCTCTGGGGGCTAGGCCTTTCTCACGCTTTGGGGAGAAATATACTACCATACCCTTGTCCTAATTTTTTCAGTGTAGTTTAGAAAAGGCCTTATGGCTAATGTGTCACATCTAATACAATTTGCTATTTCTGCCTTGCATTTTATTGAACCTTACTTTTTCATATTATAACCGCTCTGCTAGAAGGCCTACAGATAAAGTTGTGTCAGCATTTCATTATTAACACTGGTCTTTCAGTGTTTTTCAAATCAGATGTTAACACAATTCTCATCCCTGGCTTTAGACTGGTAGATATTTTCAACTTAGGTGTGAATGATTTGGAATAATTTTTTAAAGAAACGGTCTGGCCCACTTTTTATCTGAAGATCCATTTTTGCTCCTGAACAGGGAAACACAGCAGGATTTCAAGCAAGTGCTGGAGCTTAAACCACAGCCCAGGCAAATTCTTCTGGTGGTGTAACCTTCTTGCAGAACCTCTTCTTCCTAGTCCTCTTCCAAAATATGACAGAAGACCAGTGAATGATAAAATCTGACCTTTTCAGGTGCTGAGTGCTTCCACCTTACACAACCTGAGGACCTAGTGGACCACTCAAACACAAGAGCATGCCTTCTTTGGACCGGGCACACGCTCTACACAATCAACAGAGCCACACCACTGACAGCACAGTCCAGTCAATTCAGGCTTGAAATAAGAGATTAAATGCAATAGTGTCTTTGTGATAATATTTTTAAATAAAACTACACTTACTCTTGAAGTCTTGACCAAAAAAAAAAAAAAGCAAAAGCAAACTATTTAACTTAGTGTAGGTTTTGACTGCATAGGAATACATGACCAAATCTCCTGGGAGCTTTACTTACAACACAGCAATAAATAAATAAATAAACAGTAATTCTCCCTTGAATTATTGAACAATTGAATTGGTTAATACCCTCAATGCCAGCTGCACAAAGAAAATAAATAAGGAAGAATGTTCAATGAAGAAAACTCCTGTCTCAACTGTGTGCCCTGCTCTTGAGCAATGTAGATGCTGAACTGGCATATTGATTGATAGGTAATTAACAAAACATATCTAATTTATCTGGTGATTAAAGATCTAAGTATCTCTTTCAAGTGGATTAAAAGGAATTCAAATATAAGTATTTCATTTGTGAAACTATTGCTTAAGTAATTCTCTATTACTTGCAAATGAGGTGGTTTTGTTTCATATGTCTTAAAGCTCAACAAATACCCTTAATGAATTAACTGATAATGACTGTCTTTTTAAAGCAGATCAGATACTAATTTGAAGTAGCTTAACAGGTTCTTACTGCTGATATTGTCATTACCTACTGCAAGCATCAGCAAAATAAAACGTTTTCCTTTTTTTTACTCTCTCTTTCACTGCGTTCTATGGATGCAATAATGTTAACCCTATGGTAAAGAAGAGGATTTCCTTAGTCCATGTCTTCAGTACGAAATTCTACAGGATAATAGCAGAAGGCCTTTGTGCACTCAATAGCAATGAAAAGAAATTATGCCATTTATTGATGTACAAACTAAAGAAAAATACCATGTTTCTATGATTGAAGTTTGGAAAAGAGGCACAAAATGATAGAGCAGCTGAGGTTGGAAGGCACGTCTGGAATCATCTCAGCTGACACCCTGCTAAAAGCAGGGTCAGCTTAGCTCAGGTTGCTCAGGGCTTTATCTGCTTGAGATTTGAACACCTCCAAAGACAGAGTCCTCAAGTTCCCATGGAGCATTGCAGGAACATAATCTTCTCCGTCTTTCTCCATGTATTCTCTCTGTCTTCTTTGACGGCTTTCAGTGGCCATCCTGCACCTTCTGAAGCAGACCCAGAGCTCTAGTATTCAATGTCCAGACTCTTCAGATGTTCCTTTCACCAACACTTCCAGCTCACCTTTCTCTCACCACAGTCCTCGATATTCCCCTTCCACATTTCACTGTTTGTCTCTTGCTTTTTGTATCACTAACAAGTAGATACTAACTGCAATTTCCTTAACTGGAAGTAATGGTTTTCTGACATCTTTCACACCTTTCAGATCAAGGTTGGAATACCTGTACTTTAACTTCCTAACGCCTCATTCAGATTTTTCATTAGACTTCTCTTCTGGTGTTAAACTACCACACATTTATATTGACTTTTCATATTCTCAAAGTTACATTCTAATTTGCAGTAAGACCTTGACTTAAAATGCCTGCAATTCTATGGGAAAAAAAAAAACCACACCAAAAAAGCAACATTCTGGCCAAAGAATCAAAATCTGAATAATGTTAACCAAAAAGTAAATATTTTGATGAAACACAGTGATGCTGGCACACAGAAGTTAAAAATCAAATGTCTCATGCTCCAGTTCATGACCGTACTCTACTTCCCATTAGCTAAATGTCTACTTTAAGAAGTCATTTAGTCAACCTTGATAGTCAGTAGAAAGGTATACTTGCCTCAGAAAGGGATTCAGCCATCTTATCATGATGCCTGTCCCAAGATAGGATGAACTACCTACTGCATATGCTTCTCTCTCCCTGTCTCCAGAAATGGGAATCTCCATCCCCTTTAAGGCCCTAATGTCTGCCTCTGTACTTAGAGTTTTATGCTCATTCACTTCCAAAGAGCTTTAGAGGATATTTCTGACAGGAAATATCTTGTGTCATCAAGTCTCTAGGACTGTGCTGTTGGTTATTGTTCCGAGACACAGCAAATGCAATCTGTGAAACAGGCTTAGCAGAGCACATGTGTGTGAATGAAGACCGAAAATTCATTATGCCCGGTCAGTGAAACATAGAGAAGACAGAAGCAAAGCCAAGACAGGAGGGAAAGGAAAAGTGAAAATGCTGAAGGAGAAAAAGAAGTATGGGCAATGCAGAGAAGAAGCATGGTCTGAGCAAAGAAGGACATGACTGCAAACAAGTGTGAGGTGTGCAGAGTGGCTTAGACAGAGCGAATGAAACAAAACTTATCCATAAGTGGATGACATGACAGCTACACATGGAGAGAAGGATGGGTAGTCAGAACAATGAAACAGTTAAGTTGAATATGTCTATCAATTATTGCTAATTATCAGTATGTCACTCCTAAGGGCACCACTGTGATTATTTACAAATATGTGGTAAATTGTTTAGCACAAAGGGAAGGAGATGAAGCAAAACTGTTCATAACTGATCCTATAAATATAAATTCAGCCTATCTCAATCTGTGTCCACCAGCAGACTCAGCCAGAAGGTGCATTCAGAGCAGACAAGAGTGCATTCAGCCAGGCAAGATGCACTAGTTGGAGATAAAAATGGGACCACCTGCCCAAGACCACTGACTGGTACGATGTGCATCCACCCTCTTTCCACAAGAAAGTGAGTATAAATCTGCTGGCAATAGACTGCTTCTCTTACTCGTCTTTCATAAATTCCTTTACAGGCAGGGATACAGACTTTTAGGGATCTGTCACACAAAGCTACTGATTAGAGAGTACACCTTTATTAAGGGGCTCACAGGCACCCCGTGGAGAGCAGCATCTAATTGCATGGTGCAAGAGAAAGAGGACAGGACAGGCTACTGATTAATTTTGGAGTCTCTCTTTGCCCCCACATTCACTCCAGTGTGACCGACAAGGGCACCTCCCCACTGCCATGGGGTTCACACTCTGAAGGACTGACTTACACAGCTCACTGAGACCTGGGCTACATTGAAAGAACAGGGTAGAAGGGAAAGAGAGTATTCAATTCCCCCCTCATTTAATAAAATTAATTCAACGTGCATGCTCTCTCTGTTAAGTGTTTATTATCTGTGACCTTCTCCTGGAGGAGAAGATCCATTTCCAGAAAGCTGTCAAGCTAAAAATGTGATAACTTTTAAAGGGGAGGTTTTAACTGCACTTCTGATAAGAACATATATAAGAACCCCTTAGAGATTGATCTTCCTATGATTTCATTGATGTCATGAGTGTTTTATTTGAAATGTTAGACATTCCTTAGACAGAACTATGAGGTTTGGCTTTTAGCAAGACAATCAAGGTTTTATGCTTTTAATCACCATCTGTTGTTCAATAAATGTCAAATTGTTCCTAATGCTGTCTTCCAGCATACGGGGTTTTAATTTGATTTTGTATTCTGTGTTCATTACTGGCAATTGAGGGCTTGTCATATAAGATTTTCATTTCTTATACTGTCTTGATTCCAGTCAGAAATAAAAGTACATATGCATTCATACTCAGACACACACACGTACAGAAGATGTGCACGCTTTTCAAAGCTGTAGAGGAATACAGAAAGCATATGAAGTTGTTCTTTCAGTGGTCACAGTGACTGTAGTCTCCACAAAGAATATAAAAAGAACAAGATAACAGATCTCAGGAAAACTGTTGAGAAACATCAGGATTGTCAGATTGCATCTTTCAATCAGAAAGACCAAAAGACATTTTAACAGAAAATACTCTGTATGTTACAGTGAGGTTCAGGGCTCAACCAGGAGGACTTTGTCTGAGCCACTAAAAGAAAATAAATCAGCTGTTGACTTAGAAGGTGGTTAGGATGTCATAAACACCATGTAAATCTAGACTGGTTGGACTACGAGATTAGATGTGAGAAGGTTTTCTTGTGATCACAGCAGAGAAAGCAGATGTGAAAATCTACCTTAACTACCTTTGATTTTATCCCGCTCTCTGATCCAGGATAAGAGGTCGTCTGCTAGCGACTGGTTAAATAACAGGACACACCGCTTTCCTAAAGAGTTTTACAAATACTTCAGGACTCCTTTTCTGAAGAATTTTCTTTGCAGTCATCAAGGAGAGATAAAATACATTTCAACTGTCAATGTGCTCTTAACAATCTGAGCTCTACATGACATGACTGGTTAGGTCAATTCTGAAATATATTCTCTAAAGCCTTGGGAAACCATATGTAAAGCTAATTGGGACAGATTCAAGGTTAGAAATGCAGAAAAACCAAGGTAGGTCACTGTAAAAAGCACCCTAACTAGTCAGGGTGCTACTGTTTAGATTCTCGAGAGGTGTAAACCGATGGAAAAACAAAGCAAGGCGCCTCCTGACCATAGATAACAAGACAGGAAGTGGCCACAAGCAAAATTCAGGAGTAAAGCTGGAGATCAGTATCAAGTCTAATTCCAGAATTCAAAGTCACGGCTGTAAGTCAGAGTCGGAGAAACTTACTGCTGAGCTACCAGACAGGAGATGGACTCACAAACAGGACCTGAACAGGACCTCTGGCATCACAAGAGCCTGTTCAGGCTAGTCCCGGCACCACAGCATGAACAACCAAGTTTGGGTATCCTTAACAGATATTTGTGCAGCATTAAAACCCTTCAAGACACTTTAACACCCCCAGTCAGTCTCTTCCATGCTTGACTGTCCCTCCGGTTAGAAAACTTTTCCAAATCTTGATCATCCTGCTCTCTCGCTGTAACTTAAGCCTGTCACTCCTTGTCCTATGTCCTGCAGACGTGTAAAACAGCTCGTTCCTTTCCCAGCTGACACAGCGTTTTGCCTATTTATTTCTCCCCTCAGTGTTCTCTTCTCAGCACCATCCATCACCAGAAAGGAAAAAACACTGACAGAATTGAAGGGGTTTTTCCCACTTTCACAGTTAAGATGTGCTGAAATTGGCCAAGTGGTCAATGGTAAGTAAATTTGTGCATGGTAAAGTGGAAAGAAGCACCAAACATAGAGCTAAGAAAATAATAGCAGAGAAGTTTCTCAAAGACAGCCAAACACCCCAGCTATTTGTTCCTTGCCAAACATATAACAGGTGATCAGATCACAAGAAAGGGCAGGTGATATGCCACAAACCATAGCCGGGTGAAAATAGCTTTCGCACGTGGCGATAGCATCAATAAGGTGACAGGTAGATTGTACACACAGAGCACCATAGAAACAGATAGCACCACCAGACTCATTCTTTTCCCTGCCTTTTTAGCTAACCCACAGCCACGAATTAGACCAGGCTCCATTTGTACTGCTCCAAGAGCCTACCCCAAGGACCTTGCTGGTATATACATGACGAAGCAATGTCCATGTTGCCTCACCTCTCTGTAGCCACAAGCTGTTGGCGGTTCCAGTTAAGGTTAGTTGGTGAGCAGAAGCCAAGTTCTACAACATTCCACTAATGCTGCTATTTGACGTGCACAGATGCAGACTGGAAGCGTGGCTAAGGTTTTGCTGAAAATTTGGCCCAATATTCCAACCCAGCACCTATTTTACACTAAATTTTCAGAATCTTCCTGAGGTGGCTAAATACAGCGATGGTTTGTGAAATGAGAGGTGATAAGGGCCTAGACTGGAAATAACGGGGGGGGGGGGGCGGGGGGGGAAGGACCACTCTTATTGATATAGTATAGGAAGAAACAGAAAGATTTTAACATGACCTGTATATTGGGATTTGGAGAAAGGATTCAGATGAGAAAAAAAAGGCTATGCAATGCCCAGTGGCAGAGGAAAGGAAGAGGGTTTCGGGGGGGATTACTAAGAGCTCCATTTTGTCTGCATTAAGCTTATGTTGATGATTTCGAAAGCATAATTGTTTCTAAAATAGTCAAATTATGCCTTATGAATACATTATCTCATGCATTTAGACCTCTTTTTGTGCTGACAAAGTAATTTACAAAACAATCCTGATTTCTGCAAATGTATCCACTTGAAGCTCAGAAATTGGTCTAAAACCAGATCTTTACAGCACTGAGAGAAACACCTCAGCTAGTTCAGCTACGTTAGTAGGTCAGGTAGATCTTCCATTAGACAGTCTTTCTCACACATACACACACACAAGTGAGTACATACTATCCAGTGTCTATATTATGGCAGCCTCCTGAACGTTTCTCAGCTTACAAGAGCAATTGCCATGGAAATGTTGTGACAATCCCCTTGAGGCAAAAGAGTGGCCTACACAACAGCATTTCTGAGCTCAAGAGGTCCCTTTTCAAGGCTATATTGAATTGAGTAAGTCACACCATTACTGAGGCAGTCTCAAGACTGGCAGTGCAAAACTATACAGTGATTTGCCAGCCTTAATCGCTTTTCAGCTCTATGCAGCAGCCCTCTGGAAGTCCTGAGACATGCTTTTCCAACACTTGCGCAGTATAACTGAAGCATCCATTGTTAAGGGACTGTTTTCAATTTTTCTTAGCAGTCCCTTTTGTAGCAGGGTCAGCTTTTTAAGGAGGGCTAACACTCCTTCAGTGTCAAAAGGGCCCCGGTTTCCAAGAAAAAGATCCCACAAAGTAAAAAGAATTAAACAGATTATTTAAATAAAGTAATATTGTATTATCACAGCTCAGATTATTTCTGTCATTCTTCAGCACAGCTAACCTCCTCTCCCATTTCATATAGCTTTCAGGTATGAGCCTTTTAGCGTTTTAGGATTCACTTTATCCTTTCCATTCTTTACCTCTTCACATCTTTTCTCCTCCCATGGGTTCTCTCTATCATTTTCTGTGATACATAGGTATTAAAAATTAGTGCGTATCGTGACCTGCTGTGTACCATCATCCTCCCACCACACTAAAACTGATATAACCTAACCCAGTTCAGAATATTGTCCTATATGGATGCGTTTTATATAGGAGAGATTTAAGCTTTCAGTTATTGCTCCTAACCAATACTCCTAGCAGATCGAAGTTCAGGAGCATTTGAACCGAGGAAGGAGAGCTTGCTGGTTATACGGACCCAGCTGCAAGCTCTAAGTTCGTGTTCGCTTACACTCCTATCCACCTTCCAGCACGGAGGATAGTCTATGTCTGGGGTATGCCATCTCTCTCTGTAAGGGGATTAACTGCTTATTAGAACTGTAAGAATGACAACCTGGGAATTTAGGAGACTTGCTTAGGGACAGAAATTACACAGCATAAGTAGGAACATGACAAGGACTTCAGTTCACAGTATGTGTCAGTGCTGAGTTTGAGGGAACATGCCCATAGGAACGAAACACATTCATTCCACCCTGACATGTTTGCTGATGTGACCAACAGTGCAGAGCATTATGGTGGCAACGCTGATGTGGGGATAACCGTTCTTCTAAGAGCCAGGCTAAAAAATAATTAATTTCCCATAAGCTGCCAAATGGCCATTTCCACAGTCACAGCCCATGGCATGTACGTGCAGGCCTTCATATTCAAAATGCATTTACAAACAAACACCCTACTCATCCCTGTTAGGAAATTACATATACCGTCCCTGGTTTAAGTACAGGAACAACAATGACAATAAATGCAAATAACCTGCCCACAAGGAACTGGTTCTCATAATTCACTCTCAGAACCTGCTTCCTGCATTGTCACCAGACCAGTCCCTCCTCACCAAGCGGCAATGATTTCCAATGTCACGGCCCAAGCAAGAGCTGCCTCCCCCTTCCTACTCAGCAGAGCTATGCTCACCCCTCCAGTGTCCACAAACCCGTGCTTACCCCCCGCCCCGAGGTGGGCAGACCTGAGACAGTCATGACAAGCTCCATGATCCACGTATTCTCCGCCCACACTCATAGAGGTGGTCTGAGCTCAGCACGTCCACCCTGTGCTTAGCCAGCACCAAAGTCCAACCGTCCCCCATTGCTTCGAGTTGTCATACGCCTGCTCCCACTGTAGGCAGACTCATGAGGAAAGCGTGGGTCCATCTTAAGGCCATGAGCCTGCTCAGCTGTCCCTCCCCAGGGAAACGTGTAGCTCTACTTTCTGACTATAAACAACCTGCATGAAGGGGGAAGTGGAAACCAGTTTGGACTTCTGTGACCAAGCTTGGACCTGTACTTTTCTGGTGTTTCAAATTTGCTTTGCCTGCCCAAATCCAGTATTGTTCTTCTTGAGAGACTCATTGCTAATATTATAATTCACACTGGCAAATAAATGTACACATCTAATTGATTACTAGAATGACTGCAATGAAATTGCTTCCTCACGTCTTTCCGCCGTCTGTCTTAGCTCTGCACGTGTAATTTTCCACTCTATTGTACTTGCTCTGAACTCCGCTTTGAAGAGCTTTTCCATTTACTGAAATACTAAACAGTCACAACAATTTATTTGCAGTTCTATTGTGCCTGCCTCCCCTCGGAGAATATCAACACAAATTACAAACATCAGTGATTTTAGCCTCCATTCATTCCAGCAATATAATGCCCAGCCTACAGATGAGGAAACTAAAGCGTGACTTGTCCAAAGTCATATAGGAAACTCACTCCAGAAATCAGTGGCTTCTTAAGGATGCTGGAGGCCATGGGTACTGTGAGTATGTGCAGCAGAGACACTCTCTGTACATGCAGTGAGACCAGGTCCCTGAGTAGGAGGGCTGGATTCACTCCATCTGAGTCTCCAGACTTGCAGAGCCACTGCCCAGAAAGTCTGACCTATTTGGCTGCAGGGCTGCTTTTGAAGGAAAGGCCAGGCCCAGAACTTGAGCCTTATGGTGTCATAATTTAAGATGGCACTGCCAAAAATAAGAACCTAATTCCTGCACAGGCCTCTGCCTGCAGAAGTTTTAGGTCACAGTTATGGAAGCAGTGTGCACATCAACAGAAACTTTTCATTTCACTTTCTTTTCTTCCTATAGGTGGTCTATAGTCTTTCTACCCCTAACTCTCACCAGTTGGCTGGAAACAATGTCATTAGGCTATTAGAATAGAATCCATCTTGCTGATCTTGGCCCCTAATCTAAGCTTTAAATATTAGGGTTATGATGAGGCAGTCCTCCTAAATGAAGTGTTCCAGTCCCTACACAGCAAATACGGAAAAGTGAAGGCTTCAATAGGGAGATTATGTGTCCAACTCAAGTGACCAAATATAGATGGACTACATATCTCTTCCGAGTTTTTTCAGAAACACTTACGATTCTCAACTATCTACACAGAGGGCACCCATATAAAAACTTAGGTAATTACTATAGAAGGATCATTTAACAAGCAGCTTAAAATTTAAGCTGAAGTTAAATACATAAAGTAGGAGGACTAGACCTTATCTTCATCTTGTATGCCAAGTTCAGTTTCTTTTTGTTTTCAATTCAAGCAAAAACATAGTCCGAAATTATTTCTTTAGAAGTCAAAATTAGTTTCCATTCATAGTCTATTCAGTAAAAATCATTATACAGCCAACCTTTTTAACAAAAATATTGTGGGGGCTGAATTTTCAGTCAATCTTTTACAGTGTTGAGAGTCACAGAGAATGAATTATCATCTTCTTACAACTGAATTCACACTGTACTAGTTTTATAAGTTGTCTGCTCACACATCAGACATAGAGCTACCCTGAAAATACAGGTGAATAATAGATTTGATAAACTATGTTGTTTTCACATGATAGAAACTATGTAAATTTGATTTGCATTTATTTGACATTTCATTTGAAAAAACAGAAATGAAACTTTCAAAATGGCACATTTCATTTCAGCTTTTTCAAAAGGAATCTTTTGCATTTTTTATTTTTAAATGGCTTTTTGGTATCAAAATTGACCTCATTTAAAAATAAGGGGATTCGACCATATATGGAACATGTGGGTTTAGTTGACTACACGTTTCAGTTATGCCAGTATGGAGCAAATCATATTATTTTTTGGTCCCTGAGTCTCCCCCCAAAAAAGGAGAGATGCTCCAGTTTGATGTGAGTTGAGCTAGGCTTTTTTCTCACAATTTTTTGTCTCAGCCCTCAAATTGTGAACTCTATTACTTGTTATTTTCCCATTAGAAACAACCCCCTTCGTTCACATTCATTTCATCCAACTTAACCCCCTGAAATGCAGCAGTGGAATTCAGATACTTACATGTAGATGTCCAGGATGCAGGTCTCGAGACGTGAGGTGGGCTTCCTCCAAGAGTAAAAGTGAACACAGCCAACAGAGAAAAGAAAAGAAAGGTGCTGAGCCCAACCTAGAGTAAACAAACACGTACATCTGATCAGATAAAGAAATCTCTAGTTTCATTGGCCGTGACGACTGAGGGACACACATTCAGGGATTCAGCTGCGACATACTGTAAGCACCTAGGGCCATCTGAGATGCCCTAGAAGAGGTACTGACGACACAGGGGCTATGGGAAACGTGCCTCACTAGACCATATAGAGGCAAAGCAGTATTCCCTAAGGCATTTCAAGTAGCCTTCAAAATATCAGGATGGGCCACAGAATTAAAGGCCACATGCTTAGTCGAATCCACTTAACATGCAACAATACTCCAGAGTGTTATCTAGCCTACCTTTTTTTATTATTTCATGTTTTTCCTTAGGGAGCGGGTGAATCAGAGTTGGACAGTGCCTAATTCTTTCTATGGATAGTGCCTATACAACTAGCTTAGAGTAAATACGTCTTGTAGATTGATAAAGATGCATAAAATAAATTCTGTTCCATCTGATTCCTGTGGCTTTGCAGTACAATAACAGGTGTGAACTTCAAATATTCACAGCAAACTCGTCATACTGAGAGGACCATGAATGAAACACAGCCAGTCACAACAAGTACTTCATGAGCTATTCGCTAACAGTTTGCAAAAAGGAAAAGTAGGTTCAGTTCTACAATTAAAGCCTCCATGCCAAATCATTTGCTCTGTTAGAATAAAACAGCTCGTTATAGTGTCATAGACAGCACTTAGTTTCACTTGTGGAAGCCCAGGCAGTATTCTAACTGGCACTTGGGGGATTCACATTGCCAGCTTTAGGCATGCCATTGAAGTGCCTAAATTAGGAGGCCAGTTTCCCTGGGCTGCCTGCGTAATCCACAGAGAAAGAACAAAAGGAACCAGTCTCCCTAAATACTACCTAAATCTCAAACAGCAATCAATTGTGCAGACTTTAGAGCCCTTCCAGCCCTATAGATGCTTAAAATAATTAATAAATTAGGTTTTGGTTGCTCTCACATGGATGTTTAGGACCGTTCGAGATGATCCCCTGGGGTATCATGGCTATCAGATAGGAAGTGTAGACCCCTCTGGAAAGGCTGTGGGGGCCAGGCACAGCACCCCAGACAGCTCTAGACCTAAACTACGTAAAGGTCTAAGTGACTTCCCACTTCACCTCAAAATTCCCAGTTTATCTTTAATTAGCCATGCACACTGAAAAGGACCTCTGTTTTGGGACTAAGCATTTATTGACTGCCTAAAGCTCTATTGCAATCCAGGATTAGGCAGACAGGTGACGTTCAGGAGACTAAGTCTCTTGGAAAAGCTCAGTTTATTCTGGTCTGGCAGAAATTCCATGGAAGCCAAATGTCCCTCTTGCTGAAAAGGCTTTTTGGTGGCAGCCGCAAAAAGGTAATGTAACGATTTAACGGTAATATTTCAAATTCACTTCACTTCACTGTGTTTGGACTTGTTCCCTCCACAATTGCCTCCCCCTTGTCTAGACTGAACAATCCTCCTGATATAACTATGGAGGTCCTTGAGATGTGCACCATATTTGGGACAAAATAATGCTATTATCATACAAATGATGCTGAAGAGCTGCTGCTGTTGTGCAGGCTACACTAAAACATGAATGAAAAAAAGATTAGATTCTGTGAGATCCTTCCTTGCAGGAACAATGTATTGTAAAGCAGATTTGCTTCATTTCCTTCAAAATCCCTCGGATAATGCAGGACAACGCTTTTCAATGGTTCCCACTATAAGCACTGCGTGTCTAAGTAAATGGGAACATGGTACACTTCAGAAATCATTGTAAAGAATTACTGTTTATCTGGATAAGGAAGGGTAGTCTTGAGGCCTGATTATGCCTACTGATCCGAATGCATTGAAAACTCTGTTCTCATTTTCACATTCCTCAAGTAGCAAAACTTGACATCTGTGCAAAAACTGTCCTGCTGAACAAAAAATATGGCTGCTAGTGCAACTAAAAGGGCTAGAGTTTGTTGCTAATGAAACTTTCACCACATTTTTATCTGTCCTTCAGAGGAGTTTGCGGTTATTGTTTTTTTAAAGTTCCCACAGGAAATCTCAGCGGTTTTATCTGCACTTTGAGGGTCATGTAAAAGGTTGGGGCGTGTTTGAAAGCTGAAGAAATTATTCAGAATGCAGATTTGTAAACGAGAGCGATTATTTACTCAGAACAATTGAGCCCGGGCATAAAAGCCAGGAAGCACATATACAGTGAGAGGGCTAGATGCCAGCTCTACGTGCTCGCTGCCTATCTGGGTTTCTGAGCAGCTGTATCTCTCAGTCAGCGACACTAATGAGGGATGAGGATTTTCAGCATCTCACAGGCTCCGACTGCTGCAGGGCTGTTTGCATGGACCATCCTGGGGTTTGCACGCTTGCCATAGTTCATGGAAACGTGGCAATGGGGATGTATCACCTTGCAGCTGGAGCTCTGCTCTAGCCTTAAATACATGGCACTGGTTCTGACTGCTGTTATTTGTTCGTCTCTTTAACACTAGAACTGCCACAGTCACAGTTATCCTGTATAACTTGACAGTATCCTGGCAACAATTTTCATTAAAAGGACAACACCACTGAATTTTCCTAAACAGCCTTTCCATCCGGTAAAACCTCACTCGCATGCACAGGACGCAGCTGATACCTCCCTGAAAGATTTGTATCTGTTTCATGTAGAGAAATGCTGAAGCCAATCATTTGGTCATTTGTGTAGTGAAATCAGTCGTCAACCGTAGTAGGGAGCCGGCTGCAAACAGTGCTGATTTCATTATGCACAAAGAGCAGGTTTTGAAATGACGGAGCATTCAGCTCTGCCTCCTAAAGATTCCCCACCACACAAAGCAGAGTAATATAATTGTTAAGAATGGAGGGGTACATTTTCAGAGTGCTTTGCTCAGCAGTTTATTCTCCTGACTCTGATTAAAGTTAATGGGAGTCATGCAGCTGAAACCCCATGGATTGCACATGGTTTGATGATACAATACAGCTGCAAACGAAGGCAGGATTGTGAAGAGTCAGGTACAAAATGGCAATTTTTGCTCCATTTAACCATCATCTCTTTTCCAGCTCTCAGCACATTAACCACTTTTCTGCTGATCATGTCTGCAATGTCTAAAACTAAGCGGTGCTCTTTGGAGCACCCTGTTTCAGCAGTAAAACTGAGACCTTGTTAATACAGCCACTAGTACCTATGGTAACACCTATCTTGTGTTTTCTTCCCAAAAATAGAAGATTTTTTACAATGTGGGCTAATGCAGGATGGTTTGCACCCTGTTGCAGACTACTAGTAATTCCTCATCAAGATACATGAAGGATTAACTCCTGGGAATGCTCTACAGGTGCTACCGCTAAACCCTGTTCAGTGCATCCTTTAACAGCATTTTTCACTGTATGAAATAAACTTGTGTGATTTTGGGGTACAAAATAATTCTTGGCCAAAAGTACACTGTGAATATATTTTACAAGCTGTAAACACACACTATTTATTTCAAGGAACAATGTGCTAAAAGCTTGCTTAATAAAGTATTTAAGTGCCACAAAATTTTGGTCAAGTATTATTTCTCTTGAAGACTTAAGTCCAGAAATCTTGTGGTCTGTCCTTGTTATTTGTTCACCCTCAAATCCTTTCAAAGCCAAGCCATTCAAAACCCTTCTTTCTCTTTTGGTACCATCCCTGTATTTACAGCTTTCACTTTTATCCTGTTAGTATCATCTTCAGATCACCTTGGAGAACACACCACTTAGGACATCCTGTCCAAAACCCCACCATAGGCTGGCAGTGGAAAAACTTTTACCTCATGTTTTTCAGAAATATTTCGTATGGAACTCAGTTTCCGAAGCTGCGAAAAAAGTATATCCATGACCTGCCTGTGAAGTCACAGAAATCCCCATGCTGGAAGCTGAAGCTATGCACCAAGAGAAGATCTATACTATTAAATAATGGAGGATGAGGATCCATGCTGGACTGCTGATCATCCACACGGTGTTTTCTCACCTCCTAGGTCTGCTCTGAACCTCACTAACTAGATTTTCTCAAGACTTAGCTGTGAAAGAACTGGGAGCTGTCACCAGTATGGACCAGTGTCAGTCTGTGCCACTTGGACTTAGCCCTATTTCCCTTGCAATATAGACAGTGCCAGTTATTTTTCTGAGGGTTGCAAAAAGGGATTTTTGTGATCTGCTTATGAATCCATAATTCCATTCCCAGGAGGTGAGTGCGTGCACTTAAAAAGCCATTGATTTATGAATCTAACTATATTAAAATGCTTTTAGGAAAGTTGCTTTGCAACAGAAAGAAGTTCCTTGCTCATATTTCTCCATATGGAAACATGAAGAGTTAACACCAGATAAAATTAAAAATTCAACAGAAGATCATTCTTGCGTCTTGAGGTTCTTACGCTGTGACCATCACCTCAGATTCTGAACATCACTCCAGAAGATCGGAATGAGACAAATAATTGCCATCCTCCTTGAGCCCGATTCTGTGCCTGCGGACGCACCTCTGAATCTCTCTGGGCCGCTTCTCTTACTGCCAATACAAAGCGAAAAGCAGAAATTAGTCTGAGCTAGGGAAAAGAGAAAATACTTCCCATCTCTCCTGGGGAACAGACACACAGTTAAAGCCCCCAGGCCCTCAATAAGAAGACATCAAAGAATCACTTCCAAAACATAATCCGGTTCCCAAAGATTTGCACTAAGAAATCCCTGCAGGAGCTGGCGATGCCAGAAGCAGTACCAGTCCCCATCCCGGTTCCTGCCCTGCGTGTGTGAAGCTGCACAGACCGCACCCCAAAGTTTTTAAGGGAATCAGGTTTCTCGAAGGGAAAAGACCCCAGTAGTCAGCACAGAGACAAAAGCCCAGATGCACGCACTTCGTCTGACCTACAGAAACTTGACTGTCCCCCATCCTGCAAAGCTGCAGGTTCCGGAAGGGAAGGGAAGAGAAGGGAAGGTATAAAAGGAATGCTTTGCAGATAAAGAGATCTTTCACAACTGCCAGCTGACTTTTTCTCCTTCCCCATTTATAAAGGCATGGAATTTAGCATGAATATGAGGAGTATTATTATACCTTCCCCTTCTTCACATTGAGGTTTTCATGCTAAATTACTGTTAGTGAAAGACTGTGGCCTACAGATAAAAGACACTACACGAAGAGCTAACCATTATTATTCCCATTTAAAAAGCCAAATGAATCTCTTCTCCCTTTAAAACACACCAAAAAGGGACATGCAGAAAATGTTAAATCAAGGCATATTTGATCACTCCAAACTTTCCTGAGTTCCAAAGACCCAGCATCTTTAACGTCACTGTTTCTTGGGGATATTTTTCATCACAATAAAACGATTCAGCAGAGAATGTTTCCATTCAAAATGTTTCAAATTGCTTTCTGTCAAATGTATGAAATGTCCTGCATTATGCATAAGAAGGATTTGTACCTCAGCTTTGCTAACATAAACAGTGTTTCCAGCATAAGCAACTAATAGAACAGGTTAATGCTCTGGGGTCTGTTCATAATACAGATGCTAATGATTTGTGCAGCTTATCTATGTGCTTCCCACATAAACGTCAAGAACCTGAGTTCTTTTATGCCAGTCTTTCAAACACTGATCTTCCATCACACGGGCAATGGCAGCAATCCTCCATCACATCAGTCTTCGCAGAGTCTTCTTTGGCCCTCCCTGATTACAGATCAGCGGCTAATTATGAGTCACACAGATGCACGTAAAATCAGCCAAGAACCCGGTAAGTTAACAAAGCTATGGCTCACTAAGTAAAGGCACAAAAGGCATCCCTGCGCCCCGTTGCAAAGTGCCCAGCACTGAGGAAACTGCCTGTCGATGTACCCAGAGGGCACAGAGGGGTTTGTCAGGTATTTCTAAACAAGCTGGGTCATTTCTGTGGCACAGTGCTTGCGCTCTGGAAGCAAGTTAGTCGCATTAGGATAGCCTGCTAGCCAAGTGCTCATGTTCGCGTGGTGCTGAAACAGCTATCCTGTTTTTCAGCTTAAAGAAGCTGTCTATACTGCCAAATGAAAGACAGCAAAGAGATTTCTGTCTTTGTTCCAAGAGGCACTGGCAGCTTTACATCATCTCGGCTTAGTGCCTTAAGTGTCACTGTAAGGAGCTGCACCACAGGGCACAGACATATCCTCGGTTCCCCATGCAATATGGTGAGAGACCTGAGCTTCTGAGAGGAGGATGCAGAACAACCAACACACTGAGCCAGCCAGAAGGAAATGCCAAAGACTGAAATCTCCCAGTTAGTTGACATTGCAACTCTGGGAGTCAGAGCCAAAGCCCGTACAAATCCATATACCCCTCAACTCTCATTACAGCACCAGCAGGGAATAATACAGGGGCTGGGGTGTGGGATTTGGATGCAAATTCTCGATCCCTCCTCTGGAAACTGTATTACCATGCAGGCAGGAATGCAATATCCCTGGAGCCTGAGGGATAATGACAGCCCAGTTCTTCTGCATCTCTCTGGTGAAGAAGTCCCCGGGCTGGCTCCTATACCTTAGACAGCTTCTGCACATCTCATGCACGCCATTCATGAACATTAGCCACAGGAGACAGGCTGTGGGACTCTCCATGTTCAGGGAAGTTGCCTGGGCTAGGGTGTCCACCCTCTTCTTGTTTCTTCTCTTCCTGGCTCCTTAGTGCTTCCTTTTCAAACCAGATGGGGCCCAAACCCGTCAGCAACAGAAAAGGTGGTGCCAGTTCCAAGCGTTATGCGTGAGATTTACAGGTGACCAGCCCATTCTCCTCAGTGATGATGAAAAGACTTGTAGGTCAACTGAAAGGAGAGATCAACACAAATTTTATAAGGTTTAGAAAACTTGATATAGGAGGAAGGGGTGGGAATCTGGGCTTTCTTTGTCTAGAAAAGATAAGACATCGTAGATATATGAAAAGCATATTCCACTGGGTAAATGGTTCTCACACAGATGAGAGTTAACTGCGCTTTGAATCTGTTGCAGGCAAACCAAGAAAACGCTCCCAGATTTCAGGCTAAGGAAGTCCAGTGGCAGGATTGTCACTGCATCCTTGTCCTGCTCCTATACACCTCTCTTCTACTATTGGCCGCTGTTATACAGGGGACACTGGGGCAGCTGAGCCTTTGGTCTCAGCAACATAGTCATGATTATCTTCTTAAATCCGCTTAATTTGCAGCAAAGAAGGTTTATGAAAAATTTCCTAGTTGTGAAGGTAGTTATATGGCCAAAGAGGCCACCTAGGGAGACTGCGAAATCTCCATCATTAGAGGTTTTAAAGACCAGATTACACCAGCAGCTGTCAAGGGCAGCTCAGACATATGTGATGCTGCCTTCAAGCAGAGGGGTGGACAAGAAGACCTCCTGGGATCTCTGTCTAGGATTCTGCGCCTCTTCTGCACAGCTCCAGCCAAAAGCAGCACACCAAGATGTCTTCTTCCAGTGACACCTTCTGCCATCGGTGGATCCACTAGCTGTGTAGCAGTATTGTCCACCTCTTTCCCTCTCCAGCATAATATACGTACCAAAGGCAGAGAGATGTACGTGGGATATGGCTGTGTCCCGCTACTCCCTGGGAATCACATGCAGCAGGCAGAAGATCAAGAAGTTTGGGAGCTGCTGAGCTGGGGACTAAGCTACCACTTTCCAGCCTCATTGCTGAGGAAGAGCAGTGGTTTAAAGCCAGATTTGCCCTCACTCATGGCCCAAGGCCAAGTTCAGCCCAACTGGCCTGGAGAATGTAGGCCAGTGACAGGAGCCATTCCCTGAAGACTTGAAAGAGCTGTTGCCCATGCAGCTTCTCTCACTTCATTTGCTTCCCTGTACGTGGCTAACAGCTTGCAAACTGGCAGCAACCCAGCAAGCAGAGGGGAAGACAGGATTCCTGCTAGACACACACGTTCACCCTCACACGTGCTTACTTTTACAAACCATAATGTTGCGATTCCTTAGTTCTCATCTCTCCAAACCCAGCTCAGCTACAAAGTGAGCATTTTGCCCTATTAGAAGGAGAACTCCTACTCCTGCAAAATCACAGGTTGTTTGGCAGTATGAAAAAGATCATGGCTGCAGGCTCTGTGCATGGTGCACACTTGCGCTGTTGGTCTCTGGCTTTCAGGGAGCAACTGCTGTGCAGCCACAAAACTGCAAAGAAAGGAAAGAAATCAAATATTTACAGGAGGAAAAGTGATCCTGCCCCACATGGTACAAATTTAGGGATGCATTGTAGCTACATTATGTGCACGTAGCTACTGAAACAGTTTCCAACAGAATGTTTACTCAGTTGTCTGGAAGTGTATTGTTTGCCTACTTTTCAAAGACAATTTATATGCAGCACACATAGCAACATGCATGAAAATTCAAACAAAAACACAGATGCATGCAACAATCCCTGGCCAGCTCTTGCTCCTCTTTATTGTTTGTTGCTCAAAAGTACCTAGGGGAGAGGAGGAAGGTAGCAGGTCGTTGTGCTAGGCGCTGTACTACCCCAAACTAAGAGACAGGTATTTCCCTTGAGGAACATACAATATCCATTTAAGACAAGATACAACAAGTGAATGTAACAGAGAGTGAGGGAGTGACATACGGGAATGAATAATAAGAGAGTTTATGCGTGCCAGCTTTATGCTCTCATGTGCCAGCTAATTGAATGCATGATGCAAATAAATACCAGTCTCCTACTGAAGGCAACAAGTTAGCCGTAGTCAGTTGGCAATTTATGAGGAGCTTCACAGAGAAATTAATGAGAAATTTGGAGGAGGCCAGGGAAGCTGATGTATCTGTTTAGAGAAGGCATCCCAGAGAAAAGTGTCAGTGTGGAATAAAGGGAAGGGTGTGTGACAAGGGAACATGGGGATGAAGGAGGTTGGCATCACTTAGGCAGCAAAGCAGGGAGGATCAGGTAACAGGGTTGCTGAGAGTGAAGGATGTGAAAGTCCCGGACCAAAGAATAAAGAGCTTGTATCTAACTCGTTAAAGAGAGGGTGGGACCAAGAAGGACTGCAAAAGGCAAAAGAAGATGAATTTGTCGCTACACTTTGAACAGACTGGGGGGAACAAGGTCAGTGGGTGTCAGGAAAGCCTGGCTGAAAAGCATCAGAGTGAAACTTATGTCACTGCAGGCTGTCTAAGAAATGGCGTGGAGCCACCAAACCAGTAACAGCCTGTGCTGGGAAGCATGCAGGTAAGAACTTCGCCATGTCCAAGGAGGAATGAGAGGAGGAAACACCCCCCCAAACAAGGCAGAGGTAGCACCAGCTACGGAGGAGGATGCAACAGGGACAGCAAGTGAAGCCTGCCCAAGGTTGTGTGGAACGGCCAGCTCAAGAACACACTTTGACTTTAACAGCCAGCACTACTGAACCACCTTCATCAAAAGGCTCGAAAGAACAAGTCTACTAGAAGAAGTGAAAAGATCTATTACTCCCTCTTCTTGAAGTGCTCCTTTGCAGAAGGTGCCTCATTCCCCGCGTGCAATTGTTGCACGGATCAGAGCCGAGTCTCCCGCCTTAGGTGCCTCGAGTTAGGCAGTGTGAAAACCACTCATCAACGAAATTACATCAAAGTCCCTGTACTGCAGTTCCCTGTGTCACCGCGCAGACAGATGTCCTCTCCTTTGTGCTCTGTGGCAGGTACTATTTATGTTCAATATTGTTTATATACCCCAAAACCTCCATGGGGAGATGCCAAATCAATAATAGTCATTCCGTGCCTTTATTTTGCCGGTTTTAAAAGGACAACGGTCTTCCTACAACTCTGTAGAGCCTGTTATTAACAGAAGCACTGCCAGCTTCCAGGCCCCCAGGGGCACTTGTGGGCGTCACTGCCCACCCTGCCCAGGACCCCATCGCAGCCCCCCGGGGCCATCAGCCCCGGCCCCAGCGACGCGGCAGCAGGGCCGCTGCTCCAGCTCCAGCGCCCGGCCGCGGGTACCACCGAGCCAGGCCCACCCGCGGGCCCATGTCCCAGCCTGGCCTTGGCCTTTCTCGCTCCC
>JAVKLA010000008.1:27958126-27996756 GCA_034782735.1 Sagittarius serpentarius
GGTCTTCACCAGCAACTGCTCCAGCCACACAGCCCAAGTCGCAGAAGGCAAAGGCAGGGACTGGGAGAATGAAGAACCGCCTACTGTAGGAGAAGATCAGGTCTGAGACCATCTAAGGAACCTGAGGTTGCACAAGTCCACATGACCTGATGAGATGCATCCATGGGTCCTGAGAGAACTGGCGGATGAAGTGGCTAAGCCACTATCCATCATATTTGGGAAGTCATGGCAGTGCAGTGAAGTTCCCACTGAGTGGAAAAGGGGAAACATAACCCTAATTTTCAGAAAAGGGAAAAAAGGAAGACCCGGGGAATTACAAGCCAGTCAGTCTCACATGTGGTCCTGGCAAGATGATGTAGCAGATCCTCCTGGAAACTATGCTAAGGTACATGGAAAATAAGGAGGTGACTGGTGACAGCCTACATGGCTTCACTAAGGGCAAATCATGCCTGACAAAATTGGTGGCCTTCTATGATGGGGTTACAGCGTTGGTTGATAAGGGAAGAGCAACTGACATCGTGTACCTGAACTTGTGCAAAGCATTTGGCACTGTCCCACACAAAATCCTTGTCTCTAAATTGGAGAGACATGGATTTGACAGATGGACCACTTGGTGGATAAGGAATTGGCTGGATGGTCGCACTCAAGGAGTTGCAGTCAATTGCTCAATATCTGAGTGGAGACCAGTGACAAATGGTGCTCCTCAGGGGGCAGTATTGGGACCAGCACTGTTTAACATCGTTGTCGGCGACATGGATGGTTGGACTGAGTGCACCCTTGGCGAGTTTGCTGACAACACCAAGCTGAGTGGAAGGGATGCCATCCAGAGGGACTTTGGCAGGCTTGAGAGGTGGGCCTGTGCAAACCTCATCAAGTTCAACAAGGCCAAGTGCAAGGTCCTGCACATGGGTCGAGGCAATCCCAAGCACAAAGACAGGCTGGGCAATGGGTGGATTGAGAGCAGCCCTGCGGGGAAGGACTTAGGGGTGTTGGTTGATGAGAAGATCAACATGATCCTGCAATGTGCGTTTGCAGCCCAGAAAGCCAACCGTATCTTGGGCTGCATCACAAGCAGCGTGACCAGCAGGTCGAGGGAGGGGATTCTCCCCCTCTACTCCACTCTTGTGAGACTCCACCTGCAGTGCTGCGTTCAGCTCTGGGGCCCCCAACATAAGAAGGACATGGACCTGCTCGAGCAAGTCCAGTAGAGGGCCATCAAGATGATCAGAGGGCTGTAGCACCTCTCCTATGAAGACAGGCTGAGAGAGCTGGGGTTGTTCAACCTGGAGAAGAGAAGGCCCCAGGGAGACCTTATAGCAGCCTTCCTGTACCTAAAGGGGCCCTACAAGAAAGCTGGAGAGGGACTTTTTACAAGGGCATGTAGTGATAAACATGGGGTAATGGCTTTAAACTGGAAGGGGGTAGATTCAGATTAGATGTGAGGAAGAAGTTCTTCACTGTAAGGGTGGTGAGGCACTGGGACAGGCTGCCCAGAGAGGCTGTGGATGCCCCATCCCTGGCAGTGTCCAAGGCCAGGCTGGATGGGGCTTTGAGCAACCTGGTCTGGTGGAAGGTGTCCCAGCCCATGGCAGGGAGGGTAGGAACTAGATGATCTTTATGGTCCCTTCCAACCCAAACCATTCTTTGATTCTATGATCTGCAGAGTTCCCCTCTTGGTCCTGCAGTGGTAAGCCCTTCACCTCTTAGTCCCCGAGAACAGAGCAGGTTCCCCAAATGGCAGTCAACCAGGAACATACGTGATTTTCACCTGGATCTGATGGCCAGCCAGAGCGAAAATAGCATCTTTAAGTTTAGGAGAGGTGTATTTTGCTGAAACAGAAGTAATTCTTACAATCTGCTTCCTGAAACAAGAAGAGTAATAAAAACATGCAAACTTTGGCAATAGTGAGGCAAACCAATAGATGAGAAGCATACATTTAACTAGCTTCACCACCACAGAACAGTGTGTAAAGGCCTGCTGCCCTCATAGCACGCCTAATCAAGCCATGCATCAGTAGGTTACCAAATCTGAAAAGCACAGGCTGTCAGTGCTTTCCTGACATCTTTAAACTTCTGCAGGACTCCTACCATGGCAGCGGTGCCTGTCTTTGTACAGTGCATTTCCCACCAGCAGGTCATACAGCAGTACAGTTGGGGGAGGGTGCGATGGATACAATGCCAGCTCCTGATCACCCCCATCACCAACAAAACTGACTACCTTTCCACTGCTCCCAAGCAGTCCCTGGTAAGGAACTCCTACTGGGAGTTGTCATTTTGATAGAAGGCATCAATGACCCGCTTTCTCCCCCTGACACCTCTGGCAGAGGTCCCACTCTTCCTTCTATTGTCTCTGCACATCCTTAAAGAGAAACATTAAACTCTCACATTCTCGGAGTCCTCCCCACGCAGGCCCTCCTTGAGCCGGGTGAAGTAGCAATAACGAGACTGAATAAATCCCTGATGCAGTGAATACCACCTTCCTTAAGACTGCTCAAAAGCAAGCACAAAAATAGGTTTGCATCCTGCAGCCTCCATCATCTTGACGATTTGGGTTCAGCTAATCTAGGCCCAGAACAAATAACGTGTCAAATTTGGCAAACCACCCCCTTCTCATGATAAAATCAATCAGATAAACAACTGATCTCACAAACAGAAAACACCGTTTGAAAACTGTAATGATGTGTTTGCAGTAAGCCTATCAGGGAGATTGTAGAGAAGTTGTATTTAATTATATTATATGTTTTACACCTTTTTTACTAACTTTTCTCATTTTGGGGACTGGACAATTTTTGACGACTTACAAAGGCAAATATTCTTCCTTAACCTACTCGGTGTTGACAGGGAAACAGAATAAAGAGCATGTTTGCAGTTTATGTGTAGATCTGGGCATGCTGCAGCTCATGAGCCAAATTGATATTATTTAATTGAGTGCCATCTACCACCAGTTAAATACAATCCCCACAGTTCCCATGTTAAAGAGGTTGAAACTGGGCATATTGGAATCAGGGTTTTATATTTAGCCCTTCTTGTCTTTCCAGCCATTTGAAAAGAAAATTGTAATTTACAACCGTAATGGGTTATTCTGCTACCATGCCACTAGATGAAAAGGAAGAAGTCTTCATATTCATAGGGCCTTCATATAGTCAGAGCGTATAACCTCTGTGACCTGCAACATCAAATGAGAAAAGACAATGCTCAGTCTTTCAGCTTTTAGCTTTAAGCACTTTGAATCTAGAATTAACTCAATTCTGAGCATCTGGTCTTTTTAACCCTTTACATTCAAAGGTCATTTGATCTTTCAGCAGTCAAGGTTTGTCGATATGACAAACGTCATTTCATAATTACTAAAAATGGAGACCAGCTGGTGACATGGGAAATTGGCTATAGTTGGGGTTATATGTTTTTCTGATCCTTCCTGTTATTTACAAATTCATTGAAATGCTAAAAATAAAAAAATTAAATTAATTCTGACCACTTGTATAACACCTCTTCTAGCAAACATGCAGTATGGTGCGTGACAGCGTTTACACACGCTGATGAGAGTTACCAATTTACAAGTAGCTCAGGTTGTCTTTTGTCTTTCCTTTAAGCATTTGTCATGGAGGTTAGATTGGTGTGACTGGTTTGATTTGAGCAACTGCTACTTTTCTAACTCAGGTAGGTTCTGGTGCTGATGAAAGCAGGTCCCTGCTGCCACCGAAGTCAATAGGAGAGTCCCGAGATCTTCAGTCTGTACCAATAATTGGCTGAGGAACAGTTGTTACTCGATATTTTCACACTAATATACTGTGCAGAGATGAATCCACCTTTCAGAATCCCAGTGCGAAATTTAAATCCGAACTTCCACCCATTTTGCCGATACCAGGTATAGTGCCTCTGCTTGGATCTCTGCTCAAGATGAGTGACAAAATCCAGGTTTCTGTCCCAACTTTTTCAAATATGAAGCCTTCTGAAACAAAGTCTGGGGGTCTTAGTGTCTGAGCTTCATTTCAGGTGTATCTTTAATTCTCCAATATTATGAAATTATTTTTGTGACTCTGCTTCAAACACTAAATGAGTCAACTTGAACATCCATCCAGCTTGCTCGGAAACGAACTCTTCAGTTTATACTATAAAGCTGGTAACTGTAAAAGATCCACCACTCTTACAAACATTTAGGCTTTAACTAACTCAGTGAAGTCAATCAGACTATTAGGTGCACAACTCAAAGCACTTGAGTTCAGCACCTTATTTAGAAGGCTGGGAAAGAGGTGGGAAAGAAAGAACCAGTTTCACCTAATTTGAAACAACTCACTGAGGTAATAAATAGGGAATTCAGTAATCATAAATGATTTTATACAATGACTAAAGCAAAGAAGATATCTCCAGAGAGCAATTCATGTTAAATCACTCTTAACTGGCTTTGTCACACACCCCCAGCCCAATACTTCAGTGCCGGATTCATAAATAATACCAGAATCAAGTCATCTTTTTCAGCTGCTTCCTGATTACCATTCACACCAGAATTAGCATATCAAGGTAGGAAGAAATACATGAATATTTATTATCTCCATTCCTACATGGAAGCTTAAATGAAGAATTTGCAAGAATGTGAGGGACAGACCTACAAATATTATTTATATGCTTAAGCAAAACCTTTGAGCTGGAATTCCAATGGCGCAGTGATGACTTTGAAGGAGTGAGAAAGCTGTGTCTATGAGCATGTTATTTCTATGAAATATCACTGAAATAACAGCAACAATTACCCTAACTGGCTGTACTGACAATGAGTGCAATCCATGGAGCCCTTGAAAACGGGCAGCTAGGAAACAAGGGGAAGAGAGCAGCTGAAGCTGGCTGAACCAGGCAGTGCACGTGAGCCAGCCAGGCAAGCATTGCTTGGGCGATGTTTTGGCACTATGGGGACACATGAACTCCCAGGACTTTGTTCCTTTCACCCTGAAAACTTTCAGTGGCAAAACTCCCAATCACTGCCTAGCAGCTCCTCCCCATCACCAAGCCCTCCTTCCCCCCCAGTCACTGGCCCAGAGGACTCCAGGGAAGGCTCTGCCAGTGGGTATCCTGCTACCCACGGGCATCAGCCTTGCCACAGAGAGGTTTCGGGTGGAAACCAGTCTGTCTCCATTATTCCTCCCTCTAGGTCTCAGACAGCCATGCATAACCAGACACACTGTCTCAGCATCATGTGGCCCTTCTCAGCCGTTCCTGTGTCTTAGAAAAGACTGGGAAATCTGGTATACCACTGTGAGGCTCCTCTATTCATTTTCTTGAATGAAGACAGGAATGCCTATAACCCAGGAGGTTTTCAGAGGTGTCCACCTTTCTCAGGTGTCCACCTTTCTCCATTGATTAGAGACAAGGTGTTCCCCCCAGGAGGACAGGATTATCCCTCCTTCTCAGGCATAGGTAACAAAAACTTAGACACATCTTCACTCAGGTTAGGTAAACACCATAATCATATTGGATCCCTCCTCTAAATATTTTATAGGGGTACAATACTGTTTTATTACATCATTGATGATTGTCCCATCGTGGAAAATTCCCAGTTGATTCCTGCATTTTGCCTAGTAACCTGTGAATGGACTAAGAATAATGGCATGCATTCATCACATCAGAGCAGCTGGTCCACCTCAGACTGAGCAGCATCTGTTTTGGTTCCAACAGTGGCAGGTACAGGGGGTATGAGAAAAGGGAGTTTTCCAGGAAGGAGAAAGAAAGGGGGTAGAGGGAACACAGAGAGGAAAAACAGAACAAGGAGTGGGAGATGAGAAAGAACATCACTGAAAGCAACTTTTACTGCAGCTTAAGATTAATGGTTGCTCGTCCACAAGCACTCTGCAATCTGAGGTAAGTGGAAAAGACTGGAGATGCTACTCAATAGCCAGCGTAGCCCTTTGCAGACATAAAAAGCAGTACGCTGATGTTCCCGCTTAGACATATAAAACCAACGTGATGTATGTAGCTTTTAAGTGTTGGTGCGGTATAAAAGTTTTATTGCTGCTTTGGCTTCAAGAAAGCTACAAACCTCAGTTTAGGAATTGCAAGCCCCTGTAAAAATGATTATGAAAGGCATTTTTCCTAATCACGTTAGCAAACCCTTCTCTCCATTTTCCCTCTCATTAAAAAGCTTAAATATTTTACAGTTTTACTGTGCGGGCTTATGTCCAGATTACCCTTCATTAAATGACTTTTACAGTAGCTGGATACACGGCTTTTCTATTATTACACACCAGCTAATTATGTCTCCTTTGTTTTCATTTCATCGTTTTAAACAAAGCTTTTAGGGACCCAGCCACTCTGTGAGAGGTGTTGCCAAGCTGAACACATTTCCAGCAAATCCCAGCTGGGCTGCATTCATTTCATCTGATCATCTTTGCAACGTGAAGTAGCTCTCTGAAAAAAAAAAAAAAAGGGGGGGGGGTGGACAGGGAGGAAGGAGAAGAAAAATAACAACAATGTCCAACCTATAGTGCTCTTACTGTGGTTTAGTGCAAAGACGTCTTCTCACTGGGGAAAAATCCAGCAGGATGTCAGTGAAGAGTGAAATACGATGTACAGTGATTCTAAATATCATAGCTAAGCTATGTGAACTACCAGTTCTATCAGGCATTTTGTGATTTCTGAGTGTTGCTGTTTTCAGATTTCCCCAGTAATGTTTCCAAAGTATATTATTATACTCATGGCAACAAGGGGAGGAGGCCTGAAAATTACTTCCCTCCTGGCAATGAATTGTCATTTAGGTCCCACATTGAGCCAGCTCTTTGCATTGCCTGGGAAGCCAAGGGAGCCAACAGAAAGATATGATTTCCCCAGAGCTGGGGGGCCAAGGGAAATGATCAGGCATCCGAAGTGTCCCCAGGGTGCAAAGAGCAATAGCAAAAGGCTTTGCTACAGAGAGATATTTTTCAGTATCTGTGCAAATAAAACCTACATTTAAATATTATTTTAATTACTCATTCTCATCCACAACACACTGAATAATCAAAGTAATCATATCGAGAATGATAATAAGGTTCCTTATGTGTATTTGCAGTACATCGTTCCTTGTGAACAGTATGTAAGATGGCTGACCCTTGCTCCTCAGAGCCTAAAAGCCCACGTGTGACATGATACAGAAGCCAAACGAGAAAGGAAGCTGTGCAGCACTTCACAGGTATCTCAGTTCTCCTCCTTTTCTCACGGGCATTTTGTAACTCTCCTTTAACGTTTTTTTGATTGTTCTTCAGTCTTTTTAAGCCTTCCTTGACCATGTAGCTTTCTAGCCTTTCTTGAGCAGATGGTATTCAGCTAGCCCACTGAGGGAAGTTTTGCATGTTCCTGCTATCCACACTCTTTGGGCTTGCGAGTCCCACCCTTTAATTCCTATATGTTTGCAGTTTTGGCCACATGAAAAGCCTTGGATTTAGTGGGTATAAAAGCCCAAAAGAAGTAAGTTTGAAGATCTTCTGTCGTTATCAGTCTAGAAGTTTATAGGATTCTTAAGGGACTGTGCTAACCTTTTTAAAAGTTTTCAGAAAAACACGTCACTGCTAAGGAACTCAGTAGAAAACTCAAAAGACTGAAAACGTGACCTTATCTCTACAGAGTATCACAGGATGGTGCATTCTCTATTAAAATCTGTAAAGTTTTTCTGTGACTTAACACTGCCATCACATAGTCTTACTGCGTATCGAGCATCATGTATTCTTACTATGTATCAACAGGGAAACGGTCCTTCTTTGCCTCCTAACTGCTTTCCCATGTAGACAGGGGAAGAAATGAGCTGGCAAAGGCAGCAGATATAACAGCCTTCCTTCAACCTTCGTATCTTGTAAAGAGGCTAGGCATGGGTGGTTGTCTTCATGCTTTCCCATCCCAGTTCCAGGTCATTCTTCAGCTAGATAGGATCCAGGCTAACCACTCTTCCCAAAAATCCGTTCCAGCTGCCTAAATAGTCCATCATTGCTCTTCATCCCAAATATTGCCAGAGCAATATGACTCCTAAGATCAAGTCAGTAAGTATAATGTAGGCACTCTGCTCCAGAAACTCTCTTCTCTCCACCCACTTCACCAACTCTTTTTTCCAATACCAAACTTGATGGACTGTTTGAAAAAGACCTGTGAGGTGAGAAGGCACCTTTACCTCCCACTGACAGAAGGCAGGAAGCCACCTCCCTTCCTATTAATCCACAAAGCTCCAACCCCGTTTGCCATACACAACAGCAAAAAATAAACCCAAGCTCCCTCCCCATGTTTCAGATGCATGAAATGTAATAGGAAAATGAAAAACAGGTTGGCAGAAATGTAGCTCTGCAAGCTCCCCAGCCAGGTTACCTTTCCAAATCATGCTTATTTTTCAGAGATATTTGTTCACAGGAGAGAAAAATATGGAAAACGCACCCACTTCTGCCCATGTAGGTGTTGCCTTCATTTCCCCTAAAATAAAAAAAAAACCTCCTCTCCCTTTCCAGCCCAAAGGGAGAAGGCTAATCACATAACGGGACCCCCAAAAGCCCATGTCCTTGTCGCTGCCCTGTTGCACCGGCGTCGGCAGCAGCGCAGCGGGAGTGTGCTGCAGCTGTTGGAGAGCCTGCCCTGCCTGCCCGGCTTTGCCTCTGCTCCTGCTATTTTGCTACTATATATGCAGTATAAATACCAAAAAGAAAAACCTGTCAAGCAGACCATTTCCCATTATTTGGAAATTAGCAACCTTCATACTGTTTCTAAAACAAATTGTTTCCATTATCAGAACATTGCAATGCTACATGCATCCATAAGAAATCACCACGCAAATATATTTCTTGCTTTAATATACTGTTGGGGGGGAGGGTGTGAACAGTTTGCCTCCCTTTTTCCTGAGATTCCATTCAAGAGAAATACAATAAAAACTCAGGTACAAACAGACTGTTTGCAATTATTTTCTTGTGCCCTTCAGTACCAGGAGAACAATTTGTTCTCCTTAATTTCAAAAGAGAGCAACAATTAACTGAGCTAATGAGAATTACAGGGGAAAAAAAAAGTACTTCAAAGGATTTCTGACCTAAGAAAAAAAATCTTATTTTGGTCCTGATGCTAAAAAAAACCCTTTTTCTTTGCATAAATAATCTTTACTGAAGCTTTATCCTTAACATGTATTCCCAGGACTGTGGATTTTCCAAATGCAGGCTTCAAACTGCAGTTGTATTGATGAACTGATTTAGATATATGCATTTGTTTGTGAAGTCCCTTGTTAAGGGAGGATATTATCAAGCTGGAAGCTAAGACATAAGCCCAGGATGGTACCCAGTAACAAACTGGGCAAACATTTGTGTGTTTGGCAACACACAGACATAGACTTTTTGACTGCTGCTTTGCTAAGAAGAAGAAGAAGAAAAAAATAAGTGCATTCACTGGTCCAAATATCCCCCTTAGCAGAAAAAGGCCTGCAGGGAAAAGAAAACACATAAAAATGCACTGAAGCAAAGTAATGCTCCTTGAAGCTGGCTGTGCCCCTAAACTATGCTCCTGAGATGATATCCCGAGGCGGCAGGGGACATGGTTAAGAGCAATTCTCCCCGGCTCCGAAAGAATGAAGGCAAGTGTCAGAACTGCCATAAAATCAGTTCATGGATGATTGCTCCCAGGGTGACTCGAAGCAGCAGTGACATGAGTCTGGACATTGTGCTGGTGAGGAATCACCCGCAATGGGTGATTTCCATCTGATCCCTGGCTGCAGGGGTCAGTTCAGCCACTACACGACCGAGCGCAGGGCTGAAACATGAGGTCACAGATCCAACGCGTCAGCGTGCAGCCAGCTCGTGACACGGACACTTGTTGCACACTAAAGAGAAGGTTGCCAGACAGGATGGCGGAGCTTAGGATATTGCACAAACCTGGCGGGCGTCCTTCTAACCTGTTAATCCACTGTTCCTGTACCTTATAAAGCACTACTGTGGGTTTTTTTCTCAGTTTTGAGGTCTGAATTACAGCTTGATCATCAGTCAGATCCTGTTAACAAGGGACAGACTAACATGTACCATCGTAATATAAGTGGACTTTTTACCTGTGCATTATGGCAATTACCTCTAATACTCTTTTCAGTATGTGCTGGCCTGGTCCAGAAAGCATGGATCAGTCTTACACACCACTAACAGCATCCCTCTCCTTACTGCCAAGGAGATTGTGTGCTAGTGCACTAGTATAATTAAAATTGGCTTTCAAATTGATTCAGCCTTTAGCTAGCACTGTTTCTCTGCACAGGGACACTTTCATCAGCTCACCATCAGGTTATAGTAGCTAGCACAGGATTCGATCCTATGAAGCATTCAAGATACCACTGCTCACCAGTTGCCATCTGTCAGTTGAACCATGACAACAGATTATAAACCCATTCCTGGTCTGCCCCTAGTGCCCAATAAAATGCTCTTAAAAGCTCCACTCTCACTTTGACCAGCTTTTCAAGACCACACAGCACTCTGGGGCATGCCAAGCATTGCCGGGACTTCTCAAGCCTGCTCTCAGGGTCAGCACAGCAGCTCACCTCATTCCACTTATGTCCTGCCAACATGCTTAGCACCTTCAGCTCTTTTCCTCTTCGCTGCACTACGCAACAGACCTGGAAATCAAGCCTTTGATGGATACCAATGGCTAGTAAGAGTGAATGAGAATTCTAATTACAAGCAGTCACATTGTGAATGGAGTTAATATCCCCACACTCCCTGAAGGACATCAGGAGGTGAAAGAAGGAAGACGCACGCCCTGAAATCCCAAAATGGCAAAACAATTTCCCTTCTGCATTGTATTCTGCCACTCCTCATGAAAGAGCTGACAAGAACAGGATGACCACTGGTGCAAACGCACTTCTGCACTCGGCGGCATAGCAAGGACGATGGGAGATAGACACTTACACCGGATGTGTAAGTGGGAGGTGTGCTGTGGGTGAGTAACAAGCCTTCTAGTCTTCTGCTCCTGCCATCGTTCTGTCTTCTACACTCCCCAGCTTCTTGTATGTTCCTCTGGCCACTCAGAGTAACTGTTGGTGGCAGTCCAGCCTCAGGCAACAGCAGAAGCAACAGGAGTCCAAGGAGGAGTGTCAGGGACAAGGGAGAGGCTGTTTGGGACAGACACTTCTCACCATTTCTTCTTCATGCACACATCACAGCCCTCAGCACCTGAAGCCACCTCTGATACCCAGGCCTGCTGTCTGCACAGCAGCAGGAGCCAGAGGGGCTGCTGGAGAGGAGAGGGGAGCAGGCAGCAACAGGACAGCGGCGGCTGTTCGCTGCAAGAAGTGCAAGTGAGGAACCGCATCCTGTGGACTGAAGCAGATCTCACATTTCAGCCACAGAAGCCCATAGCGGTGTAGCCCCCAGCTGCAGACCGAGTACCTGCCACAGTACGCCATACAGCTACCGTAAAGCTACCTTCTGTCTAAAGCTGCGCTCCACGGCTGCAATGTAACCTTCTAGACCTTCCTGTACGTGCTCTGACATGGAAAGTAACAATGTCAAACTAGAAAACTCATCCTGGTACACAAGGGATTATACTGAAGAAGGGTCTACAGTGAGATCCTAACATCAGTTAAAATCAATAGAGACTTTTATTTTTAATTAAACAGCAGTAAGTTTGGCTTAGATCCTGTGAGCAGTGAAACATTCACATGGCTTTTACTCATGTGAGTAGTCCCATGAGGTTGGACAATCACATTTCTCATGCAAATCAGCAGCAACTTTTCCATTAATATTATCTGTAATTTTTAAATAGCAGTACCTACATGCGAAGAACAGGATTTGTCCCATTTAACGCTGAATGTCTAAAACCGAGATGTCTAGTCTGAGCTCATTGCTCCAGGCTAGCCTAGTCAGTGGGAAAAGTTAAGCACTTTCATTGGGTGAGTCGTCTCTCATAGAGCAGGTGTCTAAGACATGCCCTTCGGCAGCGCTAGTTTCTTTCTGCTGACTATAACAGGAGCCAAAGGTGACTAGCTCAGAAATAGACATCATTGAAACCACAAGACTTCTAGAAGCTGGTAAGATGAATCCTGTTCCATATGTTTAACAATTGGACCTGAATTCTTTGAAAGCTGCACCTGTAATAACCTGTCTGCTTTGACTCTTTCCAAAAGGATAATCCACTATTAATGATAAATAATTTATCTGGGGAATTAGGTTAAGGTGCTCAACATTTTTGAAGTGGAAGAGGTTTGCAGAGCAGCTACATCTACGGTCTGTCCCACCTCACTCCTACCCAAATGGCTTCTCTTGGAGATCCTGTAAGCATCTACCTTTGGCAAGCAGGATGGCATACCACGCTTCCTTGCTTGTGACAGTAGGCACACCCAAGCACACACCTTAGGAACGGCCAAGACTGTACTAACAGGCTCAAAGCTCTGCTTAGCAGCCAATCACCCACTGACCCCACTTCCGATACAGCATCCAGACATGACACACCACTGCGGAACAAGAAATTGCTGTAGCGCACGACAACCATTCCCTACCAGGGCAGTAAGAAATAAAGGTCTTCCTTCAGGAATGCCAGAGACACTGCAATCAGCATTCACCTTACCAAATCTATATCCGACCGTCTACATCTGATCTACTAAAACCATGAATCAGAGTGCCTTTCCCTTTCACAGACGTGCTACAGCACCATAGCGGGAGAGTTTTACCTCAGCTAACCCTAGCTGCCAAAGAATGAGGCATCTGGTGTAAGCCAGTTGCTCCCTGGGCTTCCTCCCTCCACAGTCACCGAAGAGACATTTCTTGGTGCTCATCGAAGGCTACTGACCCTATTTCTCTTACATACCTCCATCAGGACAGAATACACCACACATTGGAGAAGTCTATTGTTCTTCATCAACTGAAAGCAAAGCCTAGATGGCTACCTTATGCTAAGCTGCCTTTTGGGGGTATTTTGAACAGCTAAAGCTAGGTGGGATGAATCCCACCTGAACTTTGCAAAGCAATGCAGCAAGATTTACTACAAGACCAGAAATAAATATTTTATTATTTTGTGTTCATTCATCTCCACATACCAAAAGACATACCAATGTCCTCTCTTAGTTACAGAAAGTGGAGACCTTTAATAAGAACACAAAATGTTGCATAAATACTTAAGACTACTAAATTTCTACCTGTGTTAGCTAGTGAATTATCATAAGATGTAAGACTCAAAAATTCTCCCTCTGTTCCCTGGCGTATGCCTGTGTTTGTTTTCATAGGTTTTCAGGACAAAAATACTTCAGGACCACTTTTGTGGAGTTGAGGCTTTTCCAAGCAAAGGATTACTACACAGAAAAAACCCAAACCAAACAACCAAGCAGGTTATTGCTAGGATTCTGGAATCATTTTTTAGAGGCCATCTACTGTAATTAAAAGAAATAATGCTTTTATTGTCTTGGAGGGGGGAATTCTGATGCAAGGCCTTTTCAGGTCACAATTTAAAGATCTGCAAGGGAAGGAAGGTGGGACCAGGCAAGACACAACTCAGCCTATCTGAATTTGCGTTCTCCTCCTGTTGCCTACCCCCTTACTCCTTAGAGAGAATATCTGTAGAGCTAAGTTAGTCTGAAGTGCTAGCAGTCTAACTGCAGAAGTTAGTCCCCTGCAGTATAAAAATGATTAATTAACCCACATTGAGCCCAGTGTTGCTGCAGCTATCAGCTAGCCCAACTCAAATTAGCTCTTTCGAAGGTAACTTAGGTATATCACAGGTACTTATTAAATGCTGTCAAGCAATAAGAACATCGTTGGTGTTGCATTAGAATTCTTTTTCCTCACAGTTACCTTTGCAGATGGAGCTCACTAGCCAGAATCTAGCCCCTGATTAATTAATTCAATTAATTCTTTAAATTTGTTGAATTACTTTTATATTTAATGAGTTTGAGGACTTCCAAAGGACATCAAGCTCCTGCTCTTATTCTGTTTTTAATTAGATTAGCGGTAATTTTTATATTCAAATGAGGAGTAACAGATGTAGCTCTGTGTGGTAATGCTGAATCAGAAAGTAATCTTATAGTAAACAGTTAGGCTTTTTACCAATGTTGACTGTTCAAATCAAATTACAATATGTGCATTTCTAAATTTCATTGTCTCAGTTCTCTTCACTTTGACCTGAATATAAATATTGATCATGGATACCTTGATTACTCAACTTTTGATATTTTGGCTGGGTTTAAAATCTCTGAATGCCCTTAGAAAAATTCACCTTTTAATGTGATGATTAATTTTTCCCTTATTATTTTTACATCAAATTTTTGGACAATGGTTATAATTAGGTGTTTGCACCTCAGCTGCAGATTTTACTTATTCTGGGATCCAGCCCATTTCCAGGGTATTTAATTCCAAGCCAACTTCTCTCCCCAGAAGCCTGCAACCAGTACTGGAGTTTGGCAAGTTTTTCCCTGAAAAACACACATAAACAAAAACATTCGAACCCTGCTGGGTATGCTTTTTGAGGCACCAGATATTTAAATGGCAGCTAGAATAGGCAACACTGCAGAAAGAAGTGCATCACCCTGCTTTGCTTTCTGAAAGTAACAGGTTTGAAGACAATACCATGAACATACTCTGAAAGGGACTTTGATCAAATTCAATCCATTCCAGTTGCAAACATAAAAGTTAATTGAAGCAAACAGAATTGCATAGATGGGGATTGAGGAGCAACTCCAGTTTACCTCCTGAGCCTCCTTAAATGTCTTGCCAAGTTTCTTCTATATTTGGACCTGATCCAAATCTTGTTATAGCCAGTCAAAAGATTTCCACTTTCACAGAATTCAAGAGTGAACCTAAATACATAGGTTACCATCTGCACGGGACGTAAGCACATACTTGACTTTAAGGAATAAAGTAGCCCCACCACAGTCCATAGCATTACTGAGAAACTTCAAGACTGGCTTGTATTTCTATGCCTGACTGAATCAGGTCATCATTCCTAATTATGATCCTAATTGTGTTCCTGAAGTGAAGTCAGTGGGAATAAGAGCAGGGAAGTATGTCTCTGGAGGGTCACATCGACATAAGAATTAAATCAATACCATGCAGCTCCACTCCGATAAAATCACTGGAGTTAACACCAGCACAGGCTGGAAGCATACAGTGGTAAATCAGATCCAGAGTTTGTTACATGGTTTTGACACATCTTTCAGTTTTATCAGAAATCCAAACACAAAACTTAGCACTCCGAAACATCAGTGGATTTTAGACACTCCCTGAAGGGCTTTGAGTACTGAAATCAATGAATGGATTGCAATGAACTGACCTATAAATGTAGTTTTTCAGCTGTGACAAATAAAATATTGATAATGGTCTTCATTTTGCTTAACTCTTTCCCATTCTTTCAAAACATCATGTGTAATAGACCATAGCAGAATGGAATTACTTAGAAAAATGCGAGATGGGTTGGCAGGGTTTCACAGAAAGCAACAATGATTTTTATTTCCCCAAGAGACATGCCACATATCATGAAATGCAGCAATATATACTGCAAGATGCTGCAGCAATGATTGGTCCAGCATAGGGATTACTGATGGGCTGTGTCAGCTCACAACTCTAACATACATAATTAGGTTCTTCATTTGTGGGTTTATTATTACAGGGAGTATATGAGCCTTGTCTAGCCATGAGTTCTCTTACCTGAATAACCCCCAAGGCCACCGTGGCTTTACAGAGGGAGGCTCACAAAGCAACGATGAGGTTTACAAAAGGAGTTGGGATCCTTCCAGGAACTGAAGTGCTATCAGTTGATTCACCAAGGACTCGCCTAACCCCTAAATAATCCAATATCCTTAAGCATTCAAAGCATTCTCATAAACAACTCCATGCATGCGCTAAAGCACCTTCTTCAGGCATGGCCTTCACAGCTGAACAGGGGCTACTCAAGCTTTGATGATCCCAAAGCCCCCCCTGCTGCTGAACGTGACAACATTACAGCACCTTTGTGGACATCCTCTTTAGGGACTAGCCCAAGACCATTGAAGAGGCTGAGATGAAGCCAGGTTTCCTCAGTGCCACCATTCTTACTAGACTCCAGAGGCATCTGTAGGAAAACTGATGTCTCTCGGTACGGCAATAAGCACAACTCCATGAAAATCCATCACACGAGATATTAGGAAGCGCTCTCTGGATTGCTTAGTCCACCCAGAACACAAGGTGAGAAACACCTAACCACATCTCGACACTGGAGGCAAAATGCAGAGAGGTTCATAGCCACAGTTTCAGAGGAATCAAATAGCAAGACTGGGCCAATGCCACAGTGCAGGTCACTGAGAGAAATAGGGTGGAATTTGCAAGTTAACCAGGCACATCTTCAAAAGCACAAAATGGAGCCTTCCATTATGAATTACCAGGCTGTCTCACAAAATTATCACTCTCCTTCCGTAATCCCCATCTCTTACTCTTTCAGACAAACTGGGCTGAGAAAGCAAACAGAAAATTAGGATAAAATAAACAAAAACCTTATAAAACTGATTCCGACCAATTTCAAATGCATTCCATACACCTCTCCTTAACACAGCATAATGAAGTTTCATTGCTGTCTCTCCACAATATAAAAGGAATCACCAGACATGAAGGAGCATATGTAAAGTGGACAATTAGTGAAGAGCTGGCGTGTTCCGAGCCACTATTCATTTATCGGCATTAATCTTTTTCTTTTCCCTTTTTTTTTTCTCTTTTTTGGAATTGGCTTTCAAAACGTTTCCATGGAAAACGGAGAGGAAGGCAGCTATCAAGAGCAACAACAGAGCTTACCCAGCAACGTGCTTTTCGGACCCTCCTTTTTTTTTTTTCCCCTCCTTTTCTTGAACTCGTCCAGGCTTAAGCTGAACAGTTTGCACCAGCATATGGCAAAGGTTGAGGTCAGACAGATAAAACGTTTCATTGCGCCGAAGAATGGTTAACAACACGTGAATGTAAATTCTAACACATCGTAAAACTGTTGCAAAGCAGGCTGAAAGGGGGCTTTAGTTATGGCAGGAAATCTGCTTCCCAGCCCCACCCCATCCCTTCCAGTTCATTTCAGGTATTGTGGAGGCCGGAGGGGCTTTTGAGTCCCCTCCCCTGGCAATCTGCGCCTGGCCCCTCCAACAGATTTCTAATGACTTTCTGATGAAGATTTAGGAGGTTTTGTGTCCTGGCTCTGTGAAGGATTTCAGCCGGGCACCCCTCTCCGGCAGCCAGCCCCAGCCACCGCTTTTGTCCCCTTCTCGCTCCACCGCTCCCCCCGGCCCCGCGCTCTCCCTGCGGATTGACCACGCGGAAGGGGACCCCCCCTCCCAACACCTCCCCGCTCTCAGCTGGGCCCACAGCCACGGCAATTTGTAGCCGTGCTGGTGGCAAGACCACCCCGCCGCCGGACCTGGGGCAGCCGCCCGCCCGCCCGCCCGGCCGGCTGGGTCCTGCCTGGGCCTGGGCCTCGCCATGGCCCGTGGGGCACAACCTCGCTCCTCTCAGTCGACTCTGGCCGCCCCAGGGCTCCTCTGACCCTGCTCTCCCTCAGCCTCTCCTCCTGGCCAGGCCCCAGAATGCCCTCTAGGCCTTGATAGCCTCAGGTGGAGGGAGCAGCCCGCTCCCCAACTGGGTTTTCCTCAGTTAAAGTAAAAACAAAGCGAAGGAGTGACCGCCCCACCTCTGCGAGGACCATTCCTCCATCTCTGGTGTCGCTGCTTTTTTTTATTGCTTATGTTTGTGTTCGTTCTTCCTCCTCCGCCCCATTCCTACATTTTGTCACTATTATTACAATAAATACAAAGGTTCTGTGCCTAAGAAGAGACTACAAAAACATAAATGAATAAATAAATACTTAAATATCGAGTGACATGTTTGTGTCAGGCATTAGTACAGGCTCTGGGTTGATGTTTTCGTTTATCATTTGCTCTAAGTTCCTGCAGCTGAAGAAGATAAACCCCAGCTATTCAAAAAAGGAAGAAATGTATAAATCATGACAAAGCACCCAGTTAAAAAGGGCTTTTTTTTTTTTTTACTGCTCCAGAGATAAGCCACAGAAGCGTGGTGCTCAATTGTATGCCACTGTCTCTGGAGAGAATCTGTTAAGGTGGTGGTAGATCATATATATTGGAGCAATATATTGGGGTCTGTAACGCGTCTGCGGGGAGTTTTTTGTTTGTTTGTGACACAGCCACAAACACGAACCAACGCACGCACCAAGACACCTATCACCTTAATCCCCCAGGCATCTCTGAAACTGCGCCTGGTGTCCTACTTCCTTCTTCAGTGCTGCTCTGAGGCGAGAGTGATTAATGCTCTTTTTTAATCTAGGAAGATGTTAAAAGTGTGAGGGACATTGAGTTCAATTATGAAATATGAAATGCTGAGAGGGTCAAGTCTACTCAAGCCCCACGATGGAAGAAACACTCCCAGGAGACTTTGATTCTTGGTCGGATGACTGATCGTCATGTCCTCAGAAAGAATTAAATTTTATTACCAGCTTTTTGGCAGCATTTAGAGTTTAACGTGGCTAGAATTAAAGAGCGCTTAGTCTGATTTTTTCTTTCTTCCCCTTCCCTTTTTGTTCAAAAGCTGCTCCATTTTTCTCACTGACTTGGAGGTGCCTGTTAGAGAAATGCAGGTGGCAAGTTATCTCTGGAGGGGTTGTACTGCCAGGATGTTATTCACAGCTCCTATTTGCATAATCTCTTGTCTCTTCTTAAATCTTCTGTCTTACTCTCTTTCCCTTCTTACTCCCTCAAGAAGCCCTCACTACAGTCTGGCTTGGGTTTCTTCTGCGTGCCTCCGTAATGCTGATTGTTTTTATCAAGGGGTTGCAAGGCGGTGATCAGTCACACCTTCCTTCCCTACAGAGAGGCGACAAACACTGCAGAATGTGTTTACTTTTAACATCTGCCAAGACTTTTAACATCACTGTGCAAGGAAAGCCCCAAAGACAAATCCAGAAATGAGCATACTAATAATGGTTGGCAACCGGGATCCTGCGGCGAACCAGCGCTTTACCTTTTGGTGCTGTTTGCCCTTCCTTAAAGTTCTTTCTTGCCCTATATTATGCAAAGACTTCTGCTGGCTAAGAAGAAACTAACTGGTGTCATTGAGAAGCCTGGTAGGAAATCTTAAAATGCTCAGTTTACTGTGCTGAGAACATTAGTCAAAAATCAGCAGAAGGATTGGGGCTGTACAGAGGAAATTCACATGCCCATTGCACATGGAAGCCTTTACTTGGGAAGGAAATCAACTCTTAGTTGATCTCTTTTTAGTTTAAACATGCATAATTCGGTTTGCTTTTCAAGATTCTGGAGTCTGCTCTGAAGTATGTAACTGCTGTAGCCAAGTAAGACAAATACAACAGGAAATCAGAAAAAGAAGAGAGGAGACAAGGAGAGGAGAGGAGTTTGTGACTCCTGATTCTTTGCTCCACTCTGTCTGGGGGTCAATTCAGCTGCCTAAATATAGGCACCTTGTGCTTTCTAAGATGCCCTCATGTCTGCAGAGCCCCTGGCTGCTCCTTCAGAAGACAGCAGGTCTTCTGCAGGTCCTGTGCCATATCTGCCTGCCCCTGCAGATTTCTTACTGGCCTCTCAGATGGGACAAGACACTTTTCCTTAGCCAGCTGAGTCAAGCCCCTGCAATTAATTAACTCAGAGTACAATGAGTTTCCAATGCTAACATCTAAATTGAGGTGTCTAAAAGTAGGTGTCTATTCATTACAGTTAGTGGAGACGGATCAAATGCTGGTATCTACTTTTGGCTGAGCTGGATTGTTCTCCGGTCTCTGTGGGATATGATGGGAGACAAAACACCTAAGTCTCTTCCAGAAATCTAAACTTACAGTCTGGACCTGGGACCCCCAGACAGAGAAACTGGAATTAAGCTCTAAATTCACTGACGTTGGTCCTTTATTACTTCAGGCACCACGTCATGCTTTCTTCCTCCGTAAAACTATCAAGTTCCATCCTGGAAGCAGTTAGTCCTTCCCCACTCTGATGGGAAGATCGTTGCAGCACCTCACTGCTGTAACCATTGGGGACATTCTCATAACTCCAAGGCTTAATACCTCCATAGTGAGCCTATACCCATGTGGTTCTTATGTCAACATCAGCCTTTGCAGAAGAAGTGCTTTTTTCCTTGCTGGTGTTTAACCACCTGATGCACAGAGAGCAGTTATATCCCCACTCAGCCTCCAGTTCGTAGAGCTAAACAAACCAGGATCGTCCATTTTTCTCTCATATGATAATCTTCCCTTTCACCTGTCACCTGTGCAAGGGTCTGTCAGTTCCCAATCAGAAGTTACACAAGATACTCTACGTGAGGTCTCACAGGAGTCCTGTACAACATTGTCAGTGCTTTGCTGTATCAGTAAGACTGTTTAAAGTGGAGAAAAAGCTGTATAAAGCAAGTAGAAAGTATGAGGGGAAGTCTAATTCAGGGAGGAAATGAATAAGAAATGACACCAGGTAAAAATACACAAGAGCAAAGGTTATAGAGAAATATAAATTGTGCATTAATCCTTCACCATAACAAAAACAGGCACTGCATATCAGAAGACAACTGTCAAAGACATCTTGAAGGACAGTAGTTTACTGATTTTTAAAAGATCCAAGACTTGTCTGAATAGTACCAGCTTCTCCAATTACAATAGCTAGAATTAGGAAAGAGGGAGAAAATCACTCTTGGTTCAGGACACAGGATAGAAATTTACTGATAGGGATAGAAAGAGGAAGGAATTTCTCCTATGAGCAAGTTTTGTTTGTATAGGAGACCCTCCCAGCACTAGCTAGCACCAGTGATGGCAGTACTAGCCGCTGACCCAAAAGGGGTGTGGGTATAGCTGGACTGCTGACCTGGACTGAAAGTTCCTGCCTGTGATTCTGCTCATCCTGGAAAAACTGTGGTGCTCCTGTGAGCCACCCACATGGACCTGAGGAATGACTGCTTTCACTCATTTCTCTGTACGTCTTGGTCAGAATTTGAACCTCTCGCAAATGTTCCAGGGCTTAGTTATTGATTATTGTACCACCTAGACTTTAGAGTCTGAACTTCAGGTTCAACCTTGTCCATTCTGAATCAGCAAAACGCCAACATACAGCAGGCTTGAATCGCCCTCAACTTTATATCATGCCAGAAGAGGAAAAGGGATGGAAAGCAAAGATACCGAACTCTTGCTGAACAGGAGGGTTACTCTGCTGCCCACAGCATTGCAGGATGTGCACAACCCCAGCCTGCATCAGGGCAATGGGCAGAGCCCTAGGAAAGAGGGCAAAGCATCGTGCCGCAGTCAAAAATGTGAAGTGGATGCAGATGCAAGTTCTCTGAGCTTTAACTCATGGAGTCAGGCAGCGGGTGTGAAAGGCGAGTGGGGGTGCTGCACCCTGCCTTGGGTGGAAATCTTTTATGGTCTGAAGGAGGGGAAAGGCAGCAAGAAGGTGACTACAACCTGCAAGCATGGCATGCAAAGCTGCTGTTCAAAAAAGCTATGAACTTATATAAACAAAAAAATCTAGTGCACATTAAAGGGCAACCAATTAGAATTAAACTGGAAGGAAAAGTCCATCCACCGACTACCAGAGTCATAGTTTACCATGGCAATTTTTGTGGGACAAAGCTGACCTCCCCCATTGACTTTACTTTTGTGAAGAACACATGAAAATATATACAGCTGTAAGGGAGTGCAGAGCAACAGCATCAACACTGTACAAAATGCTGCCACCCCCATTTTCACAAAGCCAGCAATTATTCACTGAGATCAAAGATTTACTAGCATGTGTTGGGTCCTCATTTTCCTTGAGAAACACTCTTAGTGGACCAGATGAGGCAAAATGATCAAGAACATTGCCATTTTCTTTGCTGCTTCCTATCAAATTCCTGCCATACAAACTCCATGTTCCTTTATCCAAACATACTCAAACTTAACGAATGTACCAAATTCCTTTCCGTCATAAACCAGCCTTACCACCTCTATCCAATATCTTCTTTTGCCTCTGCTTTATAAGAATATGGCTTAGACAAAGCAGAAAATATCTGGCATCATAGTTGCTTTCCATGACAGTATGAAAGAGATGCCAAGCTGCCAGAACCTCGTATTCTCCAATGTCATGTTTTATGTTTCCCTTGGTTTCTTTTAAGAAATGACAGGAATGAAACTGAAATAAATCTCAATGCTCCCACATAACACTTGAGCAAGTAAATTCAAAGTTATTTAAGATATTTTCAAGCAAGGGCTATTGGGGTGGTGGGTTTGGTTTTTTCCAAGAGAAAGAAAAAAAGGCTTTGTACAAATAAAGGGAGACTGGTATGTTAAAATGCAGGTTTGTTTGATTTTGAGATTCAAAAAGGTGTTGTTCCGTTGGCTGGAAATGCAAATAGCGAGCAAGTGCCATGTGTTCCAACTCTGGTTTTGGTAAGAGCTGGTACTGCCCTGTGAGCAACAAGGAGCAGTGACACACATTTACAAGAGAGGATGAGGCAGCCCCGATTGCTTGTCATGCCATTCCTGTGAGAATTCAGTTCCTCTGAATACATTGTGGTTTTTAAACAAAACCACCAGATCAGGATGGCCCTCCCCCACGGAATACAGTATAACACTTGGAAATCGTATTTGCCATGAAACATATTGACAATGAGATCAAGTGCAATGGGATTGTAGGAAGAAATAGACAAAAACCCCAAGTTTCTCACCAAAACTTGGTAAAAGCAATTTTGTTTGTGAGGGTCCTCTGATTAGTGTGATGCTATTCTGTTAAAAAAAAAAAAAAGATTATATGAAGATTCATGGCTATCAAGGTAAACCTTTAGTTGTCCTAGATTTGATTACCCCTATGTAAATCATTCACCTACTGGGCTTCTGTTCTATTGTACAACAAGCTCTTCTGGGTTAATTCCAACCCTCAACATGCATTTCCCTACTACCATCCCCTCCCGCCATGGAAATGAAACTGTCCTTGAGACGTGCTCGTAGCCATGGATGACAGCATATTGATTTTGCATAACTTAAATGGCTGAGTCTTCTAATGCAACTCATTTACAGAAATTATGTGAAAAATTGCAGTATGTTTGGCACGAGTGCTCTCTTTTTTTTTTTTTTTTTTTGTTCAGTTTCTGAAAATTACGTGATGAGAACATCTCCATTGTCTTCTCCCTCCCCTGGAACATTTCTCCTCTGAAAGTTCAGGGATAGGCAACAGTGAGTAGCAAATTTTACTGTCATGAGCTTGAGCGTTCACCTGAATTCGTATAATTCACCCGGCATTATTTCAACCCGAAGGGATACAGAATTGGATTGTAGATATTAACACATATCCTTTAGAGGTTAGAAGTAACCTTTCAGGCCAAATTTGCTAAAATACTGTAAAGAAAAAAGCAGGCACACATCTTTCCTTAGCAGAAAGAAAGCAATTCTGATTTATGGTCAGAGATCATACAGTTATATGTATAGTTTAGGTTTATGTCCTACCTGCAAACCCCCATTCTCTCGCTGGCCTATGTCCCATCACTGTATGACCTCACTAGCATCACTATTCCATAAATGTTTCCATTTACTTGAGAGGAAGGGAAAGTTAAAGCTGTAGTTTGGGAATCAGGAAACACGAAACCAGTTCCTGGCTCTGACACAGGCTTCCTTGGTAACCTTTGGAAAGCCAATTAATCTCTCTTATGTCCGATTCCTCACCTCTGAAGTGGGGAAAATAAAGTGCCCCCACCCTGTCCTTTGTCTCCTTCTCTAGAAAGATAGTTACTTGGGGTGTCCATGTGCAGGGTGCCTCATCAGCAGGGCATCAATCTTTAGAACCACAGTTACAGAATTAATTAAATACTAGAATATAAAATGTTTAGTCAGCCTATATGAAGGGGCTGTGGGCATAAAGAAGGTACGCTGGGTTCAGTGAAGGTGCACACATCAATCAGCCTAAGATGGAATAACTAAACCCCAACTTTTCATGAGGGGCTTTCTCAAGGTGTCTGAACAGCCCTTTCTTCTCTCTGTCCCTGCCAAACACCACATGTAATAAATGGTTTGTGCCTCCTCCACAATCAAGGAGGGGAAATGTCTCTTTGTAGTTTTCTGTGGCATTTTTTACTCTTCCTTCCAGAGCCGTACTCCTGTGGCTGAGAAGTTGTTCTTGAGCACGAGCTGCTCTGAGACCAGCTGACACACACCAACAAGTGGCACTCCAAACGAATACACGGTACAGACCTGAGTGATACATACTTTGTTTATGTTTATTGTCATTTACACCTCTGCAAAGTGCTCAGCAGAAGCGGCAGGACTTACTTCCCTAGGCTGTTGCCCAGGAAATCAATGGAGTTCTCGTGTGAATACAAGCTTATCTGTGCAAGGAAAGACTACCCAGCCTGTCTCCTATGAGGCTGACTGTGGAGAAGAATAAAACCCAGAACAAAAGAACTAGAAATTTTCCTAGCAAACATGGTTGGAATCAATTTGCACTCTGTAATAATTCACTATTTTTTCATTAAATACATGCAAAAATATTCATTCTTTCCCCTTGTTAGGTTTGGTTGTACTGTCTGAAAAACAGAAATCAATAATCCCACTTACGTTAATCATGGAAAATATGTCCGTTTGGGGTATGAGGAAACTGTGACTTTCTGAGACTTATCTACACTACCTTTATTGACATGATCTTGAAAACTGGCTAGAAATTCTGCAGTTTTAATAAAAACATTGTTCATTATCTGTGTTACAGCAGTTCCTTGAGATCCTGCCAGTCATCAGGGATACATTACTCTGAGGATTGCAATAACCTAGCAAAGGCACAGCCTGTATCTCGAACATTTAAATCAAAGTAAGACAAAGATGTACCAAACAACCAGAAGGAAAAAGCGAACAGGACTCTCTAGGTAGTATTATTTGGAAGTTTCATAACATTGATAAAAAAGCAATACGATATCACCAAGTACTGTAATGTAATAAAACCATGACACATTGCTAGAACTGGCAAGATTAGGAGAGTTTGAGGGGACAAGCATTACAAGCTGAACAACTCTTTCTACCTCAGCTCACCCGATCCTGCTGTCCGACAGAAGGAAAGCCCTGTCTCTAGGACAAGGTGATAGTTTGCAACATAGAGGAGCATCACAGGAGCTTCCATGCCTCTCTGTGGGATTATAAAACCCTCTTCCAAGCATGCCCCTAACACAGGCATAGTCCTGCACTGGTTTCACGTACGCAGCGGCTCTGCTCTGCTGCACCTCTTTGCTCTGAGACGGGATGCAGAGAAGCAGGAGGAAAAGCCCACTTGCTGTCCCCAAAGCTGAATTTGTGAGAGCGGGCAGGCAAGTGTCACTTCAGCTCTAAGAAAGACACCGGAGGGATGAAATAGACGGAGGCAACAGCAGAGCACAGACTATGTAGCAGAGAGGCTGACTGGTGTTAGGACTGCGCATCGCCAAATAGCGGCACCGAATGCTGCCGCAGTTGCCTGGTGCCACACGGAACAGCAGTATTACCTTGGTACCTGCAGGCCAGCCCCGGTAAGGTGAGACCTGCTAATACGAGAACAGCCAGTGGTTATTTCGGGTAGCACAGACTAGGGAAGCGCACCATCAGCAAGTTCCAAGGTTTCAAGAGCAGGTTAGCTCAAGATTTACAGCATTTCTAGCTTTCAGATGGCATGGAAGTACCTTGAGAACAGCTTTTCTTGCTGTATTCAGCAATCTGTTTCCCATTCTGGCCACAGTCCAGACATACGCAAGAAAAAAGTGTGAAGAAAAGGAAAGGCAGTAACTAAATATTTCAGAACCTTCACAAAGATTTAGTTTGAGTAAGGCTTTAGAAAAGGGCAAAAGGCCAGTGGAGAAATGGAGTGGTTTTTCTCTTCCAGAACAATTTGCCCTTTCCCTATCATTTAAGTTAACCAAATTAAACAAGTACCTTCTTGCGCAAGGGTGCTCACACAGTTTGCGTGACTTCTTTGTTTTATAAACTGTGAGCTTTGTTCACAGCTTTTCCAGTGACCATGGTCTGTTTCCTAAGTGGATTCTCTAGTACCTGCTACTTGGCTGTGCTCTCATTGCAGGTTTTCCTTTGGTGGCAGCACTAACCTGCCTTTCCTCTACTTACCTGCCTGTTTTCACAGAAGTTATAGGACAACAATGTCCTAGAGCTTCTACCCCTGTGCCAAATTTTCTTAAAATGGACATTTCAATAGTTGATACAGGGAGTAAACAGCGAAGCAAACACAGACAGTGGGATCACAGGAGTCTAACTTCCTTAGGAAACCTGGCTAAGAATAACCGCTAACCCTCCCGTGGACCATAAACTCTTTCTGGTCCTGTGTGAATACCAGTTAGCGAGTCCTCCGCACAGCAGTTCATTTGGGTAGGTTGCCTACACAGAGCCTTCACTCTGCAAAGGTGAAGGAAGCAGCGAAGAGGAGTAGCTTCCCAAGAACACAGTGCACCTATGACAGGCAAGCACCGAGATTTCTCAGGTGGCTTGGAGGATGAAATCCTGGCCTCACTGACACCAAGGCTGCTCAGCGCTCAGAAAGGTTTGCCGCAGAGCCCCAAACGCATCCTCTACAGACACAGCCACCCTACCCCTCCGCACAAAGCCCTTGTCATGAAGCCAGTCAGTCATTCTTTCAGGTAGGCGGAAATGCAATTTTACAAAATGCTGTGTGTATATTCCCAGATGTGCGCGACAATATCGCAAACCTACCTCTCCCCAAACCTTCCTACCAAAGAGTATGCTCTGTCTCACTGTGTACCATTTCACTCCCCATCTCCACTATATCGATGGCGGCGCGCCCTCTCTCTTTAAGTCCACACGCCAAAATGTCCATACGAGAATCAGAGCAGACTCAATACATACACAAAACCCTCCAGCTCTGCAAGGTGCAGTGACGCAGGAGCACAAAGACTTGCGACTGAGGAGTGTCCAGATGGGGAGTCTGATGTGTTCGCAATGGGCATACCAGTGGTCAAATTACAGAAAGGAAATCTTTGTGAGCTGACATCCAGAACTTATTTATTAATATAGGCTGAGTGACTAATTTATGGCTAGATATTTTTAGCCTTTTACAGAGCATCTATTTCATTATTTAAGATGCTTAATTATGTACCTGTCTAATCAGTATCTGAAGAAAATAGGTTTCTTTATTACACTATGTCTTCAGTGAAGAGCAATAAATACTCATATTAACTGCAAACTTTCCTAATGCTGACAGTTTTTAAGTCGAAAATATTTAACACCCTTCTTGCCATGTCAAATGAGGGAGGCCTGATTCTATCTATAGGAGCGTCATAGCTGCAAAAAACAAAATAAAGTAATGCAGCTGACCAGCAAAACCACCAAAAGAAATGGAAGTTATTCTATTTTAGATTAGTAATTGTTCAGCTCAGGCCAGAACTTATTTCAATAGAAGACTTATTTCAATTCAGAAGACTTATTTCAATAGAGATTACTTGTATGCAACTGGAACAATTTTGTTCACTTACTGAAGGTGTGTCAGGTAAAATCAATATTTTCACACAAAGAATCTCCTCTCAACATCTGCGGATCTCTCTTTGGTGTGTCTTCTCAAACAGTTGTAGTAAAACACTGAGCTTAAAAACAGAACAAAATGTTCCTGAAGTGGAAAAACTCAGTTGCACCTTTAAAATGACAGATAAAATAGAATGACATTTTCTTTTTAAAATACAGCATTTTAACATACAAAAAAATAAGCGTTTGTGCTGTCTTGGATAAACGAGGCAAACAACGTGGGGCAGGATAGGGCTACAAACCATATTTGTAGGTTTTTGAAGCTCTCGTTCCTCGGAGAAACCCAAAGCATGATGCAGAGAGCTCTACCTCGGTCAGAGCAGCCTCCTCAGACCCCCCCGTAAGGTACCACCTGCTTGGACGCTCCGGGAAGCAACAAGGTGCAAGCTCATCCCAGATACACGTCTCTGCTTAGAAGCGCACGAGAAGGAACCAGGGATACTGAACTGCCCCAAAGGAAAGAAGGTAGGTCGTAATTTAGGTTGGGAAGAACTGGTATGAAACAAACAGCCCTTTAAACATCGAAGATCTTTTCATGTTCATACCACAGAAGGATGAGCGCTGCATTTGCCTGTGTACATGCACACTATAGAGACGGATCCTTTCCTGAATAGTTAGACCAGATTTTTTGACTGGCCAGATGTCAAGCTTTTCATCCCCGTTTCTTTTACTCTGCTCAGATGTAACTGTTGGTCCTTTTGTGGATGAAAACAAACGATGAGCTCACAGCCACCTCTACTGCACATGTTTTGAGGGTCTGCTGTTTATCTTCCACATCACACACATTATTTCTGCCAGGTGCCCGAGCTGAAAAAATTCATCTCCATTTTATTTCATAACATCTTTTATCAGCCATTCACCAAGCCATCGTGTGTCCAGGTGTGTGTATAGTTCTATAAAAGGAACTGCCATCTCTGCTGATGCTTTCCATTTTGTGATCCCTGTAAATGGTGCGAGTACAACTGCCTGCTCTCAGTGCCCAGGCCTGGGAACTCACTGCATTAAGCATCTCCCGTAGCACCAGCACCAGAAGAGAAGTGGCTTCAGCAAAGAACGGCAGTTGCTCAGCATATTGGCAAATGAGTTTTTGCAGTCATTTTGTTTCAAAATAGTTTTTTTAGAAGGCTGGGCCAGTCAATGTGACTGCCTAGCCCTGTATAAAAGGTCCCTGTTTACTCACCTGGCTTGTCACTTAAAGGGTCCCTGCAGAAGCTGAGCTAACTCATGAAAATGGCAGAAAACAAATCCAAAAGAAATGCAGAGGTTTTGATAATTTCAGTTATTTAAGCTGGCTACAGGAAAGGTCTGACAAACGGGAGTAGGCACAAGAGAACCAGGCCAGAGACCAGAGGAGCGAAAGAAACCTCGCCATTTGGCAACAGCAAGTTGTTGCATGAGCATGTTGAATGTTACGTGACACCACAGCCTCAGCTTCTTCGCAAACAACCTGGAGATAACCCCTAGCATGGGCAAGATTTTCTGAGGCAAGTGGATCACTGAAAGGGGAGGGTGGGTGCAGAAAGGTGAGGGGAAGGACAAAGTCATCTGTACAGGGAGGGAGAAGGCAGTGCAGGGAAGGAAGCCAATTTTTTGTTAATAGGATGGCTGTAATCCCAAACCTGTCTTCCCTTAGGCGTACCACTGGACATATTGTGCTTTCACTCCTACTACAGAGGGCAGAAGTATTTCTGCTGATGCAGACCGGCTGAAATTGCCATTTCACTAGAAAAGGCATATGTGGTCTTTATCGGAGCTTGCGACCTCAGTTTGAGTTCTGCCAGAAAAGGACGCACTGATCTGTGTCAAGTCACAGCTGGCGTGTTTGCTGCTTTGTGGGACAGTAATGTCTACTTTGTGGGAGACCAGCCTTGCTCTCCGGGAACTGCGAGACCACAGGGACAACTTTCCACAGTTCTTTCTCTTCCATCCCACAATCCCTATCCCTCCACCCAGGTACATCCCAGAATCTGCTTGTCCAGCTTCCAGGATTCAGCGCCTCTGCCAGCACTCTCTTAGCAGAGAATTGGACGCCACATGTCTCAGTGGACTGTCCCTGGTGACAGTGACAGTTCTCCTGCCTTTCGGGAGCTTCAGCATCTCCTGCTGCAGTCGGTTGTGATGCAGTGAAAAACAGACCACAGAGCCAGGGTGCCTGAAAGCCGTCGGTGATGAATGCATTCCCTGATGGGCAGCACAGGCTGCACCCACACATCTGGGCGGAGGAAACACTGAAACACGACTTATTTTGTGATAAGCACCAGCTGCAGATTTTGCAATGTGCAAATAATCTATTTTGGGCTTGAATGAGAAAAAACAAAGCATCCAGCATTTACCTGTTTACTTTTTGGGTTGTTCCACAGCTCATGGAATACAAATGACCAGTTACTGTGTTGCTGGCCAAGATTATTTTTAATTTTTTATAGGCTATGGATGAATGCCAAAGCATCAGTTTTAGTGTAAGGCACTTCTTGATTGTTATTCATGGAGATTTGGAACTAGAAATTCATTTTTTGCCTGCCCTACTTGAAAGCTTGTTCTTTGTAATGACTTAAGGTTGCTCACTCCACTCATTTTGGTTTTATTTAGTGACAGAAACTAGATGATTTCATCATAAAACAGGTATCTTTCATCTTCCTTACCTCATCATTACACATACAGCCACTCTTTTCCGAGAGGCCAAACAGAGGGAGAAGGGCTCTGAGGGAACAGACAATATTTTTTTTTCCCCTTAGGACTTTTTTATTCCAGCTGAACTGCAAAGAGCTGCTAGGCCTCAGTTTGGCTTCTGTTCCCTCTCTCTCTAGCCTCAGCAAGCTCCTTCCTTGTTTGTGCTTCAAAAAGTCCTTCTTCCAAGCGTCCGCCTCTTTCCAGGATGACTGTGGAGTTGCGCGTAAGACACTGTGCCCCTGACTAATCCCATGCCGCCGTTTGTCCCCATTCTGGAGCAATGTTCTTCAGCTCTATGCCGCACCAAGGAGAATATAAACCTTCAGAGGATAAAGATGAATGTCCCTTTAATTGTGTCAAACCGCGCGCAGACAGCGCTAAACTCTCCGTTGGCCTTCTCTGTTCTCAGGACTGCCACCACTCCTTCCTCCTGCCTGGCCTTTCTCGGCTTCTCCTATCTGCCATGTCCCCGGAGGCATCTTCAGTCTCACCGTGACTCAAAGCTTTCATGGTCCCATTCCTCCCATCCTCCTCCTCGCCCTCCTGGCCAAACCAGCCTCCTCTGCCTCCACAAGCACACGAGTGTTAGAGTAGCTTTCTGGGGAGCTGTGCACACGTGCTCACAAATATCAGCAAAGCCAAGAGAAGCAGCATCTCCCAAACAACACTGGAGAGTTTAAAAGTAGGTCAGGCAGTGTCTAGTCACTGGGATTACTGGGCAGCAGAGTTCAGTTCTGTGCCCAGAGCTGTCACAGCCAGCAAGCAGTGGGGGGTTGTTGCTGGAAGTGTGTTTGGACCAGCAGAAGGAATGCAGCACCCACGCGGGCACTGAGCCGTCTAATCAGCTAGTTTAAATTGGCTGACCTGAACTCCAGGTTATACCTGGCCACATGTGAGTAACTGCAGAGCGTAGACGGGTGCTAGGTGTGTTTCCCCAAAGGGCATGATCCTGACCCTATGGAAATCAGGTTGGAGGGCTGTCATCAACTCCAGCTGGAGCAGAGCTGTACCCTTTGTCACTACAATTATTTCAGGTCTACTTCATACTGATTTCAACTACAAAAATCCCCCTAGGAACGCTCCTTGTTTATAACATCGCCTCCTGCTCTGACTGAAACACTCGTATCTCAGTTGTTAGCCACAATAATGAGTTGACAATTTCCTCCAATTGGCACATTTCATTCAAGATGTATTATTGTAACCACAGCTGCCTAAGATGTACAAAATCAGGTTCAGCAAAAGTGCTGTTTAACGACGCATGGACAGAAAAGCCTGGAAGTCCACTGTTGTTTTCTTGCCTTTTGACTGGGACTGATGTTTCCTAGGCAGGTGGGGAAAGAAAATCTTTAAATATACGAGAGGAAGCAATCTTATGGGGTCTCTGGTGTGAGTTTCTGCTTGCATTTCCAGCCCAGCATCAGAAGCAGTTTCAGCACCTGTCACAGCCTCGTGTGAGATGGCTCGCGACCCTTACAGACCGCTCCTAGTTTGGAGGAATGCTGGATCCCCAGCAGAAAAGGAAAGCCAGCTTCACCGTGAAAGAAATGGAACGAAATCACTTGACTCTGTTTCATCTTCCCAAAGGGTCAGGGAAGGTGAAAGGGGAGGGGGGGAGAACTCCAGCTGCAGTGGTTTAAATCTATTTTAATAATGTCTCATGGCCTTGCGGTGTACATGAAAGACAATGGGCGGGTACAATTAATAATGATTGGTTTGCCATTACAGTGATAAATAACTTTAAATAGCTCTTTAGAGCAATGTTTAGGGCCGTCCTTTCCCTCTTTTTTTTTTTTTTTTTTTTTTTGTGGCAGATGGTGTAAAATCCCTGGGCTCTTTGGACCTTGACCTCCTGCAGATGTTGGGATGGGACAAAATGGTCCTCAGGATAGCAGAGAGAGAAAGAAAATGAAAACCCTTCTAATGTACCATATCAGGGCTAGCAGTGGGGTGGACCACTAACTGCTTTTTTATTACTGTCACTTACCAGCCCCGATTCTTCTGTACTTAAAGAGTTATGTCAGCAATTGTGAGGCAGCTGAAAGGAAGAGTGGATGCATGTGGTGGTGAAGTATTATTGGAAATCAGACCAATAGAAGATGAATGAAAGATTATGAGAGGGGCGAACTACCATAGTTAGCAATGCTGCAACAAACTAGACATTGATATATTGTCCTCTCGGAGATATTCTGACAGCCTATTATAGTTCCCTTAATGAGGTTGTCATGCATTTCTCTTTTTGTAGCTATTAAAATCTTGTCTACATCTGCTGAGGCTTGCTTCAGAGAGGTGGAGGAGGGGACCCTTGATATTTTGCAGTCTGCCCTTGTTTAGTAGCCAGGGTCATACCTGGTCTAGTAGCAGAAAGGGATATTTAAGTTTGTCCAAGATGCAAAGTTCAGTGGATTTTCACAGGAAAATAACCTCCATGGTGAAAGAAACATTTCTATGGTTGCATCCTCACAGTGAGCTGAAAGCATGATGGATGTTAATATGACTAATGGGAACTTTCTACAACCATTCCCAGATCTATGCAGATGGTGAGATAATGTGGTATGTGGGTCTCATTAAATATAAAAATCCTGCATATCACCTTTGAATTACAATGTTAGCAAGCTGCACTGCTAAGTATACTAGCAAGGGTAATCTGACTCTCCAAAACAAGGAAGGAAAAGACTCATTTAAGGATTTTCTTCGAAATAATCTATGATTCCCATGAATCGTATGCATGAAGAGAGGGAGGGAGGGAGGGAGGGAGGGAGATACAGAAGATGTGTGAGCACCATGTGAGTACTAAGAAGCAAAACTTCCACTGCTTGAACAGTTCTTTTCCACAAGGAAGGTAAATAACAGTTAGGAACATGAACCTTCCCCCTCTAAGACACTGACTGTTTTGCCTTTGGCTCTTTGGGTCTAACTTTGGATCTAACTTCTGACTGTCCCAGAAGAGTGCGATGTAGTTCATGAAAGGGCTCCAAACAGAGTTTTAACTCAAACCCCTTGCATGTATTTTGCTAATCCAATTCTCTGATACAAGGTCAGTCTCGAGGAGTGAACAGGGGAAGGGTATCCATGGCTGATACATGTAACTCGGGAATCTCCAGAGGCTGGGGAACTCGTCTGCATCTGAGTAAGACTGGTTTAGGGCCACCAGCTTCCAGCTGCAAGGCACAAAGCAGCCATTCCTTCTTGCATGCCCTGAGCCTTAATATTTAACATTTAAGGACTTCCAGATTCATTTTGAGTGAAATCTCTTTGTCCCATAAACATTTTCTACTAAAACACAACGTACAAGGAAATTTAATGTATCAAATCAGATGCACCAAGTTAATTTCCTGCAATTAGAAATGATACAGTTGGATAAGTGCTCCGCAGGGCCAACTGATTTATTCTAAGGCCTCTTGGAAATTGTTCTGATACATCCAGTTTGTACATCTTTATTGTAGTTTAATAAACAGAAAGCACATGGATATGTGCTGCAATGGGAAAGCAGAAAGCCAGCATGTAAAATCATTTGGGATTTGATGCCTAAGTCATCATTAAACTAGGATTTGCAATGAATATGTCAGATGTCTTAGCACTGCTCCACAAGCGGTATAGAAAACAAGCTCCCCCTGCTCTAATGAGGCAGAGCGAAATGGGTGAATACATTTTGATACACAATGCATCAGTGTCTGGTTTGTTTTAGTGAAACAGTAACCTCTCTCCCTTTTTCTGGGTAAATGCAGTACAATAGAGTAACGCCACATGAATCTATTATGTCTTATAGGGCTTTTAGCAGGAGTATGACTGTTTAACCAGGCAGTGACACGAGAAGAATTACTATCCGACACTCCAGCTGAAAGTAGAGATTTTATTGATTCACCGCACTGGCCTGCCATTTTAGCTTTGATTGAGAGCCTTTCATGAATCCAAAAAGGTAACACTCCTTCATTGAAAACAACAGCAGGCGGTCCAGCCTGGACTTAAACCATCTGCCAGCTTAAAAGAAAGACGAAGGTGTTTCCCAAAGCATCTACTCGCCTAGATCTATCCAGTAGATCTATCATTCCAACTCTTACATACCCAGGCTGACATACAAGAAATGCTTGTGAAGTCTTTGACTGGAGGTTTCATGTAGATCTAATTATCAAAAGCGATATAATCTGGAAACTAATTACACCCAGCAGCACAGTAGCTACAACTTCCCTCATTCATTCTCTCACTTCTGAAAGAAGATTTATCTTCACATCCCAGAAATTAAGGGATCCCCATTTCTTTCTTTTTTTTTTTCCAAAATCTCTTTTGAAGAATTTTGTCTTTTTTTATTGTAGATCAGCTGTGATGCAGAAACTTGTTTCAGTTAGATGTTTTCCTAAAAGCAGAATGTTCGATGTTAAACAAAAGAGATTTGCATTCCCAGGCAAGTCCGAGTTCAGAGCGGCATGTTTACACTTCAGTAGATACTCATGTACTCCTGGTCCCATGCGCTGCCATTCCAGGCAAACCCGAAGCCACACTGCAGACACAATTTGGCAGCTGTAGCTTTCCCTTCTCCGACCTCACTCTTCTTTAGTTTTTAAAGACTGCAGCTAGAAGCAATATAAAATAGAGTTTGAAAAAATCCTAGAAAACAGGCATGAAATGTAAAGTCATGTTGTACAGCATTTTGGAGTCCGAAGGTCATCTGGCATCAGTCTGAAACACGTTCAATATAAAAGCTACCGAAAAGAAGTGTATCCAACTGCATGCACTTCCTCAGAAACATCTCTCTTAAAGGGCACAATCCTGTTCACATCTGTGCAGGATACCGAGGAATTTGAGATCCTGAATGAGAACCATTTGACTTATATATTATCAGACAAACACACCTAGTTCATTCTCTCTTTTCACAAAGATGGGAATTTAAAATACCAGAGGCCATGGAGAAAGCCTGGAAAATACAGATACTGGGGAAGAAAGCATGGAAACACCCCGTGTGATTCCCTGGGAAACCAGGACCTGGCACAGCCCTAGAGCTCGTGAGGTCCATCACTTCCAGCTTGACTCATGCAAAGTTCCTGGGGTATCTCCCTACACCCTTCCCCAAGGTGCAGGATTTCTGGACAGTTTGTTAACTCAGGCGGGCTTCAGCGTCCCAGAAAACTGGTACACTGGGAGACACGGTATGTACCTCCTGTAGCCCTTTGACCCCAGGTATTGGATGTAGCACCAACTTTACTTATGGCCAAAATGAAGCTTTGCCCAGCCCTGAGCCAAAAGTAACAAACTTTGGAACTCAGCAGAGTTTATTCAGTCAAAACAGCATGCTGACTTGGTCACAAGGCTTGCTTTCAGCTCTCAGCGGAGGCAGAATGAGACCGTGTCCACTGAAAATGCAGGCAGAGCAAGCTCACCTCATTGCAAAGCGCTGCCGAGCGTGAGCTCACATCTGCAGAGTGCAAATAAATCTGGGGGCTTTGCAGAAGCCACCCTGGTTCCAGCAGACTCTACAGGAAAATAAACGAGGGCCACGGTGAGGACTTGAGCCCTGATCCACAATTGTCCATACTGGTTAATTCTTAGCACACTGCCTGGTAAGGTTTTGGCCCGTAACAACTTACTGTCTCCCACACAATGCCTAGGCACCCTGAAGAGATTAGCACAGACCTTGGATTTTCCTAAACAAGCAGTTTGCACGAGGCTGCTTTGTTTTGGAGAGAAGAGGTCCATGGACACAGGCCAGGCTGTGCCACTTTGCCTCAGAGCCAGCGCTCGGTCCCTGGGGTCTGTCTTATTTAACAGAAGAGCTGGGCTGACCCTTTTTGTGTGGGGCTTAGCTCCATGCGGAGCCGAACACACTCTCCTGGCATTCCCGGGGCATGAACACAGAGTGCCCGTGGGCCTGAGATGCCTGCAGGGTACAGGCATAGCCTCAGCTGTGCAAAAATGGCTAAAATGCTTCCCTAGCCCTCCTGGGCCAGGAAACGATACAGCCTTGCTCTCCCAGTGCTGCGTCTGAAAGAATAAGCCCAGCCAAGCCAAACTGGTTATGCTAATAGTCAGCTATGGTGGATCTGCACCCACATGTGATCAGTCTGCAGCCTAGAGATGCGGATAGCTGAGGATTAAGCGTGCAACTATGCAGCAATTAGCCTCAAGAGCTTACAGCAAATGCAGGACAATTTAGACTGACAGGACAATTTTCCAAGAGACACGATAGTTGCACGAAATTTGAAGGCTCCAGAAAGATCTCAGGAATCAAAAACAGCAGAAAATAACACAAAGCTTTGGCCTTTTTTTCCTCTCTGCTGAGTTTTAGACCAGGGTAATTTCAGCAGGGCTCTTTCTGATACACAGAAAAAGAAAATTCAGGCTTGAAATAAGATCAGTGCTCTGGGTTCAGTCCTGCAAATCTGCACTCGGACAAAATTAAGTAGTATTTTGAGAAGCTGGATAGCAAACCCAGGGACAATTGTGCCTGGCTGGAGGGACCAGTGGAAGCAGCCTCTCCAGGCCATTTGTTCACACAGGCTCGACATTTCGGGTCTCTGGGAATAGCCCACTGTGGATGTGTTACCAGACTGCCAGGAATGCGTGTCATTCCCTTGCATTCCACTTGCTGAAAATCACAAGCTACTGTCAGCTACACAGAGTATGTAATCTGAGAAAATGCCACAAATAGCAAACTGTCAGCTCAGGAAAGATTAAGCCAAATGCTCTTCTGTGCCTTGCCACAGAAATGGAAGCAGCGACATGACTGGTACAGCGTGGGGGATCTCAGCTTCACAGACAGGGCAGAGAAGGTTCCTAACTGATGGGGCTTCTCTGAGCCTATAGGTGCTGGTAAGTGAGAAGCACCTGGCTGGGCAAAGGCTCAGTATAGCCAAGGTGACAACATGCTGTGATTGTGACAGCACACGTCCAAGTAACCACAAAAATATGTCCTGTGGCTTCTTAGACACTGTCATTCAGATATGCATGGTGGTTTTGATGTTTTTAAGGGCTTACCTGCTTCAAATCCACCTAAGCTGGACTAAGGTGTCTAAATACTTTTAATTTTACCCTCCGTTCCCAGCTGCTTTGAAAGCTCTCCAGCAATCCCCATGACCTTCTCCATGCCAAGGCTTTGTTTGAATTCATTCCCCTTGCTTTTGCTGCGAGCCACACAGGTCCACTGCCAGGAGAAAGAGAACTTGCATGCCTTGTGCCGCACTGCCCTGTCCACTTCTGCAGAGAGGTAGACCTGGTGGCCGTAGTGTCAGCTGCCCATCTGGGCTGAGCACTCCTAGCCCTTGCTGGAGCACCATAAGAAACACCACTGGGGAGAAATCCAGGAGAAAATGTAGCCCTTGTTTTTCTGGGTAATGCAGCCTCATATTCATGTGAGTGACATGCTGTGTTGTGTTTCTGTTGTGGTATGTTGCAGAGTGGAAACTTCCTTGAGACAGAAGTCTCATGTCCCTTTCCTCTTCCCCAGGTTCTCACAGAGATGCGATCACTCTGTTTGTTAATCCCATACTGCCTGTCTCCAAGCTGTTTCATACATCACAGATGAACAGCAGTCTCAAAGCTCCTGGAAATTTCATCATAATAGGTGGCCTGGTAGAGACATTAATGACACTGTGGAAGGAAACTCTGCAGAGTGAGGATTAGACTCCAGAGAACCTGAAAGGGACATGTGGGTTTATGAATGTCCAAATCACAAACTCACACGGGGCTTTGCGCTACAACGGATGCTTGAGAAGCCATATCATAGTCACGGCTTCTCTCTCATGTGGATCCTCTGGTGTCACACCACTGGTGTCACACCACAGTTCCCATTAAAAAGTCAGCCAGCCATGAAACAAAAACAGGACTGTGTTACATCTTGTGCTCAAGCAACTCTATTTTCTCTTATAATGTAGGTAAAGCAGACAGGGAAATACATAGTTTGCTGATTGCACCAGGGAGACAGAAAAACAGATGATCTTTCACCAGATGAGGGTTGGGGTTTTTTTGATGAAGTGGGTTCTTTAAACAGTGATATTGAATGGTGAGCGCTGGCAACTGCTGGAGCAGTTTCTGCAGCATGACAGATATTCCAGGTGACATTCCCCACTGAAGACTGGCAGGCAGAGTATGAAACGCACTTCAGTCTTCGGCAGTTATACTCTGTCCATGCAAATACACTGTCACAACCTTGTACAGGTGCTGTACAGGAGCATCAACAGTATAGGAGCAGGCTCAGTCCTGCAAAGCCCTGTGAAGTTCATAGAATTACAGACTCATAGAATGGTTTGGGTTGGAAGGGACCTTAAAGATCATCTAATTCCAAGCCCCCTGCCACAAGCAGGGACACCTTCCGCTAGAACTTGTTGCTCAGAGCCTCATCCAACCTGGGCTTGAACACTTCCCGTGAAGTCCCCAGGTCTGAGCTCTGCTATTATCACCTAAGGAGAGCTGCGCTAAATGGCATTGTGTGCTGGTTTTGGCTGGGACAGAGTTAATGTTCTTCACAGTAGCTGGTCTGGGGCTGTGTTTGGGATTTGTGCTGGAAACAGCGTTGATAACACAGGGACGTTTTCGTTACTGCCGAG
>JAVKLA010000008.1:27999934-28011990 GCA_034782735.1 Sagittarius serpentarius
TTTTCAGCTTCTCCTGCCCAGCCAGCAAGAAGGCTGGAGGGGCACAGGAGAGTTGGGAGGGGAGACAGCCGGGACAGGTGACCCAAACTGGCCAGAGGGGTATTCCATACTGTGGGACGTCATGGCCAGCTTGGGGGGGGGGGGCGGAGCGCGGCTCGGGCGTCGGTCGGCAAGTGGTGAACAATTGCATTGTGCATCGCTTGTTTTGTGTATTCCAATCCTTTTATTATTATTGTTGTTGTCATTATTGTAAAGTTGTTATTACTGTAAATTACTATTATTGTAAAATTATTATTGTTGTTATTATTTCCTTCCTTTCTGTCCTGTTAAACTGTCTTTATCTCAACCCATGAGTTTTACTTTTTTTTTGATTGTCTCCCCCATCCCACTGGGTGGGGGGGAAGCGAGTGAGCAGCTGCGTGGTGCTGAGTTGCCGGCTGCGGTTAAACCATGACAGCCCCTCACCTACCAAATTATATGGAGCATGCAAAAAATGTCACTCACTCCAGGTGGCACCTCATGGGCCTCAGTTTGCCCACATGAGACCGAGGATGAAAGGAAAGAAGCACTGGGAGTTCTGTAGGGTGAAGCCACAGGTACTGAGAGACAGCAATGGTGAGAGCTGCACTGATAGATATCCCTATCTGCATGTTTCTACAGGTATAGATATGTATATCAGTTGCAATTTACAGCACGCAATTTCTGAATTGAGAACAAATTCACACATTATACACAAGCACATGCATGTGAACTAAGAGCACTGTCTCTCCCTCCCACATTACTGGCTTTAGCAAAGACATTTTACCCCTTATGTACAACCAAAGCAGCTCAAATTCAAAATCACAAACCTAAAGTAAAATCTGTTGGAAAACAGCTTGTGAGCAATCCAAGGGCTGAAATATATTAGCTTATATATAAGCTTGTAGTTCACAGAAAGTTATATAAAGTCTCCAGTCTGCTGAAGGATCACAGATTTACAGAAGAAAGCACAAATTCCACTCAGTCAAGAGGAGAGCAAAGAAAAATCTAGGGGAAGCAGAAGATACCATAAAAAGAGTGGTCAAACATGGTCAAAGCTCAGCTGATCCGAACTGAAAAAAATCTTGACAAAAAAAAACCAGCTCCTACGAAAGACGTCTGGAAGCCCTAGGAATAGGAAGATGTTTCCTAGATAAATTTTAGTCCAGCCCAAGTGACGTTGCTATGTAAAGCAATCTAAGCAACTTCATGAGACCAGGAGAATAGCAGAAGAAAAGATAAGTACTTAGCAGTCTCAGTCTTAATGTAACATTGACCACACCAGCAATCATAACCTTCAACTACCTTGATATGCAAGGTAAGCCACTAGGAAGAGAAATTCATACATGGTGCAGATAACGAGGTTAATTTTTCCGTGAGCTATCATGGAAATTATTATAGCACGTTATCAGTACTTTGCTAAAATTTTTCTCAGTATGGAAATCAATCTTTCCTTCTTCTTGGCTAGAGCATAAAGGCTGAGATTTATAAAGCCTTTTAAGGTGCCTCTAAAATTAATGGGAATTGGATGTCCTCATTACCTACATGCTTTGAAAAACTCAGCCAAAATGAATAAAACGCATAGACAGCGGCTATCATTAAAACCTCTCCAATTTTGGCTTTGAAAGTGGATAAGGATATCATCATGTTGAAATGATTCCCTGTAAAGAATTTAGCACCAGGAATATTTAGCGAACACTACAGTGCTCACTGTAAATTACTTTCAAAGGCATGTGCAAAGACTTTAACGGTGCCTACACAAACAACTGCATGAAGTAATACAGTGAAGTGAACCTCTGGGGACTAGTTACCAGCACTGCAGTCCTGAAGGAATGGAATTTATTATATACCCTAAGTAGCTACTTTGTTGCTCCAATAAGGGAAAGGTCTGGTGAGAGTAGGCTGTATATCCTTAGACCTAATTGTCCGCTGATACGCATAGACTACTGTCCAGAGGCGTCAGTGCAATGGGGCTGTTTGGGCTGGTTCTGTCAAACCAGTTGTTGAAATCCTGCCGTGTTCCCAACCACCTGAAAACCTCAATAAACCATCTCCGTTTCACCATTGCCACCCTCTCAGGCAAAAGCCATGTTGCTGTAGACCACCTCTCTTCTTTAGTCCCACCTTTATCCTTTTTCTCTGTATTCTGGGCAAAAGGGGCACCCTTGCCAGCTGCCTCCTTCCCCAGTCCTGACCATGCTTCTTTTCTCGACCCAGCTGGCTGGTAAATGAGAACGGAAGCAAATCCCGGCTCTGTGGTGTTACAGTGAGGGTCATGCAAACCCTGGGCAAATTTTTTGCTGCTGTTGCTACCTTGCTAGCAGTACCCAGATGGGCTAGCTTATACCTGGCTCTGGCACTGATATCATAAACATAAGCAGTGCAATCACATTCCACACTGGAGTGCAGATGAGAAAACCAAAGGAGAAAAGCTTCAGCCTTGTATAATTTCCATGATTAAAATCAACAGCAATGTTTGACTAATTGGCCCACAAAGGCCTTTGCATTGGCATAATTTAAATAAGCTTAAAAACAGAACAAGGTTAAAAAAACAGCACCGTTCAGCCTACCAACCAGGCTACAGAGTCTCTTCACCGAGTCTGAGTTACACAAGGCTTGCTTGTCTCTGCGACAGCCCCACATAGCTGCCCTAGCTTTCTGGTGGAGTACCCCACTGAAAAGTGAGACTGATGAATGTGTTCACTGTCAACATCACCAGCCATTTCACCTCTGAACAGGGACACGGTATTATTAAGCGACTGCAAGAAGAGGGTGAAAACACATATTTTTCCCTCTCCTGCTCCATGCCAGTGCCTTATCTTCATGTATCTCCTTACCCCTGCACAGACTTACATGAAAGCAAGAGGCCCAGCAGGAGAACCAGCAGCTTCTCTGTTACAATCGCTAAGAGGAGCGATGTGTGTGACGTGACCTCATGTGTCATGGGCAAGTGGTTGCAGCCTCACGCACTCATGCATAGGGCGGATGGAGCTTGCCCTGTGCCTGCTTTCAAGTTAGCTTCAAAGCATTCTTCAAAAGAAGTCGTAGGAAGGCTGAGGTAGAAGTGGAGCAGGTTGGGTTCTGGACATCTCTTTCAATACCATGGGTGAGATCTCTATTGAGAAGGCCGTGGGCCATCAGGTAGGCTACAACCTACCCGAGAGCACCAGATGAGACCTTGACTGCGTCTGCCCAGCTCTAACTGACTGCATTAATTCAGTATGAGCCAGAAAACAAAGCATTAGGCAAAATTTGTTATGTAACTGTTGCTGAACTCACATTTGGGGCGGCAGGCCAGCGGGTGACAGAAACCACTCTGGCAACCGCTAATTGGCCTTAGTAAGGAGTAAGTCAAAGAGATTGGCCTGGGGCAATGTAATTAGCAAAGTCATTGGCAGCTTATGCCAACAGTCTAATTTAGAAAGTAATAAATAGTTAAAACAGCAGTCTCCCGAGGGCAGGAGCATGTACGAGGACAGCTGACACGGTGAAGCAGCTCTTGCCCAAGGTGGAACCACCCTGCTTAGGGGCCGACCTGCCACCAAGGACCCGAAGTCCCTCTGCCAGAGCAAGTATCTACCCCCAGGGGCCCGGGGTGCTGGTCTAGACTGGAGCAGGGCTGGGGCTCTGATTCGCATGTCGTGCGTCTGTGTGCGATAGAATGGAATAAAAAACCACTATCCACCCACTAAACTCACCGTGCTAAATAAAAAAGTTTTAGATGGCACGTCACCGAGTGGTGCGGGTCTGTCCCTGTGGCCACCCCAGCCAGTGCCCCCACGACAGAGGGTTCAACTGCAACTTAAGCCAAGAGACCGTACAAGAGAAGAGGAACTCCCGGGCTGTGCCTGCCCAGGCTCATCACACCGCACATCCGACGCAGTGAAAACCAGTGGGCATGGGCCCATCTGTCAGCTCGCAGAGCAAGGGGCTGCGGGGAGGGGGAAGCAGCAGGGAGGGAATAAAGAGAAGTGGGGAATGGGCTCTGCTCCCAAACACCTTGCTCAGCACATCAAAGCTTGCTGTAATTTGCTGCCCATAGGTTAACGGTAAATTACTGTCCCCTGCAGCAAAGATGAAGTGGGGAGGTGTGTGAGGAGCACAGTGTCTCCCAAAGCAGTTCCTGAGACGAGGCAGCTACCCGGCTTCTGCATCGCTCAGAGCGAAGCCTTGAGATGCACGCTAGCCCAAAGTAATGAGCCTGGCTCTGGCAATAAAGTGATTGTGGCAGTAAAGTGAAGCAGCCATTATGTACTTGGCAACGGCTCTAGCCTTGAGATAACCTGCTTTTTAATTGAGCTGAGGAATGTTTTCATTCTTTCTCAAGTTGCATATTATTTATGGGTACAATATGTAATAATAAAAATTACATATCTTGGCAAAAACAATGAGCAAAAAGTCAGCTGGAAGAACACTACACAGCAGGCATATATTTTTCTAGAGAGGTAGTCATCTATTTTAAGTACCATTGTGCTCTGTTTCACTGTGGAAAATCCACACAGAAAGCAGCAGAATGCTAGCGATGTTTTTGCATCTGCAAAGAGACCCTGTTTAAAAGCACAACCTCTAGGCACGTACCGTGAAGTACCTCACCTCTGAGCCCCGCACACTCGTCTCTTCACAGACCTCTCCCAATCTGTACTCCGGCAGAGATGCTGGTGGAGGGAATGGCCACAAAACCTACACCCCGTGCCACTGCTCTGAAGTGGTCGTCCTCAGCAGAGCGTCTTCCAACCCTTCTATAGAAGGACCAGCAAAAATTGCTCCCAATTTCCTTCCACGCTTCAGTGTGCAGAGCGCAGGCACTATTGACAATTGGGGAGGGGGGGAAGGAATGCGCTGCCTTTATCCATTTTTAATTGCTGGAGACTGTAAAGTTGTTCTTTAGGAAATAAATACTTTACCACTTCCCTCTCCCACTCTCAGCATGCCAGCGCATTTGGTTTATCGATGGGCATTTAATAATAACTTTCAATACCAGAATTTTTTCAATTGCTTCTTCAGATTTTTGCTCCAAACCACTGCGGTTGGATTACTCGTGGGAAAAGCTGAGCAAATGGATTTTGTGTAGTGTGCGTCTGCACAGAGAGAGAGAGAGTGAGAGAGCACAGAATCACTTAAATGATAAATCAAATCTTTTTTTTTCTTTTTTTAAGTATTTTTCTCTGTGCAATAACCTTTTATCTACAACCCTGCTGTCACAAATACGCTGTTTAACACTTTGTGCCCTGTCGTCGTCTGTGAACAGAAAAAGCAGGACTGCGCTGCACACATTATCTTAAAACTCTTTTGTAGCCAACAGGTCTTGCATTTTAAATGGGAACAGAGCTACCTTCAGGTTTGTCAGCTACTTGTCTTTGGGCCTACAAACCAAACATGGGGAGAACTAACTGAGGAAAAAAAAGAAGGCTGAAAAAAAGAAAGAAAAGGAAAGAATGCTGAACCTATAATGTAAATCACATATTTAATTAGGAGAGCTGAAGAATTGTGGCCGGGAAAAAGATGTTTCTCTGTAAGTGGTTTTGAATAGCACTGAAGTTGAATATAATAAGGCTGACAAATACACCTTGGAGGGTGACTGCAAGAATAAAATCGATTTATTTAATAATTTAGAAATTGCTTCCAGCCATATCTCCCATTAAAATCTGAAGGCCATTGTATTCTGTATTTCTTTGGTCTTTTTTCTCCCTTTTAGTTATGCTCCACCAGCTTTAATAAATAAGTAATACATGGGGGGAAAACACTTATCTCGAGTGCTTTCCCACAACCCTGTAGGGCTCTTTAATTCTTTCTAACTCTAAATAGATCAAGTCAGGAACAACCATCTCCCTAGAGAAGAATGATGTTTCAGGGTTAATACTCTAAATATAAGCAAGGAAGTCCAAAAATTAAAATTGTATTAATGACTGTCAAAGATTGAAGCAAGTAAGCAACGTATTAAATGCCTATTCTACTTCCCAAGACCAAATGAAAAATCACCTGGATATGTAAACAGCAGTCAGCAGATATATGCTCTTTTGTAGGAAAAGTTAAAGGAAAATGAGATGTAATAAGAGTAATAATTAATCCAGAGGTAACTTTTTTTTTATTCTATTGTCTGTTTTGAAGTTTTCTCCTTATAAATGTTCCTACAGCTCAAGCTTCCTGAGATTTTTCTCCTGACGGTGTTTTGACCGTAATTGTTACAGATTCATGTTTTTACACTGTGCATTTTAGAAAGCAAATGCATTGGACAGTCTCACTTGTTAATCAATTAAACATTAAGTACTCACCACCTTACTCATGAAAAAGCAAATGTAGTCCAGGCACAATTCTTCTGCAACTATTTTATGCAAAATTCTATAAACAATTCATAAAGTCAAGTAAGAGTTTGATATAGGTGTGTATCAGCAATGTAGGCCAACTTCAGTTACACTGGAAAATTAAACATAAGCACAGAAAATGCCTTTCTGCCTGCTCAAGTTTGAAGATAAACCCAGCTGCATGGTCAGGGGGACCTTCCTCATTTGCTCTGGCATTTTGATGCTTTCACTTGAAAGAATAGTTGAACTCTGCTCTAGCAATAGCTATAATAATATTAATTAATTCTTTTCAGCCAAGTACTTCCATTTTCCCCTAATATTGTTCTTTCTAACCATTTTAAAACTAAATAAAACTGAGAAAGGAAAGAGAAAAGAGCATACCCTAAAAGCCGTTATAAAAGAACCGGCTGAATGGGTGTCTTTCAATTGCTGTCAGTGGACTTCAGATAAATAAACAGGAAATTACGTTAACGTGCTCTTGCTTTTCCCAACATACCACCAAAAGTCGCTTTTGAAAGAGCTTACACAATAGGCCCACGTGGATTTCCTCCAGCAGCTCAGGCAAGGCAGCGCTCCCCACCTCACACTGCTGTTTCGCGAGCCACGAGCGCACAGCTGGACCATGGGAGCAGGGCCAGCCGTTTTTACCCTTGCCATAACCGCATGATTCGGATGGGACCCGGGCCTGATTACACACCATAACCCCATCGTCTTCATCTCCCGGCACCTTAGCTTCTCCTTTCCATACCCTAGGGTTCTCAGACCATCTTCCCACAGCCTTGGTGGGCACGTAGCTTTGACCCCACGAAGTCTGGGGGAGGAATGAGCCCTTTTAGCTGCTTACCTGCCTGTTGAGTCTAAGAAAGGAATCGACTCAGAGCTCCCACCCCAAAACACTTACAGCTTTTTTTGGCCACACATGGACAAAACCCCGCTGACCGGGCGAAATGGTGTCAGAGTTTCCCTGGCAAGCGCTGGAGCACGGAGGAGATTTTCCCGCATCAGAAACTTGTGGGTGAGAAGAACAACACAATGGAAGAAAACCAAACACAGCCCCTTTGCACCCTCATCTCCGGGAAAAATGCAGGCTTGCACCCCTGAGGCATGGGATGAGTTAAGTCCCTTTTCTTAAGGTTAGGGGCAGTTCCCATCCTTCCTGCAGTCCTGAGGGGAAGACGGTGTGGGCTGTATCAGAGCCCTGATAGTTCGGAGGGCAGCACAAGGACAAGGAGCCGGAGCAAGGCTAGGTGGGTGGATGGGCAATGTGGCACTCGGCCTCAAAGACCGCTGCACTTCCCTTTGAACCGTCTCACGGTGCTCTGCGCAAGAGCTTTGTTCAGGTCTTTAGGGGCTCTCTTCAGCCCTCTCCAAGAGGAGCCCCATAGCCTCCAGCAGGTCATGCAGACTGCAAGCTCTTTAAGTATTTCTTCCATTAGGGCACCCCTGAGAACTGGTGCTTAGGGCAGGCCCTGAAGAGTGGTAAGCAAACACCAAGACCATCTACTGTTTCTTTTTGTGCTAAGGTCTCACCGGGGAATACAGAGAACTTACTGCTGGGGAGAGGAACAAACGCAGGCGATGGGTGGGTAGCGAGCTTCCCTCGCCTCCTCTCCTCCATCTCAGGTATCTCGCTCCCGTGGCAGGGTTAGCCTGATAAACAGCGCGGTGGCTGTGGCCAGCATGGCCAGCACACCGTATTTCAACAGCCAGCCTCCCCTGTAAACCTGATTATTCTTTAGAGCTGAAATGGGGGAGGGGAAGGAGGTGGATTTTGCTGCTTTTTGTGCCTGTGCAGGACTGTGTTTTGTTTCTTGTCTGCACGGGGGCAGGCTCCCTGCTCCTGTGTGTGACCTGCAAGAAACCCAGCAAAAGGGAGGAGGAGGAGGCACGGCTGAAGCAAGCAAGGGACAAAAGTGACTTGGTTGCTACTGCTGCTGCTTCAGGAGTTGCTAAGAGGAGGCACAAAGTCCCCTGGACATTATCACTGGAAAGTCATTAGGAAGCTCACGGCCACATCCCCAGCACAGATTGCAAGTGCTTCTCTCCCCAGGCATACACGCAAGGGCATGGGGGCTCGGGAGGGGGCGGGAGGGGGGCTCAGGAAGGAAAGAGGGGGAGCAGTCCCTTCCCCAAAAGGGTGGAAATCAACTGGAAAGGGGTGGGTGGAGCTCAGCGCGGGCAGGGTGTGGGTTTGTTGGGGTGGGTTTCTTTCTGGTTATAAACTTTGCCCCTCCCCTCAGGATATTCTTTAATTTTTTAAGTTTTATTCATGAGTTGTTAACCATTTTGTTTAGCAAATCGGTTTATCCCAATGACCTTTCCCTGCTTTAATTTTCGAGATGGCAGATGGCTCTGAAGAAATCCCCCTTAAATGCAGACCCAGACCCGGCCTGTTTTGTCACACACCGGACCTGCATCAACATGCCAAGCACAGCTCCAGAAAGAAGACAAAGTCCCCAAGAAAGAAGAGGGGAGGGGAGAAGGAGGGGGCAGGGAGGAGAGAGAGAGACTAGACAGAGTCCAGGTTGACTATTTCTTGCATTGTTACTAATCTGGGATTTCTCTCCAGCGCCGTTTGCAACCCCCTGCCACTACTATCTGCACACAGGCAGCAAACTCTGTGGAGGATGTTCCGTAGGATTGGTATCCCCAGGTCTCTGTTGCAAGAGGTGAACATCAGAGGGAGGAGAAACAGCCTGGAGCGAGGGACCTGTGCAGGAAAGAAGGGCAGGAATGATGTGCAGAAAGCAGAGGCAACGCTGAGCTGAGCTGAGCGGCTGCACCGGTATGAAAATACGAAATGGGAACAGCGGGTTGGAAGGAAGTCTGGAAAAAAGCAGTTTGTAGCCCTAGCGCTTCAAACTGCCTGCTAAGTCTCATGGTGACTCCTCATCTGGCACCCATGCAAAGTGTCTTTCCAAAGGTGCCCTACCCCAACCTTTGTAAAAGACCTTAGTCTCACTTCCCCCCGCCCCCGACACAGTTCCAAGTTTTAGCCCATTCAGTTGTTATGGATGAGTAAGTGAATCACGTTGAAGAGCTCTCATTTATCTCTTCCTGGGCTGGCAAATTTGTGAGAACAATTTGTACAAATTGTCACATCTCCTGTCTTTCTCAACTGGTAAGTAACAGCACCCAGAGACACCAAATTCCAAGAAGTGATTCTCTTCATTTTAGCCCACCATCACATGGCTCTGGTTGAAAATGTGGTGAGAACAGCCATCGTTTCAACCAAAAAAACCTGTAGGGATGAAATGCATTCGGGCTCCGCACCACTGGATTCCTCCCTGACCACAGCTTATGCCTAAAATGAGAGATCCCAAGCAGGGCTCGCAAAAGGCAATATGAGCTCCTGACTCAAACCGATTCTTTCCAGTCTCCAGAGGGACTGTACAAACACAGTTCTGCTAACCATTTCATCCTGTGATTCACTGAAAGCGTTTAAGTGAACCCTATCGCCTTTCCTAGCTGGACTCGGTAATTTCGAGGGGGAAAATTGGGGAGAGGATGAAACCACATCATGTGACATGTCACAGCCCACCACACCAAAAAGGGACAAAGGGGAAGACACAACCCCCAGCTTCTTCCCTCCCTTTCACTCAGCCCTACGGACTTCCATGGGGTGAGCGCACGTAAGTGTTCTGCCGACCCAAGTCCTACCAACAATAACTTCAGTCCGTAGCCAAGGTATAATCATCGGGCTACATCATGGGACATTAGTTTATGTGTTGCACTGCTGGGAAGAGATTGAGTAAGATACCAAGAGCAGCAGTCACAAGCCCTTTTTACCTCACGGAAGGTGTATGTTATGCCTGGAAAGATGTGAATTGCTAAGGTCTTCATGGAGCATCTTGGCTTCTTTTCATTCTGCTTGGTTTGATTTTCACTTGGCTTAATGAACGCTCTAGCCCAAGACCAGAGAGACAGTGGAGGAAGACAAAAGAGCTCCGACTGCATTAAAGCCCAAAAGCTGCCCCAAGTTGGTATCGATGAATCTCACTGATGAATCCCGCAACTGCCACTATCATGCAGCCCAGTCCTCGCCCACACACAACAGGGAATTATTTCTGTTTTGGGGGATGCAGAGTACTACTCCAGCGTAACAGAGCCAGCTGCCCCCCAATGGCTTGCTGCAAGGTAGTGCCTAATAGACCTAAATAAAGTGGCTGCAGGAAAGTCCCCCCACCATTTCCCAGAAAATTGAGAAAAAGTCAAAGTTCTAACACCACTGAAGTGCAGAGCCAGGCTGTTGACTGTTTTGTCTCATGTCTATGTTCACATGGACTGTTTGCCCAGCTCAAAACACACTCCAGCCCTGCTACTATTAAAGACAAGTGACCAGTTTCCCTCAAATGACTTACCCACAGGGCATAGTCTTTTTTTTTTTTAATTTTGCTTATTTCCCGAGTGGATCATGATTTCCTCAAATGCTTCCACTCAAACCATTTTTCCCCAGTGTATAAAGTCAGTTAACTGAGATGGTCCATGATTATTTCTGTTCCCTGATGCAGCTCAGAGTCTGGAGGTCTATCAAACCACTGTGGCTTCCATTTGCTCAAGGAGAGGTAGCAGCAAAACAGCATTTGGAAATTTTATAAAATATTAAACCTCCTGCTTTCTAGGCCACACAGTCCTTGCCTGAGGCAGCATTCATATAAAAAGTTAAGCTATTACAAGATTTATTGCCTAGATGCAAAGGAGCATGCAAAATTGAAGTCTATGTCTCAGCCAGTTGGAACACAAACAGATATTCCTCACAAGGTGCCCTGAACTGTGCTGGAGACAGGCAACAAGACAAATGCAGTAGGCTCAATGCAGACCAGCCCGTGCTAAAATAGAAGCAGCAGCCTGCAAGCACTCATGCTATATAAAATAATCAAAGAGGGCACAGCCAGCCACAGTCCACATACACTGAGCAGCTTCATCAGTGCAACAGTTTGTCATTGCCAGCACGACATCAACCACTAGCGTGAAGGATCCTGACGGTGGGAGGCAAATAGCTGTCTAAGGGGGAACTTCCAATATATGTACTTAGATTCATTCACAGGTCCTTCGGTCACCATAAGTTTAACCATACTGTGCTCCAGATGGGCAAAAGATGTGTGGTATTTGGGATGGGAAATCACTGGTATGGCCTCATATGCCAACTGTACTCAGCATTGATATATGGACCAAACTTCCCAGGGGCTCCTCGACAAGATGTGCATTTCTAAGAACTAGTGCTTCACTTCTTCTCTGTGCTACTCAGTGTCTGCAGTCTGACAGATGATTTTTTTTTCATTATGTTCATGTGAGGAATATGGTTTTACGGGAAATCGGAATCAAGAGGACCATTTTCAAGTGGGTTTATGAAGACATATGGAAGCCAGGTCCCTCTATAGCCTCAGTGAAACTTCTTTTATCATAACTATTGCACATTAACTTTCCTCCTCCAAAGTGGCAGTTCTCCAGTGCTTGACAAAGCTTTCAGCTCAACACTGCAGTGAGACAGTAGCATTATGAATCTGTTATGCCACCTGCCTCAAACCAAATATTGTAAGAACTGCATGTTCTGAAGAACAAAAATAGTTTTCATTGGTCATACGATACCCTCCTTACTGGAACGCCTTTGCATCTGTCCTGGTTTCGGCTGGGATAGAGATAATTGTCTTCCCAGTAGCTGGTACAGTGCTGTGTTTTGGGTTTAGGATGAGAAGAATGTTGATCACACCCTGATGGTTTCAGTTGTTGCTCAGT
>JAVKLA010000008.1:28017052-28037263 GCA_034782735.1 Sagittarius serpentarius
CCGGCGTGGGGCCCTCCCCGGGCTGCGGGGGGAGATCTGCTCCAGCGTGGGCCTCCCCGGGCTGCAGGGGCACAGCCGGCCTCACCGGGGTCTGCCCCGGGGGCCGCAGGGGAATCTCTGCTCCGGCGCCTGGGGCACCTCCTGCCCCTCCTGCTCCGCTGACCTGGGGGGCTGCAGAGATGTTTCTCTCACATGTTCTCTCTCCTCTCTCGGACTGCTGTTTTGCAGTGGGGGTTATTTCCCCTCCCCTCTTAAATCTGTTATCCCAGAGGCACTGCCACGGTCGCTGATGGGCTCGGCCTTGGCCAGCGGCTCTGTCAGACATAGGGGAAACTTCTGGCAACTTCTTACAGAAGCCACCCCTGTAGTCCCCCCTGCTACAAAACCCTTGCCGTGCAAACCCCAATACAGGATGAGCCCTGGAAACGCCAAAATGCGACTGAGAGCAATCCAAAAGCAGAAAACCGGCAATAAGTTTTTTCTTGGATGAGGACCTGCAGAAGAGGGCACTGGAGAAACGGCAAGAAGGAAGAGCGGAGATGCATAACGCCTCAGTCAGCATGCACCAGAAAGGCAGGTGAGGCTAAAGACACGGGTGAGCAGTGCTGTACTCAAAGGAATCCAGCACCCTCAGCGATGAAAAATGTTGGCTGGTGAGATCCAAACAGCAGAGAACATCTGATACAGATCCCAGCCTGTAAGGATATAAATATATGGATGAACTGTCAGCCTTGGATCAAGTAAAAGGGAAGAAGTAGATGCTGCAGTTGTTACAGATCAAAGCAGCAGCAAACCTCTAACATTTTTTTTTTTAACAGAGAACCTCAACTACTGTCCAGTAAACCGGTCAAACTGCCTGCAGGGAGAAAATTTACAGAAATGATTTCTCACTGCTTTAATGCTCTAAAATTAGTGTTTCCAGGAAATAAGCATGTAAAGAGGAGAGATTATTCTTGGCATAGAGTTAAAAACAGTAGATAATGTTACCCGCATCACTTCTACTGACTGCAGAATAACTAAAATATGTCCAAGGGGTTAGTTGGGTACCAAAAAGGGACCTGGTAACACCACATTTGAAGAACAAAGGACATGTCAGCAAATGCGCAAGAAAATATCCAGAAGGTTTAAAGGAAGGAAATGAAAACATCTATTCATGGAACTGATAAGAAAATCTCCAAGGCATGTATACTGCTGAACATAAAAATAAAATTACAAAAAGAAGGATGAGACACAAAAGCAAGAAACTAATGAACACAGCTGCCTGGCTTGGCTCAAGGGCCTCTTTGAACAAGTTAGAAACCCTTCAGCATTAGGAAATCTGACCAAACTGATGCAAATAGCCGGAAGCATAAAGTACAGCAAGCGATAGGTAAGGAGTGAATGAGGAGAGGCTGCAAGGATTTCACAGAGGAGCAATACCTAAAAGTCAGAGAAGCTGCTTATAAACAAGACGAGAGTTTGGGAACATGCAGTGTCCGTTGGATCGTCAGGGATTAAAAGAAGTGGTTGTCAGGCAGAGCCAGAGAGAGCAGGAGCCGTACAAGGGCTCTCTAAGTTATCACATGGCTGATTTCCTTCATAGATGGATACTCTCAGCATTTCAAGGAACAGTCTTTTATTGTCATTTTTCCAGCATGTTTTAAATGGCTTTACAGATTGCATGCCCAACTTCAAATGCTTGGGCAAAGTTTACAGAAACCAGTTACTAGTTATTATTATTGTTACATGCATGCATTTCCAAGCCACTAAATAATTACCGTCATGTTTCAATGCAGGATATTTCTTTACAATCTGAAAACATAATGGCAGCAGACACACTGAATAGAGAAATGTATTTTTGATTATGGCATGGTAGTAATTGCTTTCACTGCTTTATATGAATTGAATATTTAAAATACGATCATAAAAATAGCAGTCCTTTAATAGGTATTATCCTCTCCAGGTCACAGAACACCTTCCTTTCCTCATTATTGACGCTGCTAGAAACCAGGTAATAACCTCATTGCCACCGCAACATTTCTGCAAGGTTTTGCATGTGTCTAAAATGCAAATACTAACCCTCGCTTTAAACAGTCACTCACCAGCATACGACTGAGAACTCTCTCTCTAAGAACTCCAGATAAGGTGTCTGGCCTGAAATAAAAGAGCTTTTCCAGTTTCTTGGTAAGACAGAAAAAGGGAGTTCTTTATTGAAAGCATATTAGCATATTTTGCCTCATTAATAACTTCACTGCAGCATTAATTTGCTTAATTATTGCACTTAGAATTCAACATGGTAGCTAATTAATTCAAAGGCTGGGGAAAAAAAAAAAACACCATCAAAAAACAAGTTTGGAGTCATAACACATACACACATAGCCCTGCTTTGTGAGCACACTTCTTTGGAAAATCATGGGGTTTGTTCTGTTCCATGAAACACTAAGTCTGTGGACACAGTAAGTCAAAAGTTATCTTTTCGATGATTTATTTTAATAGATTTTCCCAGGTTTGCCCATTTAGGCTTCTCTCCCGATGAATCTTCTTATAATAAATGGGGTTAATGCATCTCAACAGCCTGCTATCAGGACTTCCAGCTTCATTACCTGCTATTAAGATCTTGTTCTTTTCCTCTGCAAATCTTTCTTTCTATTTTACTGGCAATGGCCAACAGGCACACTAAATCTTTAGCAGGTCATTTGAAAACAGGAGTTCACTCCTCTCCAAACAGCCCCAAAATTACCTTCTCATAGCCCAAAAGAGAAAAAAAAAAACAAAAACCATCAAACCCCAACCCCAAAACACAACTCTCAATTTCCTAAAGTCTTTCATTGTAACTGAAAAAGAAAATCTTGAGGTATTTGGGTCACCCCTAAAATTCTCACCGTCAGAACTGGGAATGAGATTCCAACATAGCGTCTTCTTAACTGCTTGCTTACCAGTCTTATGTCTTAGCAAGACAAAACCGTCACAAACCAGTGAATGCTCCAGGGCTACTCTGAGCCGACCGTCTCTCGCGTGGTGCTACGAAGGGTGCCCGCTAACACGGGGGATGCTCACGGGGATGCTGCAGTGGTGCTCACAGAGGCATACGGTCCATAGCTGTGTTAGCAGAAAACCTTAACTGAATACAGCCACATCAGCAAACAACTATTTCCAGCCCTGCTACTCAGGCCGAAAAAAATAGTTACGTATTGGTAAGAAGCTGGCAGAGCTGGACTGGTCACCACGCTGCTATTTCATTGCTGGGGCAGCTCGCTTCCCACTATGAGCATTTTTTTGGTGTCCTCATCCATTTAGACTTTGGCATGTACCAGCTTGGTGAGACAACGGGCAACGGAGGATGTCAAGGTGCTGGCCTCAACTGTCCACAATTTTATTCTCTTGGGTTGCTTCTATTTATACAAGAAGCTTGCACTTTTTAAAGGGAGATACCGGGAACGGAGATTGACAGAATCTGCTGTAGATAGCTTAAAGCTTTTGAGGCCTGGTGTTATAGCTCACTTTACGTTGCAAGACAATTGTGTTTAATGTCTCTGCTTGTACTGGCATTATTTACACAAGGACCAGAGAAGTTCACCAATGTAGTGGTAATTTTCTTAGGGGTTTGAGTATCCAAAATGGGACTTCAGGGAAACTGAAGCCCCCTTCCATTCCCCACACACACACACACGCAAAAGCTATTTAGCTCTGGAAATACCTAAATTCAGTAGGCATTCTCTTTCCAGTTGAAAACATTCAAAAACATTCTAAAAATTAGAGTTCTGCTTCCTGCCAAGCCTAGATCTGCTCCGAGTAGGGAGCTCAGCCACACAGACTGTCAGGATGCGGAAACAAAGACATACAATAAACTAGGTTGCCCACGCAGCCCTCCCCAAGACACATTCTCAGAGCACACCTAACACTGATGCAGTTCAAATCCTCACAAAATGCACCCTGAGGCCTCTTACTTTTAAAAAGGATCTGGAAAACAAGGTGTTGAGGGTACTTCTATATAACAGGCTTTTATAGAGGTTCACACAATTATCTTGCCTCCTACATTCCTGTTCCCTCTTCTGTCCCTTCTCCCTGGAGTCACGTATAGGGCATTTTTTTCCTGCACAATGTCCCTCCCCACCTCATAAGCCCATCACCTGGGAGCTGTGTCTTTTGAGACCTGCAGATTCAAACCCTCTCCAGCAGCGCAGAGAACAAACCTGGGTCTTCCGCTGCTCGGATAGCTGCCGTAAGCAAACCACCATGCAAGAGACGGACTTCATCGTGTTCCAGATGTCTCTCGCAGCAAAAGAATGAGCCTTGTTCCATTCTTCAAGAAAAAAAATTAATGTTTGAAAAGGCCCTACTGTGAGGTGAGAGATGCTCCTCACTGCAGCCAGGAGGTGGGCACCTCGGGGCTGCAGGTTGGGAGGATTTTGGATACTGCCCAGTCCTCCACCACCCCACTCCTAGCTTACAGGTCTGGTCAGCCCTCCACGCCACGGACACCCCTCTGAGAACCCGAGCCCATAGCCGTGTTTGAGAGGTCTGGCTGGGCAAGTGAAAGACGGGCAGCAAAGCACGTGGATTTGAGAACTTCTTCCAGATCTTGCCTCTGGTTTTGGTGCACTGCAGTGCCCCAGGCTGGAAATTCTGTAGCAGTGTCACATTCATTACAAACATGAAGGATGTTGTTAAATTAAACATGAGGATGAATAATGAGAGCACACACTCTGTTATTTATCTGACTTTTTAAATCATTTTACATATTTTATGTATCAGACCACTTCCAGAACAGAATGAGCCATAAATTTTTGTGCAGCTAACTCAGTGTCTGCATCACCAGAATTGCCAATGCACCTTCCTGTGGGATAACCTGGTATCCAGGAGAAAAACAGGGTAAATTTGGTACTACCTGGATGTAAGAAGTAGGCATCAAAAAGAGAGTTTTGCCACGTGAAGTGTTAACTTTCGGTTGCTGCATTGATCCAGTGTGTGAATGAAGCCATTCAAATCCCTTTAAATGAAAACTGTGGCTTGAGGTTATCTGCAGTCACTTAGAGATAGTCTACATTTTGGGGGAGGCCTTCCTTTTTGGCTGTTTGTGAGGGAAGCTAAAATCCCTGGCCGCAGTTCTGGGCCAAGCCGTAGCATCCCCAACAAGTTCTTTAGCAGGGGAATTACAGACCGGACACCCAGAGCAAGCAGAGAGCCAACGCTGAGCTGAATTAGCAAAAGATCTATTTAAGGAAACATGTCTAGCATCTGTTTTATCGAGCATATGTACTCTGCTCATTGCTGTGCATCATTAAGACTCTTCATGCAGAGATCGTAAGACACGCATGAGCATTGCGGAAACTAAGAGATTGCTATTTTTTTCCTTCTTTACTTTGCCTCGTCAAGACTTCATTCAGGACCACTCTAGCCTAAAATCACCCCAGTGGTAAAAAATAAAATCCCCCTGCCAATGATCTGAAGGACAAGGAGGCATCAAATACAGAGGGAATTTTCAGAGTGATTAATAGACATCAGGGACATGACCTTATTTCAGCTACAGGAGTCTGGATAACTGAGGACAGACTTACTACGTTATACAAAAAAACCACACGTTCAACCACTGTTATTAATGACAGGATCTAACAAGAGAGGGTGCTCTGTCCTCTGGCTGTGTTGATGCCCTGAGCCAGCTTGCCCTCCCACGGTCCGAGGGAGGACACCCAGCGGGAGAGCGGCCACCCCTTCCACCACCCCTTCACCAAACGCAGAGAAGCCTCCCCATCCTTCCAGCCGTGACGGATGGGACAGAGGAAACCCTGTGGAGCAGCCCTCTGCCCCATGCTCCTGGTCCCCGGCTCCGCAAGCTGGGAGGACCTGGCAAGGAGCCTTTCTCCAGGCTTTCTCCAGACTAAAGCACCCCAGCTGGAGTACGTGGAGTCTGAACCAGGGGAAGGGAAAAAGCAACCCTGCTCAAGCATTGCACAGTCTTGCTGCCTCTTTTCTGGTCTGGAGACCCCAAAAGGCACACGGGCCAGGAGGTTAATCTAAAATAACTAGAATATTCAGAAGCTGGCAGCTGGATCTCCTCAGGGTTCACAAGGGGCAGATCAGCCACTCATTGCTTTCATTATCTGGATTACAATGAAAAGAGAGAAAAGAGGGCAGAGGCAAACACTTCCCTGCAGACTCCTTGCCCAGATGTTAAACCAGCTGGCTACAAACCCCACACAGAGGCTTTGCTGCCAAAGCCAGGGCTGATGACAGCAGATGGAGACGTGGCCTCTACCTTTCCCCCTCCTGCCGTAACATGGTCTGTAGCGCAGCCCAAATTCCCCACAGCGAACGCCACCTGAGATACCGCTCTGCCCGGCCCCACGTCCCCACTGGTACCACGTCCCTCAGGGTTTGGAGAAGACCGTCACCACTCGCACCAGCTCCTGCCAATGGACCTGGAGGGGCAGTCCCATGAGGACCACAAGCTGTGGGGCTGTGGAGCCCATACCTTACATTGCCTTCGCATTGAACCGCTGTAGCGCCTTGCCCGCCCCCATCCCCGTATACATCTCACGTCTTACTCCCCACGCCGCTGCTTCGAGCTGTCACAGTGACCCTCCTCCAAAGATTTTTCATCCCCCTTCTGTTAAATCTCCTCCTTCCCTTTTGCCCAGCACACGTGTCTATTTTGTATTTAAAGTACGCTTCTCACGAGAAAGGCACTTAGTCCACCAGGCAGGGCAGGAGAGGTAGCTCAAACAGACACCTGCGCTGTAAAGCGAATGGCTCTGTTAGTCCATCGTATTCTGGGCCACATGCAGGGAATTCAGCAAATCCTCCTTCGGAGAAGCCCCTCGTGTCTCTGAAATGAACGGCTGGCACTCCACACCCCGTGCATCCACAACATGCTGGCATTCATAACAGGTAAATAAAAACATTACTGACAAATGCTTCTCTCTTCTTGTTTCCGAAAAACAGCAGTCTGTTGATAGAAAATTTTGATTTACATAACCAGCAACCATCGAACTGCTAACACAGAGAAGCCAACGCTGACAAGCAGAAATTAGGACATTTACCAGCTTCAGCATGCTAGAAATTCTGTGTTGTCTCTTTAAAAACAATGAAAAACCGTTCTGGATAAAATCTTTCAGAATGTTTTATTTCCTCAAGAGAACGGATCTCTTTTCTTAAAAAAAAAAAAGACTTGCTAATATTAAAATATACTGAACCTGATAGAACAGAACGTCTCCTTTGAAGTTGTTTCAATCTTTTTAAATATCTAAAGGACCTAACCCACACAGGGCTTGCACGTTTTCAGCTTGGAAAAAAAAAAAAAAAATCAAAGCTTTCTCCCCTTTTTTCCCCCATGTACGCCTGCTTGCCAATTATGGGAATTAGAAAAAAAAAATCAGTGTCTGAAAGAGGTAGAGTTTTTTACGCTTTTGTAATTATGCAGAGGATTTAATCATTTGGGGAGAGGGACTGCTTGGGGGGAGAGAAGAGTTTTATTCCGAGAGCTGTACGCACACTTTCATCCTGGATCAAGTGTCAACCACCAGGTGATTTTTCATAGCGATCGCCACGCTCCTCTGCTTAACAGCTCATCTCCGATTTGCTCAAACGATCAACAGCTCCTCGTCTTCTTTATTAGTCTCTCTGTTTATCTGCCCAGCAATGAGCTCCAGCTCCCGCAGCCAGGGAACAAGCCAAGAATAGCCAGATCCAGAGCTGTGAAAGATATTCTTCCGGCATCATCTGGCTCCTTGGCAGAGTCTGCGGGCAGCTGTAGTCCCAGCCCCGCGCCTGCCGCTGGGGATGTCATGCGGCCACGCCGTAGTGGCACTGGCTGAGCCTCTCTGTCCTCCTGGACACAGTTTTCCTTTGATTCACCTTGAATCTGAGAAACCCATTATAGGACCGTTATCTCAGATTTGATCAATAAGGGCTTTTTTTTAATGACTGTCTCTAAAAGATAGCCAACGCGTCTTGTTTCTGCTGTCGTACTTCATAAATCTACGTACTGCCTTTAAGGACCATTCCCTTTGCCGTACAGGGCATACTTCGGCAGCACTTTTTCACAGCAGACGAGCGGGATCTTTTCCAGCTGATTTGTAGCACAAGGGCTGGACTTCTTTGCTGATGGAAAAACAAAAAGCTTGGAAAAAAAGGCACGGAGCAGAGGACAGGAGGGCGACCTCAGGACTGCTCCGGATATTAAGGCTGCATTAGCCAGTCTATGATTTCCAAAATATATTTGCTTATTTCGGTAACACACCAAAAAAAAAATAAAGCGAGCAAAATGTTATCCCTGCTACAAAGGATGCAATCCTACACAGCTCTTGCCTTGTGCTTTTCTCTTCCTTCCTTCCTTCTTCCTCCTTTTCTTCCTTTCACAAGAAAGACCAGTAAAAGCTCTGTGTATATTAGCTACAAGCATCATCTATAGAAAATCTGTCTTGGAATATTACTCGTATCACACTGTTGTACAGTCAAATTTCATAGGAAAGAAAGCACTAAATGGAACATAAATTACATCAGCATTACAACTTGGGCATAAATTATCTGAACTAAACAAAATCTGACCTTGCTTCTATTAGTTTGGTCAGTGTCTCCATTTTAGATGCTGCAGGTCATCCTTAAACCTAAGTTTGTCCTTTCAGTTGATTTTTACATTTAAATTGGTTTAAAAATTCGTGACATAACGAGCATTAAAATATAAGCATTTTCTACCTAAGGAACTAACAGTCTGTCAGCTTCAGCAGTAGATGTGACACATCTGAACACTTGAATCAAAAAAAAAGAGTATTTCCATGGACTGCGACTGATACAATTGTATACAGGCATTTATTTGTCTGCTCAAAGTTTCAACCCTGGTAGTTTTTTTCTTTCTTATTGTATTTGTCTAAATCCAATTGTATGTTCTTCAGGGCAGCAATCTGTCTCCTCATATGTTCATAAAGCACCATGTACACCTATAGCACTCTGCAATAACTAATTTCCTACCTGCTTATGACTAAAGAGGGATTTCAGGTGGAATATTGTGAATTGAAATGGACAGGCTAGGAGGACAGCTTACATTACCAACGTCATTGGGTCGAACATTGTGCTTCAACCCAGGATGGGAGCCACAGGGCTACGCACGGTTTGAGCTCGCCTATGTGCAGCTCTAAAGGCTTTTGAGAGCCGTCCTCCAACCATTCCCCGTGTTCTGACACCATGCCCCTAAACAACACATCGTGCAGCGGAAGAGAGCTCTCCATTAAATGCTTTGTACTGCGGTACACATTTGTTTGTAAGGGTATCTACTGCTTTTTCCAGGGTTACTCTCTGAGAGCAAGCTAGACACGGTGTGGAGCGACTGGAAAGGCAGGAGTGCGCTGCCTCGACCGGAGGTAGAAAGAAAGTGGGATAAGCCGCAGAAGGGGGAGCAGAGAGAGACGGTGAGAATTTGTTATACTAATAGGATCGCCTGGTGACTCGCTCGAGGCACGGACACATCCAGACGGGTCTGTTCCCCACTTAATGGTAATTGATTTGTGCAGGTGATACAGCAAACACGAGAGTCCAGCTGCATGATGCATGCACGGATGAAGCTCCCGGCATGCTTAGGATTGCCATATATACGATAGCAAGGCGGCATGCAATAGCCTTCCGGGAGCAGTCCCCAGCTCGTCCCCTTGCTCGCAACCCAGGACACTACAGTGCCTGCTGGTGGCCATCCCAAAATCCCTCCTCTTCCAGAAACTCAGCCCTACACATGCCCTTGCCGTCCCTCGGAAGCAAAGCTCCTTTCCCTCAGCCCTTCCCACTCCAGGTCCCCCTGCTTCCCACAGAGTGCCCGTACCCAACCTCTGCTGCCCCAGGCCTCTTAAACCATCTCAGAGCTCAAATTCCCCATCTATTCCCAAACCACAGCTCCCAGCCTCCCCCACTCCAGCTGCTGGCCCAAAGTCTCTGGGACACCAGCCTTCCCACCGCATCTCTCCCATCACCTCCCCCGCCAAGCCCTCAGCTCCCCAGTCTTCCTCAAACCCCGTAACACTCCCCAACCCTGCACCCCAGACTTGCCATCTCACAGCCCCCTTTCCTCCCACCAGGGTCTACCCACGTTCCCTCCCCCCCCCCTTCAAATCCTCCCACCGACTCCCTTCATCACCCAGTCCCCCCACCGGGTCCTCTCTCTCCCACCTTTGCTCACTCACCCCAAGTTTTCCCACCCCACCATCTCCCCGCTAAGTTCTCCCTATACAGATTGTCCCACCTGCCTCCGTCCCTGCCACTCATACCTGCCACACCGCTGACAGCCCTGCCGTCCCAACGGGAGCAGACCTTCGGCTTCCCCCACCGGATTAAACCTCACAGCCCCCCTTTCCCTGCCTACATCTTCTCCGAAAGGGTCATTCTGGAGGAAATTCCCATCAATAATAACTTCACTGAGATTTTAGGTGTCTGGAAGGGTTTTACAAAAATAAAATCAACGACTTGGATTTTTTGCATTGTAGCATTTCTAAGGCACCTAACCACAGACTGAACCCACTGCCCTCTGTGGAGTATTATTTCAGCTGTGGGACAAGGACATGTCTTGCCCAAGACCACGGAGAGAGGCCGTGGCCTGGCAGTATGACCTACACCTTCAAAGCCACAAGGCACACCTTAACCAGACTGTGCCTGAGCATCATTTTTGGCTGCCCAAAATGAGTTCCTCATAGCTTTGCCTCAAGGCTCACCTGGGTCTTCAGCCTTTGACTGCCTTAGAAGCCTGTTTTCCTCCTCAAAAAGCTGCAGCTCCCCTGTAATGCTTCGGTGCTATTTATTCTCAAACGCCACGTTCCCGAGGCAGCAAAGCGAAGGAGCCCCATGCAGGGGTTCCTTCCTCACCGAGGCAAGAGCGGAGGAGGTTCATGGCTGCGGGGAAAAGGAAACCAAGAAAGGCGCTGTGTACCTGGGGGACAGTGATAAAAGAAGTCACCACCCGGGCAGCCAAAGTTTGTTGTTTAATGAGCAATCACTGAGCTAAACCCTCAGCATGGCACAGGCGACTTGCGTGATTACAGGGCATATAGGACAGGGTTTTCCCTCCACAGACTTACATATTTCAATGGCTATGACGCCCAAGAGAACTGCACTGGAAGTACGTTAGTAAGACTGCAAAGTCAGGCACTTAAACTAGGAAATATGGGGCCTAAGGTGGTCTTTGCAGCCCCAGTCACGCTGCGATACAATCCTTATTTCCGCACTGAAGTGTTGTATCTCCACCCTTCTCCTGCTCTGCTCCACAGACCCAAGAGCCCTCCTTCCCTTTGGTGGCACGTTCTGGGTCCTCGCCCCACACCGCCGTTTCCTCACACCACTCCAGTCCTGCTCAGGATGGAAGCCATAATTTTCTCATAGACTTCTTTGGCCTTCCCCACTCTTAAATTAGAGTGATTCACAGGTGTTAATTATCTTATTTCCATAATGAACCCGTGGAAGGAGGGTGTATCATTAACTCCGCATTACAGCTGGTGAGCTGAGACACAAAGAGATGCAGGTTAGTAGATTAATAGCCGCTAATTTTGCACACCTAAGCTGAAACACTCAAGGCCCGCATTCCCCTCACGCTGCAGGGCCTGACGTTGCCACCTCCATGATGCTTTATGCGTATCTCCCTAGACTTTAAGGTACAGATACTGGAAAAGCGTAACTTCACCACCAGCTCTCCGGCAGTCGCCCCCAGGGTTGCAACCCTTAGGTCCATCGCCCAGACCGTGCCCTGTTTGAGGGAGCACAGAGCCAGGACCAGCGTTGGGCTATCATGGCCAACATTTCTTGAAATCAAGAGGGTAAGGGATGTTTTGCTAGGGGGGTTTGACAGCTCTTTCGTGATAGCAGAGGAATAGCTGCCTTTGTCTCACAAATACCCGGAATAACAATCCAAGTTTGTGGCAGACCGGGAAAAAAGATGCTACGAGAGGAACAGAGTCTTCTAACTTTTCTCTCCCCAAACCTTCATCCTTGCTTTATTCAAACCCGGCAGTTTCCCTCTCCACCTGCCCGAGACCGCAGAGAGATGCAGACTGCTTGCAGGTCTCTGGATCTGCCCAGCCTGTACTTAAAACAAAAGCCAGTCCCAGCTAAGGTAGAACCCGGTGGCGGATTTACCTGCTTAATCTCTACTCTACTTAACACCTGCAGGCTGCACTGTTTCAAATGTATAGCCCAGTTCGGCTGAACGCTCACAAGAACGGCACAAGTGACACGCCTGCTTTAGCAGGGCATCTTCTTGCAAAATTTCAAGTCCTCAAATGAAACCATGAAAACTCCTTGATTTAAAAAAAAAAAAATAAAAGCCCAAACCAACAAACAAACCAGAAGAGAAAGAGGAGAGCCTAGATATTTATCCCACAGGCAAAACAACCATAAAAAAGCCTAGGATAAATTTGCCCTAGCTTCATTTCTGGAGATAGCTGGACAGCTTCAGCTGAAATTTTCTCTTACAGAGAACCAACAGCTTGAAGCGGACACCCAGCATGGAAAATTTCAGCTTAAACAGTTAATACTTGCTAAAGAATGAGCTCCTGGAGACAGCCTTCTAGACAATGTAAGCATTGTATTACAGGACTCCCTGTAGGACACAGAGAGCCCTGAGTGCCTTCCCCCAGCGTGCCCGCTACCTCTGCCCCTGCTCCCCTTGCCCGGCTCTCCGCTGCCCCTTCCCGGCCCAGCTCTGCCAGGACCAGACTGGCATTGCCACCCGCACCGCCCGGCCCGACACCCATTTCTCACCCCGGCTGCTTTATCTGGGCTGAGGTAGCACAGTAAACCCAACACTGGCGAGTCACTAATCCAGCACCTTCAATCCAAGCTGCGGCTCTCCTATACGTACTTGCAGTTCCTTACCTTTTGTACTTTGTGCTCTCCTTACCGCCTGGGGGTCTGCCACACGTCTTTTGACCGGTTAATGACTTTATCCCTGAGCTGAGCACACAGTCTCCAGTCATTAATGAGCATCATGGGTTCCTGTTGTGTGATGGGTCTTGGAAAGCTGCATTCGGATACGGTATATCTTCCTCTTTGCAATGCCAGGGGTGTCTTGCACAAGCCTCCCTTATTCTTTTGATGGACTGTAGACAGCTTGCTCATTAGTCTAGTATCTAATTGCTTATCAGTCACACTCTCAGGCTCCTCATTACTTCACTTACACAGCTACAGTAATTAGATTTCACATTTCTTTAGACTCTCATGGTATTGTTTTAGCCTGCTGAGGAGGCACCCATATATAATACACATATATTCTAAATTATCTCCTATAATTATCATATTCATTATAATATATAACACATACATATACATACATAATGCTGCTGAGGCAAACTCAAACCTCTCCAAGTGTTCAGGATGCTCCAGGAGCATCTCCAAATGCTTATTTGTCAGTTTTAACTTCTGCGAGGCTTCACCCATCTGTGACCCTTCGCTTACAAACCGTGCCCGATCGCATCAATTTCTACTTCTCACCCACCACCGCATACCTCTCCCGCCAAACAAAGCCTTCAGATCTGCTCGCAGCAGAGATACAAATTCTTTTAGGCAGAAACACGAAGCTGATGTTTAGTACAGCAGCAAACAGAAAAGTCGCTTCAGCCGTCAGCCCTTATTTTTTGGGATAACATAGATTTTATGCCTCTTTTTTAGCCTAATTTGATGCATTTCTTTAGCACCTATTCTCTAAGCCTCAAGCTTTTTTGCGAGATCATTCCACACATTTATTACGGCACTAAAAAAGCGACGACAATTTATTTAACTTTTCAGAACAGAATTCTGCAGACTTTGGGGCCAGATTATGGTTTTTCCTGGGGATCACATGTGAAAGATGTGCCGGTGTCTGTATTTCCAGATGCAAAAACCACAGACTCTGGGTGGCATGTAAAATTGTGCACCTCTTTTTAAAGTGAATTAAATAAGTGACTGCACCAGATGGTTAAACTTGAAGAGGCGAACAGGTAATTCCCCCCAAACTGGAAAAGGGCCATATCATCATAGGCTACGTCCGCAGAAGTAAACTGAGCCGAGCCAGAGTATGGAGCATTTTATTCAGTGTTACAGATGTAGCTGTAGAGACCGCAGTGGTTTCCAGATTGCCTCCTCATCCTGCTGCGGTGCACATATGCAGGTGCAGGAGGGACGGGTGACGTTTGGGGACTGACTGGCTGTCCCCTAAAGACGGGCAAACGTGCCGCTCGGGGCTACGGTGCAGATGCATCCCTGAGCCACTCGAAACAGCTCTGCTCCTCTGTACTTTGCCGCCAGCTCCAGTCCCAGGTCACGTCACCCAGAGCAGGCGTTGTGCCTCCTTAGCTAGACCCCTTCAGCAAAGTGTATGTGGATGTCCTGGTTTCGGCTGGGAGAGAGTTAATTGTCTTCCCAGTAGCTGGTACAGCGCTGTGTTTTCAGTTCAGTATGAGAAGAATGTGGATAACTCACCTGTTGCTGAGTCGTGTTTAGACTCAGTCAAGGACTTTTCAGTTTCTCCTGCCCAGCCAGCAAGAAGGCTGGAGGGGCACAGGAAAGTTGGGAGGGGACACAGCCGGGACAGCTGACCCAAACTGGCCAGAGGGGTATTCCATACCATGGGACGTCTTGCCCAGTATAGAAACTGGGGGGAGTTGGCCGGGGTAGGAGCGCTGCTCAGGAACTGACTGGGCATCGGTCAGCAAGTGGTGAGCAATTGCATTGTGCATCGCTTGTTTTGTGTATCCCGATGATGATGATGATATTTTTTTTTCTGTCCTATTAAACTGTCTTTATCTCAACCCAGGAGTTTTACTTTTTTCCTCCGATTCTCTCCCCCATCCCACTGGGTCGAGGGGTGTGAGTGAGCGGCTGCGTGGGGCTGAGTTGCGGGCTGGGGTTAAGCCATGGCAGCGGAGAATGAGCAAACACCGTGCAGGAACGACGGGCGGTAAGTACAGGAATGTTTTGTAGCTCTGGAGGTCAAAGTCCTGCGGAGGTCAAAGAATGGCAGATTCAGACAAAAATAAAACTGAAAGGAAAAGTCTTCCCGTGGCCTCATAAAGCAGTCTTATCTAATCCTGAGCAACACCCCAAACTCAATAAATGCAGCAAAATGCGGTAGTAGAAAACCTTAAAGCAAAACTCCTGGGTGAAATACTCAAGAGCACCTAAATGATTTAGGAACCAGATTTCCACTAGTCCCCAAGCTTCTGAAGCGTTTACTTCTCATCGACCAGGTATGAATATCTAAAGCTTTTCTTGCAACAGGATGTGTTTGCTCTCCATCCTCCTCTTTACTGCTGTGTGCCCTTTCCCTGCCTTGCCCTGCCCGGAGCTGGCTGCCTGTCAGGCAGCAACACGCCGGCAGTCAGGGAAGCTAAAGTTGGTCTTTGTAAGAAACCCAGCACGTTAAATGTGGAGACAGGGAGGGAGGTTTAACTCTGAGCCCCGCCTGCAGATAGGAAAGGGAGATAATCCCAAAATCAAGATGAAGGAGAGAGGCCTGATCGAACTCACCGCCGTTCCCCGCCTCGCCCCCCGCCTTCAGTCCCAGGGGGTGGCTCCTCGCCATCCCAAAATAAAACCTCGGCCTGGGCAAACTCCCGGCCCCGGGAGGCGGCCGGCTGAGGGAGGATGCTGGCCCGCTCCCCGGGCGTGACTAGTGTTCCTGCCCTGGCAGGCGGCCAAGCTCGGCAGCCACCTGCGCCGGGGCTCTTCCCCTGCTCTCACAGCCCCTCCAACAGCAGTGACACGAGGCACACTCTTCCTCACAGCCTGCTGCCGCTCAGGAGGTTGGGAGAAGAAGGGACTTAGTCCTTCACAGCTGGGGGGCTCTGACTTTGCAAGCTGAGGCGCGATTAAGATGGAGGACGAGGCGGGGGAAGAGGGGGGAGAAGGAGAGGCGAGATGGAGAAAGGGATTCACGGCACAAGGCTGAGTCCCTGCTTCTCCATTGCATTTTTTTTTCCCCCATGCCGCCCTTCACCGTAGTCCTCCGGGAGACAACCAGGCCAGACCAGGGCACGGACCTGCAAAGCCCACCCAGCCCGGGAGTGAGAAGCTGTGGCACTGTGCCCAAGCTCATTAACCCCGCTGTGACACCGGGCTAATTAGATCGAGCACGGCACCACGCTAATGCAACTTCTCTGTTTCCAGGACCTCAACGAGGACCGATTCCCAGTGTCCCCTCCTGTCCCGTGGATGTATCAGATGGGGCGGGGGGTGAGAAATCACGTGTGCGGGGCAAGACTGAAAATATAAAGACAGCAGAGAAATGGGGAGGATATTTTCATTGGCATAGTAACAACATACTGGCATGTATGTAACTATCCTTGTGCTTATATAAGGGTATGATCTTACTGGGAAGGGCCTCAGAAACAGTAGGAAGGAGGCAGAGCCCAAGGAGTGACGTGGCTGTGCGTGTTTAGTGCGGCACGGGGTGGGTGACACCGGCTGGGTGACACTGGCTGGGTGACACTGGCTGGCCAGGGGCAGCAGAAGGACATTCAGAAAAGGATCTCACACACCCAATGGGCGAGAGAGCTGCCCCTCCGAGAAATCGGTGGAGGCCATCACAACCGCCACACGTAAGTATTCGCAGAGGACTGTACATCTTCCTGGTAGCTGAGAGGTGGATTTCTTCTGCCCATTCATCATTCGTAAGAGTCTAAAATCCCAAACAGTCCTTCAAGGAGGAGAGTGTGAACGAGGCCCAGGAGGAAACAAGGAGCTGCTGGAGGAAAGCCAAATATACGAGCCTGGACACCTTCAAAGTGGTATGAAAGACATCCCAGCCAGGTGTACGGCAGCAGCCGCAGAGCGGGGAGCACCAGTTCACAACAGCCAGGGAGAGAAGCCGTGCAGCTCCCCCCTTTCACATCCCAGCGACCTGACCAGACCCCAGGCTATGAAGAGGGCAGGCCTTTCTTCTGAAAGTCTGCACTGGAGCCTGGCGTGAATAACTACTCTGTTACCTGCACCCCCTAAAACCAAAGGCACCGAGGCAAAACAGCCAGAAAGGACCTGCATAATAAAGGTTGCTCCTTCTAAGGGCATCTCTGATCTCCTGATGGTCCTCACGGTGGGCAAACCGCAGGACTTGGGCCGTCATCTGGCCAACGCACCCGCAGCCTGCGGTACGTTTGTCCTCACAACACCGCTGCGAGGTGCGGGAGCGCTCTGTGGACGTGAGGGGCCGAGTCTGAGAGAGCCTCAAGCCCTCGTCCAGCCTAAAACACGTCCAGCTCCCATGGCATTCGATGGCAGTTGGGTGCCTAAATACCCCAGACCTTGGTGGGGCTGAGCCTCATTAGCTTGCTCCAGACGAGAGCGAGCTGAGAACTGAACCTGGGCCCCTGCCTCGTGCCTTGACAGCTGAAAAGCCTCATCTCTCTCTTCTGGGGCAGAGAAGGCAGGGGGTTGTAAGAGCTGGAAAATGGAGGGGGGCAGAAGAGGGGAGGGACACTGAGGGGTGGGATATAGGGGGGGAAAACTCACATCTAGCCACGTTGCAGGCAAGACAGACTAGGGAGCACCCCAAAAAGGCCTGCAGTAGATGCCGGCTGAGGACCACAGCGGGGGGCCTTTAGGAATGTGCTGCTCCAGAGATACCTCCGGGCAGCGCCCACGAGGCCCACGCTGTGTGGGGAATGTGAAGAACTGGTCTTTTGTTTCATGCCCCTTTGTTTTAACGTCTTGAATCAAAGACCCCAGCTGCTACTCTGGCAGAGGCTAGAAATTAATCCAATTAAAAAATAAATTCCCTGTGGAATCAAAACTGCTTGCCGGGTGGGGGGTATGGGCACGCGATTTCTTTCTTCTGCAAAACAAACTCTTTCTTTCTAACCCACATTTCACAGAGGGGAGATACAGGCAGGGAAGCATTTGAAGCAAATGTAACAAACAAATGATGGGGATGATTTATAACCTGGGTAGCAACCCACAGCTCACGGGAAGGATCGCAGCCTCTGTCTTCTATAGCCTGCATGGCCGGAGACAGAAGCACAATACCGCGTGCTATCCTCCAACACAAACAGTCATAGAGCAACAAAACCCTTTGCCGCTTCGTTCCACTCTTTTGTTTTCCAGGGTTTTTGGTCAGCCTGGGCTTGTGGAGCTTGACAGGTTAACCCACACTTCCTTGGTTGCGGCAGAAATGATTAAACAGGGGGGATTGTTTAGGCCGTGAAGCAGAAGGAATGCCTTTGTTTTTGTAGATCACTCCAAGGCAGCCGAGCCCGCCGGGATGCCCAAGAAGAAAGAGGCAGGGGCTGAGCGCGGAGGCGGGTTTCCATGGAGGGAGGTCGTGCCGCCCCTCTGCAGGCTCCGAGACGAGGGGTGGGGGGACACGCTGCATCTCAACTCCACGGCTGGAGAGAGGTCGGCCGGACCCTCTGGGCAAGTGGGTGAGCAGGACCAGCTGGGTGGAGACCATGCCCAGGTAGCCTGGCTTCCCCTGTGAGGCTCAGCGAAGCCCCAGCAAAGTCATACCACCCTAGGGCTTGTGCTACAAGGGGATCCCACCCCATCACCCCGAGGCCATGCAGCCACCATGCAGCATACGTTGAGGGGAACCGGGGCCAAGGAGAGAGGGGGACTTTCAGTAGTCAGGGCTCGGTGCCCCAAAGATCTCCTGGGAAAGGGGAAGCACATATAACACAGCCACTTCTTCTTAAAGCCTGGCTTACTTCCGCCGCCCCGTGCATGCCTTAAGCTGCACATCCTCCCTCAAGGTATATGTGGTCCTGGGGTGCTGGGCCGGATCTCTACGAGAGTCTAACCTTCTCCCACAGCCCCAAAATGTAGCACCTTCCATCTTATCTCCATCGACAGAGATCACTGGAGAGAATCCCAGGGACCTGCTGAGAGGAAGACAGTCCTACCCTGCTGCACTGGGGACGCTGACACCTTGGGACATACGCAGACTTACCGCGCTGTAGGTGATGGTGGAAAGGGCCAGAGCAGTCAGCGCCTGCGCTCAGCTGGAGGAGTGAAGGGAAGAGATCCTGGGGTTTTGTCACCCTGCATAAGGCCATAACTACCTGGGGAGAGGGGAAAAGCACCCACAAACTTCATTTCTAAGAGCTGGATCAGAATCAGGGGGAATAGTAAATTTAAGGCTAAAAAAGGGAGCCTGGAGTGATTTGCTGGCCGTTACTGACTTGGTTGCTGTTGGCATCAGGCTGGTGGCCTAGGAGTGCTTTCACTCCTTGGGAGCAACACATTACCCAGGCATTCAGGTTCGCGGAGCTCTTTCCTTTGCCTGACACCCACCTCTCGGAGCAGCTTTGATTTCTGTGTCTAAGAGGTACGGGAAGGAGCTTGGCAGGTGAGATCAGACCTCCGGACACTGCAAAAACGCCTCCTTCTTAGCAGGCTCTGAATATCCGCAACAACACTAAGTGCAAGAGAGCTGGTAAATTATTAAAACAACCTTGCAACAGCTCCGCAGAAACCACCAGTGCCTCAGATTCAAAGGAGAGGCTGTGGTGTGAGAATCCCCATTAGTAACAATACGCACAGTTTGCAAGAACATATGTCCCTGCATGGAGCAGTCAACCAATCTGGGCTGTTTAACCACAATATTTCAAAGAAGTGCTTTTAATGCAGCTGATCCGTATGTTTATTTTTGAGCTGTAAAACGGGATTCTTCACTATCCTTTCAGAACGTTTTTGTAATGGACTCTATCCAAACTATCGGGGAGAAGGCTTTGCTCCAGCGAAGCAACTGATACTTTTTTTTTTTTTTTTAAATCAAAATCACGACTGTGGAAAAAGAATAACCCAGGCAGAGAGAAAGCGCATTTGCCCTCTAAAAAAAAAGGCAAGAGGAACAAGACCCCACTGGGACCCTCTGGGTTTGGATCGAAAGTGTGTGAGATGGGGACCGGGTGGATGGGAAAGGGGAAGAATTTCCAAGCCTCTTCTGATGCACATACTTGAGCACACATTGAAAATACAGCCCTCTGCATCCTTTTCTCCTGCAAAGTGCGTGGGAGGTGAACGCAGGTCCTGGTTTATCGATTGATTGATTTTTTATAAAGAATAAGAGCTCCTCGTGGAATAGCCATGACTTTGCAGGGGCGGGGGGGGGGGGGAAGGTCTGGTCTCCTTCCCTGCTCGATCTAATCCTAATTAAAAATAAATTACATGCTGTATGGAACTTGAAATGGCAAAGATAATCCTGTGACACACGCGGGGCCGCCCCGCTGCCCGCTGCCGGCCGGCGGGCCCCGTTCCCAGCCGCCCAGCCCGCCCCCCGCACCCCGGCCCCCGGCA
>JAVKLA010000008.1:28068287-28100601 GCA_034782735.1 Sagittarius serpentarius
GGGGGCGGTTTGAGCTGGTTGCATCTGAGGAGGGGTACGGGCTGGGAACGCTCCCGGCGAGGCCGAGAAAGAGGGCTTTAAGCAGATCCTTATTTCTTTTTTTTTTTGCCATGCTTTCACACACGCGCAAAAAAGCCGACCTAAAAAACCCAAACTGGCGCTCGCTATCTTCACTGGCTGTTTGGATGGAGGCTCCTGGAAGCACGTTTGTTAGCGAACGTGAAACGCAGCCCTGGGAGCACAGGCACTACATTGATTTCTGCTCGCAACTCCTCAGCGAACTCAAACCCCAACAAGTCCCCGGGGATTCACGTCCTGGGCAAACTCCAGCTCCCAGGACAAAAAAAGCATTGAAATGTGTAAATTCCTCCTTCACATCAGCTGCGTTCTTGGTCCAGAGTCTACCTGGACCCTCAAAGATGTAATACTGCATTTAACCCATTAACAGGCACCACCATACAGGGGTTTGTGTGACTGTGTGTACACACAGGCATTTATGGTTAGCAGCTGTGGAACAATTTTTAAAGTCATGGCAAGTTTCATTATTTACATTTTCCAGGGTACATGAAAAACCCTATATGCAAAGAAGCTGCTGCTCAGCTCAAGAACCAAACTTCAGAACATTAGAACACATTGATGCATTAACTTTTCTTTCTGTTTACGTAAGATCTTAGGTTAAAACATGGTAGTGCACGTGTGAATGTAACTTGCTCCCAAAGTGCAATTAGAACCTTTGAATTGACTTTGGAAGAAGTTTCAGTACTGCCTCCAGCCACGCACTGGTTCCCATCAAGGAGAGCCTTGTGTGAATCCCAGCAGCCGGGGCAGAGGTTCCCCAGTGAGATATACCTGTGCACGTAGGAGTAATTCAGATAACCAGCAAGTACAAGGTTTTACACCAAAAAGGTGCAAAAGCAGAGGGACTCAAATGGGTAGGTGGGGAGGGAGGGGGTATGGCGCATTCAGCTCTGACCCGGTGGGTGCATTTGCGGAGTACGGGGGCAAAGTTTCCTTTTTCTGATTGCTCGCGTCATCTAAATTCTGGTTTGCAAAACCTGTCACATTCATAGTTGTCTTTACCTGGAGATCGCCTTGGAAGCTTAAAGACACGGGGAAAGCTTAGAGTTATTTTTCCAAGCTGCCTTCAGACTCAGAGAGCTACACTTGACTTGCAGATATTTAGGAAGCAACTGTAAAAAGTGTATTTCGGGTCGTTCATTAAAAAAACTTAAGGCAATTTTCAAATTATTATTTTTATTTTCAGTCTTTAAATTCTCCCATAACTGACAGGGGTAACACAGTCTCAGCTCTAGCTCAGGCCCTAGCAGGGGACACCACGTACATTGGTCCGGTTTTATGGACTGCGTTCAACAGGAGTCCTAGAGAGCGGAGAATATGGGACTGAATCTGTATAACTGAGGAACCATAAATCTTTAGCACCCTAGACTTTCCTAAGCGAAGGCGAGAGGAGAAGAAGAAATTTGTCTCTAGCTGTCAGTGTAAATTTTTCATTAAAATGCTGTAAGGCTTTTTTTATGACCAGAAGTAAACTGCTTGTGCAGCACTTTTAGCAGAGCTGCACAAGAGAATCGCAAAACCCCTCCACAGACTGTGGTCCTCCAGCAAATACAAACCACGCTGCAGCTTTCCTCATTGAAAATAGGATAAGAGCAAATACGCTGACAAGGAAAATACGAGTCTATACAACTTCACATCCAATTTAAACAAAGTTCACATCCATTACAAGCTAGGAAGCATGTTCATATTCAAGAGGAACCCGTTTTCCTGTGCCTCAGCAGAACATCCTAAGAGATAAACAGGGGTTGACCTCCTTCGGAGTAGGATGTTCACCCCTGCTCTCCTTTGGGAATCATGCCAGCACAAGAAGCGGTTGCTAAAATATGACCTAGAAGAAGCTTTTTAAGTCGGGGCGAGCCTGGATGTGGACTCACCCCACACTGTTTTCGAAGTAAAACTGGGAGCACTCCCTGGAGGAGGGACCTCAGGAGGCCTCTAGTCCTACCTGCTGCTCAGAGCAGGGACAGCCGCGGGATCAGACTAGGTTGCTCAGGGCTTTATCCATTCGGGCCTTGGAAACTTCCAAGGATGGAGAATGCACAACCTCTCTGGGCAACCTGCTCCACTGCCGGCCTGCCCCGACGGTGAAGCGTTGCAGTGGTGTGGTGCTGGTTGTTGGAGGGTTATCAAATGCCTACAACAAATAAAAGTTAGGAGCTGAGTAGGGATATGACAGATTGACCCATCGCCTGACGTAGGAGGAAGGCAATAAGCAATTACTGACGTGTGCTACTGCTGTGTTATCGATTCCAGGTGTACAACGTTCACTATACTATGAGCATTAATGGAAAAGTGCAAGATGGATCAATGGAAATAGATGCTGGAAACAACTTAGAAACATTCAAAACGGGAAGCGGGAGTGAAGAAGCTGTTGAAGTTCACGATTTTCAGATTGTAAGTACCACCACCCATCATGTAACACGCTCCAGCGCTGGACTCTTAACAATACCCTGCCCCGACTTCTCTGCCCCAGTCGGTCTCAGGTTCCAGCCCCCAGCTGTCCCGGCTTGCTTTCCCAGCAAGACAGGCACTTTCCTCCAAAACAAAGTCCAAGTGCCATTTGGGGATGGGCTGTGCCAGGTCCCACTCCGGGAAGCAGTACGGATTAGGCTGCATCAGGTCTGGCTCCACGAAACACTTTGCATTTTCAAACCATTCAACAGAGCTACAACATGTGCTCTTGGGGTCTTGCTAGAAAAGTGTTCTGGCGGGCTGTGACGCAGCCCTTGCACAGTTTCCTACAATCTGAACTGGAAAAACCACCTCTCCCTCCCCAAAACATCACCCTTTTAGAGGCAGAGGGTCCACACAGTAAGCCAAGTAGACACCAAGGAGAGACCGCTGTACAGTGCTGGACCCAGGCAGCTTGCTCTGCCCTGCGATCAAGGACGGGAGCTGCTCTCCCATGGCTTGGCCTGGCTTCGTCTCCAGGGGAGAGGGTGGAGGCATTTAGCATAGCTTATGCGTCCGTGCACCACACGCACAGTGCTGGGCCACTTGGGCTGACAGCAAACACACACATTTGGGTACCCCAGCAACCTGGCTGGGGCTGCTCAGCACAGAGCCTGGCCTAACAGGTGCCCAGTCTCAGCAGAGCTCAACAGCTCGGGTAAGAGCGGTTCACTGAGCTGTACCACCTCTGAGCTACGCAAGGCACATCTACGTGATGTTGCAGAAGCCTATTTACGGGGCTCAGATCCTGCAGTTAACGTTCTCAGGTGCAAAACACCCCACGTAACTTCAGAGTTAAGTCCTCCGTAAGTCAAAGCAGCACCTAAGACAGAGATGCTGCTGCTGCCGGGAAGACTTACCCAGGGCTCCTGGAGCAGCCACCTTCCCCTTGCTGAATCCAGAAAGGTGAGGAAATTCAGCTCCTTGGCTTCTCAGCAAATACAAACAAATCCCCCCCAGGAGACCCAGGACCCTGACTTCCCCAACAGCTGCAGATCAGCCTTTATGAAACCCTCATTAACATCACCATAGCAACATTATTAGCAGCTGAACAAGAGCACCCACAAGGAGCTCTTCTCATTCGCCTTCACCGTTCCACATCTGCACAAAAGCACCAGCCCACTGGAGGGATGCCGAATTGGTATTGCCTCCACGTGTGCTGCTGGTAAGCTACCGCCTGTCACAGTCACAGCCAGGTCAGAAATCAGCTCCCAACACCAACCAGCTAAAGGGACCTCCCAGGGACGGTGCCCGCTTGTGATTAGAGCCGGCCAGGGACAGGCTCAGCGAGAGCAAAGGGATGCTGCCAGTTGGGATTTGAGCCAAGAATGCACATCAAGGAGAAAGAAGTTGAAGAGATGTGCTTCCAGCAGCCAAGTATGTACATTAGCAGCTCTGGATTGACTGGCACCGCTTGAATGATTGTGCGGTCAGTGAAAACTTGGATTTGGCATTATTAGGATACTCCTAGCACGCTCGGTGCACCACGAAGTCTCATTCCCTTGTGCACCCATCCCTGCAGAGCCATCCCTTCCCTCACTGCTGTAGAATTAGTCGTGTCGTTTTGATGGGTGCCTGTCCAGCTGTACAGGACCTGCAGGCACACGGGCCAAGACGCAGGTGCCTCAGTACTGTCCATCTCCAGCTGCACTAGATGCCTAAGGCATCCATGATGCCCGGTACAAGGCAGGCGAGAGGGGTCATGATGACACCCGTGCCCCGCCGCCGTCCTGGCAGCTAGCGGCCAGGCAGAAAACCAGCACACCTCGAACGGCCCTAGAAAATTGTATTTAGGTGGTTGCATGGCGCTTCTGCAGCCCTACGAAAAAGACAGAAGCTTTGCCACCTTACAACGAGGTATCTCAATTCGGAACGTAAAAGAGCGCTCTGTTATGGGTACCCAGAAACCTACGGCAGAAACATAGAAACTACGGCCAAGGTTCCCGTGCCAAAATGTCGATGCCCAAGGTGCTGGCAGAGGGCTGGCAGATACCACCCAGGGCCTGCAGGAGACCTGCAGCCCTCTGGAGCTGCCGGGATACCCTTCTCTTGCTTAAAACTAGACACCCACGGTTTAAGCAACTGCATTTCACCCTCCTAGGCCAGATGAAGGGAGTCCCACACACAGATTTCTGCACCAAATTCCCCATCACGAGCCTCCCCCTGCTGTCACAGCCACTTACGTGCATGAATTGGACCAAGCTACCCCCGTATTTTTCTAAATCTGTGTCATAAGGGTACCGCACCACCAGCTAACACAATTTTGAGGCTGCCTACGTTAGGTGCTAAGTTACAGTTCAAATCGTGTCAACTAATTCCCTAACAGAGCTACTCCAAGTAGCCTACGGCGGGCATGGAAGCGCTTACATAAAACACCCCCATCTTTCAGAAATCGAGCGAAAACTTCTAGACCCATTTGACCAAACCTGTAAAGCTAAAATGATGAGGGAAGAGCGTTTTATTGCATCTGGTTTTAAGTAAGATTTAACCTTCAGACTAAAAATGCAGTGGCAATTTTAGCAGAGCTCAAGCGTGTTCTCGGGGGCGGTGGGGAGCTGGAGGGCTGCGCGCAACCCCCTGCCTTCTGCTTTTGCAGGGCATAACTGGAATCCGTTTTGCTGAAGGAGAGAAGTGTTACATCAAAGCTCAGCCAAAAGCTCACGTCCCCGAAGTTGATGCTATGACTAAAGCAAGCCTCTCATCTGAGCTGGTAAGGGGTAATTTATTTACTTTTTAAAAACAAATCTTTGTATAGAGAGGGTCTTAAAGCGGCATTTAAATACAAATAAAAATGACATTTGAAAGCCACTGTGAGTAGTGGTAGGGTTGTTGAGGGTTCATTGAGTGATTGCAAGGGGTCCCCGAAAGGCAGGAAAAGCAAGATTGGTGACAGAGGTGTCACCGTGTCCAGGGGCATCGCGAGAAGCTGCAGGGGAAGCCATAGACCAATTTCTACCAGATCCATAGGAGACCTCAGTGACAAGAGCATCTGCCTGCGATCAGGCTGTGCACCAGGCTGGAAGGGAGAGCACAGAAACAGCAGCTGCTTTAGTCAATGCAAAGAGTGATCGTGGTAGATCCCAGGAGGTTTCTATCAACACTCTTGAGCAGAAGCAGGGACTCCATCATTCAAGCCCTCTTAAACAGTCAATAAAGGGGAACTGTGGAAAACGTTATTGCAAAAACTGAGCTAAGACAGAAGAAATAACAGTTGAAAAAATCAAGTTTGCCTTCTTAGATGGCATCAGACTCCATTTTAGGGCATGGTGTTTAACTAAATTTCATGGAATTTGCATCGCAACCACCACAAAAGCCACAGTTCTCACCCAGATACCACCCAAACCTCTCCTTACCTCGCATTTGTAAAAAAGCCTCTCACTTTAGGTGCGCAAAGCCCGAGTTTCCCAGAGCTCAGACCCCCAGAGCCACCGCTCACACAGGAACGGCTCCAGTGACTTGAGTACAGCTGAGCCCGGACACTAGCGGGGGCTCTGCCACCGACGGGAGAGCACGGGAGAGCCACAGCCCCTTTCCCTGGGTTTGCTCCGCTCCCAAGAAAAGCAAAGTGGATACAATTAGCTGGGAGAGAGGCACCATTAAGGCTGCACCTACCTGCAACGGTGCTGTGATTACTGAACACCTACTATAAAGTGAAGGGGAAAAAGGTCTCTCTAAATCCAATCAGCACAGCACCAGCAATGTGACAAAGCCCCCTGAAGTTGGTGGGATTATCCCCATGACGGGGAAGAGATTTTGCCCAAATTCCAGGCAGACCTACATCTTTCCCACCTTGCCTTATTTTAAAGGTAGGCTGGGCTTCTTGACTTCATTAGCACTACTGCCTAAAGTCAAGGTTTCAATTTTTCATCTTTTTGTAAGAACAAAGTCACAGTCCTGAAGACATGATCCTAAAATAGTCAAAATGCTATTTCTAGTCTTCTACCTGGCTACAGTAAACCTATTTCCTTGTCCTGTTTTCTGTGCATCTTCTCCAAAGATGCGTCACCTGCACAACCGCTGCAGTAAGTTGTATGCACCGAGGCCAAAACAAGCAGCCGACTTAGTGCTACTGTTGGGATATTAACCTTTCTCTGTTGCTTGACTTTCCAGGTTAGATGTATGACAGGAATGGCAAAGTAGTATTTGTTTTTCTAGAGCAAGTCCTCTCTCTGATACGCACATATTTAGGAGGTAGTATGCATATGCTGTTTTCTTATGACATGTATCATCACCAATACTGCCTATAAAAGTGGTTGATTAAAATAAGCTTTTATAGATACCCAAACTCTGCCTTGCTCACAAGTCAGGATCGTCTCAAACAGAAACAAAGGATATTTTTATTTCTGAAAACCAGATTCAGATATTTCTGATGCTGATAAAAGCTTAAGTGGGAGAATATAAATAAAGAGCACTTCTCACTAGACAGATTGGATAGCGAAGTTAAATGACTTGAGACCTACAAAAGAAATCAATAAACACACTAAAGGAACAACAACTCAACGGAATAAATTGATCTAGTCAGTTATATAACAAGTTTTCATGACTTTTATGGAAGCAATTTAGAATTTTAACTTTGAAATCATACTGGTTTTCATCATTCGAAAGTTGGTTTTCTTTTAATATTTCACTTGCTATAAAATACTTACACATTTTATGTAAAATAATACTTTGAACTAACAACTTTAAAGAATCAATCACTGGCATTTTCCTACATTACTTTGAAGATACGAACCAAAAACCTGCAGGGTACACTTCAAAAAGGCAGGCTCCTTTAACTCACACTTCAAGCTTTTGGTCAATTGAATTGCTTTTACCAAACAAGACCTTTAATCAGACCGATCATGTTGACTTAAAACGGGAAGCTGGAGCAGTTCTCAAGCTATAATCCTCTCTAAGACTTTTGAACAAGATCTCCCCCCTCCCCCCATTGTAAGTATAGTTGTATTGTGGGAGTACATCAAATGAGAACGGGGCATGATAACAGATTAGGGTCTTGGTTTTAGCTGGCGCATTTCATTGCTGCTTTGCTGAAGGTGGTAACTCTTCACAGTTTCTACCACCTGAAGATCGGGCGCTTTGGGCTGAAACATCTCTGACACCTAGTCCTTGTACATGGGGCAAAAGCCTCCCGAGAGAGACAGGTGAAATCTTAGCCCTGGCAAAGCTGACAGTAGTTTTGCCATTCGTTTCAGTGGTGGCAACCTTTACTCAGGCTTTGGCTCAGTACCCTCGGTTCACATTCATGAAATACAAGGATGCTCGGTATTAGCTGCAGTGGATGATTATACAGTTTGATGCTCAGGAATTAACAGCAAGCAGGCACATGCCTGTTCACTGAGCAGCAAAGGATTTATGTTCTTCTATTTGCAGGAAGATGAAATCATGCCTGTGAGATTTGATGAAAACTCCCTTATCTGGGTGGCTGCAGATGAGCCTATCAAGCATAACAGTTTCCTAAGCCCCAAAATTTTAGAGCTTTGTGGGGATCTTCCAATTTTCTGGCTGCGACCAACATATCCCAAAGGTAACACTTCTTTTATTTGAAAAGCATGCTATCCCTCCCTTTGTCTAAACACCTTCCCCAAATCAGGTTTGCCATTGAGACTTGCACATCTGGGAAACCAGGATCCTTTATCCTCTCCTCCCTTGCCCAGCCTGTCTCTCAGGCCCTTGTGGGTTGCTGCCGAGATTGCAGGTTTGGAGTTTATCCACACTTACTAGACATTTTCCACACTTGTATTTCTTCAGGCCATTTATATAGCCCACATGGGTGACTTACTATAAGATGAAACATTCCCAGAGAGGGAAGCTTCCTCCTACAGAAGAACAAGACAACAGCTTAAACTAGTCCCCAGAGTGCTCAGGCAGCCGACACCACGTAGCAGGAACGCTATGCCTGGCCAAGAGTCGGGGAATATCAAGCTCCTGATCTGGGACTATAGCCTGTCCTGTTTCCCACCCCGCTTCTCCAGAGGATTTCAGTGGAGGGGAAGGACGAGAAGCTTTAGCTATGCAACTGATGGATGAAGTTTAAGGGGTCCTGGGGGCAGTCCCAGGACTGAAGTACTCCCATCAGCCAGAGCCAAGCTTAGCCAAGGTGTTCAGGAATCACCAGGGAGACGGTGACTTCTCCAGGTGACTCCCAGGCCTGGGAGGAGAGGAAAAGGCTTGAAAAGATTTAATCCTCCTTGGTCTATCTAATATTAGAATACTCAAGAGAGGGAAATGGGAAACGAAAAAAAAACAAAAAGAAACACCGAACCCAGAAAAAACGAAAATGACACTGCACTTTAGAGCACCTGTGGATCCAAACTGCCAATATTTTCCACTTTTCTTGTGACCTTGCGTATCCCACTGGGTGACAAAAGAGCAGTATCAAAGTTGTCCAGAAGCTGTTTCCACCAGGTTCACTAGCTGCCCTCGGCAGCAGGGCACTAGTCTGTCACGAAAGCACTTTAAAAAAAGGAGATGCCTGTGACTGGTCTTGCTAGAGCTGGCAACTGCTGCTGAGTTAACATCAGCCACCACAGGGTGGGTCAAAAAACCGCAACAAATCTGCTCGCACCCATTTTGCCTCAAAGGGAGGAAGGGGCCGGGGGGGGGAAGGCAATCTCACACCCCTTTGGGCTGACATTGGCTGCAGATAAAACACAGGAAGGCAAGCAGCTCCCATGGGGATGCTCAGCAAGTTTACCACCACAGTTTCATCTATCCCTCTGCCCCCTACTCTCCTCTTTTTTTTGTAATATTTAAAGAAATCACTGAAACCTTATATAACGTTTGGATAAATACAAGGACACGATAAAGATAAGATTATCCTCTCGTGATTATCTCTTCAGATAACCAAAGGAGAGAAATGAAGAGAAACAAACGTCAGTCAGAATCAAACTTTGATATGGAAGACTTGGAAGCTGCTACTGAAGAAGTAAACACCAGGTCGCCCACCACGCAGCTGACTCAAGAGCTTGATCACCAGTCTAATGAAACCAGGCCAATGGGACAAGAAACCGACCGAACACTTAATCCAGACAACCCATATAATGTAAGTATTTGCACTGTAGTCTTCTTTCAGAGCCCAAGACTGTTGTAGACAGGTAATACTGGTGATGTGGGGGTTTGTCTTTTTTTTTTTTTTTTTTTAAAATCTGCACAGTCTTGGCCTGTTCAGTTTTTCTCTGAAATTATGGACTAACAAGCTCAAAAAAGTCTTCCCTCAGTCCTCTTCCTCCTTCTCTCATGCCAGTTTTCATTAGACTTCAGTCTGAAACAAGCACAAGTGCTTGAGGTGGCAAGATTAAGGCAAGTTGATGCGAAGTTGCTTTTCAGGGTTTCCAGGTCTATGTGGAAGCAGCACTAGAGAGATCTGACAAGGACAGCACCTTCTGAAAACGAACCAAGGCTGGCCTTGATCAGACAGCTGAACCCCATCATTTACTGACAACGTAAAGGGAGAGTCTCCAGTAGCTAGAAACATACTTTGCCCTCAAATATAGAAATCAGTATCAGAAGTGACTACTACAGAGGAAAGCAGTAGTAGTGGCTGGTTGCAAAGAGATGAGGGTTAGGCCAAATAAATCTGTTTTCTCAGCCTCTTCTCTATCAGGGCAAAAGGCCCTAGTCTAACAAACAATTCACAGAGGAGAACCTGCTTAGAGACAGCCAGAGTGGGAGGAGGATGACTATTGCAAAACTCGTTCTCGCTCTTCGAGACGAAGCAGCCCACAGAAAGAGCACAGGGGCTGCCCCACTGGGTCCCAACACCTTTGCCGCGCTGCAGGAAAACCAACTGTACAGTAGGCACCTTCCAGTCTACTGCACCAGCGCCAGACAATTTACACCCACCATTTGGTGCAGCAGGAGTAAGTCATTTTAATACAACACTGTCACAAGATAAATGCCTCCTGCTTTGGAAATAAGTCCCAGCTTTGACTTGACATTTATGCAACAGCAGGAGATCATTATACTGTGACAGCATTCTGCCGAGTTGACATCCCTTAATTAAACTTAATCACTCCAAATAAAGTGGATCTAAATCGACTCTCTCACGAGGTCAGTAAAACAGCAGCGGCACTGGAATGTAACTGCTCCTCACAGCTACCGGCGTGACCGCGTCCACGGGGTCTGAGCTGCCCTGTCTCTGGAGGGCAGCGGCAGAACAACTGCCCCAGGTCCCTTCTTCCAGCTGTTTGGCCCCTGGGCCAAACGGAGAACGTCCAGTCAGATACAGTCACCAGACCTCCCTCAGCCTGCAGGGCGGGATTCACCTTCACCAACAGTTACTGTGTAGCTGCCTACATCCAAGCTTTCTTTAGAGACTGATTAATTAGATTCAAAAGGACCATGAATTAAACTGTAGGTCTTCCCTGTAGGATTACACAAATCCTCCCTTGAGCTGTTTCTCTTCACCCACTGTGAGCGGAGTCCAGACAATGAGCTCAGGTGTAGAAGTTCACACTGCAGGTATCTGAATTCAAGGATGATGAATCCTGCCCAAGCAAGCGACACCATCCCTGCTCTCAGGGCTGGGAATGGGTCGCTGGGGGCCTGAATGACACCAAGCTGTCACCAGCATCCTGTACAAGCTCAGACAAGAGATGGCACCTTTCCACGCCTCACCTTTTCGGTGAGCTGCTAGTTTTCTGAATAAAAAAATATTCAGGTAAAAAGCTAAGAGTTACTCCAGCATTTGCTCTTTGCTGCTGCTTTTCTTGAAATAACACCAATGGGAAAAGAACAAAATGAGTTTAAAAAAGCAGAATATATACGTTACTTTTTTCCCCAGGAAGGAGGAAAGGAATTTTGAAGGGTGAAGGCAGTAGCAAGAGCCTGCTTTTACATATTTTATGCATGCCTTGCTCCATGTAACTCCTTACCGTCAGATACCGAACAGGCAGAATGCTCACTGTCCACAATGCACATAAGTGTGGCGGGGGGGTGGGGTGGGGGGGAACAACAAAACCAGACTGAAAGACAAGGGAGAAATATTCAGAAAACTGCAAGGTAATAGCTTACTGAACAGTTTCCTGGGAATGCTGTAAAAAGTATTAAAATCCAAAAATTAAAACATTCAAATCACAGCGTACGCTTCAGACATTGTCATCTACATAAAAGACCGAGATAACTGTCTTGAAATCTTTTCCATCACTAATATTTAAAACTTGGGAGTTTACTGCTGCTGGATCTTGCAAGGACTGTAGAAGAAAAATAATGAATTTAGAGCTCCCTGTTGTTTCTTTCCATTTTACATGGGTGACTGCACCAATTCTACACTTGTACCGAACAGAGCAAGGCAAAAGAAAAAAAAAAACAAAAAACCAAACAAACAATAAAGCAAGACACATGGGTGAGTTAGTGAGAGTTCTGTTAACTTCAACAGAACCAAGATTTCAGTTTTTACCCTTTGTGGGGTTAACAGGAGCCTCAGCATATTCTACATTCTCTGAGAATGAGAGCACTGGGATGACATTTAATATTTTACATTTCAGCAACTGGAAGGTGAAGGGATGGCTTTTGACCCCATGCTGGATCACCTAGGCGTGTGCTGCATTGAATGCAGACGAAGTTACACACAGTGCCAGAGAATTTGCGAGCCTCTCATGGGCTACTACCCGTGGCCTTACAACTACCAAGGCTGTCGTACTGCCTGCCGAATCATCATGCCCTGCAGCTGGTGGGTTGCTCGTATCATGGGTGTTGTGTGAGAAAAAGCAACTGGAGCCTTGACAAAATAAGCAGAAATGCAATGATGGCAAACTGGTAAAAGACTACAACCAAAGCAGCAGTACCAATCCTGGCTTTTAAAATCCAAGTGTGTGTTACTGCACCAAAAGCAGGGTCAGATATTCTAACTACAAATAAAAATCTTAAGTTAATATTCCATTAGCTTTACAAATGACAAGGGTATACTAGCACTTACTGAATTAGAAACCTAAGACATCCCAAAAAAAGACAGTATTAAACTTTGCTCACAAACTGGTTTAGCAGTCCAGAAGGTTGCTCATCAATCCAAATTCAGCCTTTCACAACAAAACCCTCTCTTTCCAAGCTGCATGTGAAAATTTACGTCCAATTAGGCAACTAGCTCAACTTGTACACTTGGGAGTACCTTTCATCCACGTAGCTTAGTTAAATAAATCACAAGTTAAGTTGCTCCCCGTTGCTATTCATACCAAGTTGCCAGGTCATTATGAATGGTTATAAACCAATTACAGCATACCTTTCCCACAAAGCTGCTCCAGGGGACACGGGAAAGCACACATTGTGCTAAATCGGAAACAAACGGCAGGGAAAGGGGCTGCGGAAGGGAATGTGCACGGCCACAGAATCAAAACCCTTTGCATGTCCCAACATCAAAGAAGCCCCAGCATCAAGAATCTTGTATCCACGATACCACTGTAGTGTCTAACAAGTATCTGCTATCCAGCTACTATAGCAGAAGTATTTACATGCAGTTGCAGACCAAAGAGTCTCAAGACCCTTCAGGATCTACAACAGCCACTGTATTTATAAATCCTTGAACTAGACACTTTTGACACAAGATTACAACCCTTCTTTATTCCACGTGGATAGCAGCCATTCACGCTAGCCTCTTTAGCTTTGCTGAAGCTAACCTCCATTCCCTGCAAGAGAAACTGCTTACCAGTAAGGATAAAAGAAAAAAGAGAAAAAGGTTTCTAACCTCACCCTTTTTGCTTAGGCACACTCTGCAGTTATTGGGATTGATCCTATTACATACTAAATCTCTAAGGAAGGTACTAAGCTGAGACACTCACAAAGATGGAATGACTTGGGATTTCTAGCCTTGGAAAACAAAGACAGAGGTATTACACTGCCTTCATCTGTACTATAATGTCTTGAACCCTACCACTGAGTTTATGGAGCCATCTATATGGGCTTTATAAACAGAATGGTCCAATTTTTCTTAAAGTTCACTTTCTGGAGCATTCACTTTTGTGACTAAACAGCTCTTGAGATGTTGCAAGCCTAGTAATGTTATTAACACTGCGTGACACACAGAAAAGAGGAATTAATTTGACATAATCGTGGCTTAAAGAAAATAAAGACAACCTCATGTGGAATGCTAAACTGCCTATCTAAAAAGCAAAGTGTTAAATGAGAATAAGATGAGAATAGAATTCAGTATTTTGTTCTATTATAGCTTTTTTTAACATAAGCTTCACCTTCCCTTAATCTGAAGACGACTCGCTTTGAAATATTTAAATTAAAAAACTTCTTAAAGTGGGATTTCAAGGCCTGTTAAATTTGAGTTTCTGCTTTTTAAAATGAAAATGACCTTGATCATTATGTTGTTTTAGAAGCACGTCATTCATATGCTTAGAAAAGTTGGTTTTCCTTTTTTTTTTTTACTGCAGATTAAACAAATACATTAAAAAATGGCAATTGCTTTCTGTGCTTTTTTCAATGTAGAAAGTGTAACAGTACCTTTACGTACATGTTCAAGAACTGTCTGGAGAGGAAAACAAGGGGATCAGCAAGGGAAACACTGAAGACAAAGAGAAGGAAATGTGACAGTATATATGAACTAGGCTGTTGCTGTCTTTTGCATCCAAGGCCATCTTCAGGCAACCTGTGACCTGCTTCTCCCTGTCCCCCCCAGTAAAAAAACCCCACCCAGTCTCCTTCTGAAGACAGAAAAAACTATCTTGTAGGTGATTTCCACGCCTACACGTTCTTAACAAAATTAACTCTTTCTAAACAAAAGGCTTGTATCGGTTGTTTTCTATAGGCAGTCACAAAGCCTGTAAGAAGTAAAAAAGCATCCTACTCATGGATGCATTGAACTGTCATGTACAGCATGTACACTTTGAGAACTCTTCCATATGCACCGTCCCAAGAAAGCCCCAGTGATCGTAAGAGGAAGATACACTACTTACACGGTCTGCGATTAGCACAATTTCTGGAAATACAATTTTGCCTAATTACAACACAGAGGGCACAACTTACCCATTTCCAAAAGATACACAACAAAATGCCTTTCCCAACTCATGCTTCAAGTAAGCAAATTCATATTTACCTATATATCATATTCAAAGAAAAAAAAGTTAAGATCTCTTGCTGCAGCAAGGTTGAAAAATCTTATTTAAGTGCAACATCTAATTGTGAAGGAAGCATTCTGAGGCGACATAGCAATGACAATAAAACCAATGATCCAACAGTATGGAAAGACGTAGCAATATTCCCCGCAGTGGTGGCTCAGACTACAGTTCTAGCTATCTGCAGTGATCCTATTCACTACTGTACAGCATTTACTACCAATGTTGAGGACAAGTTTTCTACTGCCACCACAAATATACCTTGCACACTAAAGAAGTTACAACACATCTGCATTTGGGAGGGTCAGGAGCAGGGATGCTCCTCAAATCTGACCGTGCACTAGCAGAAACCAGTTCAAAACCTTCCCTTGGCCAAAGTTCAGGGGAGGAGGAAAGGAGGAGGGATGAGCTTGTCACCAGTGGTGTTTCCCACTGCAGGTGGGTGGATGTTAGCCAGAGCACTGTAATTCTACTATCCTTAAAACTTAATTACCCATGTGATTGTGTACTACGAGGATTAGGATGGCAGGGCATATTAGAGCGGAGAAAGGGGATAAATTCAGGCTGGTGGAAAAGAGAATGAAAACAACTAACAAAGCCACAGGGTTAAAAAGACCGAAAGCCAGTCATGGGAAGGCAGGAGTCAGCTCTTTTCTGCATCTACAGCCCCCCTTCTCCCCACTTACAAGGAATGAACCCAAGTCTCTCCCTTTGTCCTTTCTGATACGGGAATCATCCTCCACTTGTATCTGCACCAAGAAAGTAAGAAGAAGCTGGGAGGCATGGAAGGGGGCATCTGTCTTCTGCCACCCACGTAACACTTTACCCCTGCTGCAGCACGAATAAATTCCAATAAAATTTCAGCAAAGAACAGACTAATCACTTGTCCATGTACTGAAAAAAAAAACCCCATGTAGAGAAGCGTGAAACTACAGTTGGCAAAGAACAGGTTGTTGATGGGCACATCGGGGTGGACAGAATCTCTGCTCAGAAAGGGCAAGAGTTAGACTGAACCAGGAGCACCACCATCTTCTGCTTCTGAGAGGCTCAACTTTTACAAACACTGCATGTGTACCAAAGAAGAGAGAGGCAGCCTTAAGCTACAACACACGGGCATTTTCTGTGACCCCCGGAACAGTAGCAGAGTAATCCCATCTGTGGTATTAAATGGGAAAGCTACTGTTACCTCTTGCTGTCCTGTTCGCGTATTTGCAACGGGACTACAAACCAGAGCACTGAGGTGCAACTGCCTGGGTGTTCTAGACGGTACTATCTACAGATAACCAAAAGGTTTGGGAAAAAAGCCTCCAAGAGAAGTCTGAACACAATTAAAACATCATCCACTCTGTCCTTGCAGGCAGCTCACTGCCTCCAGCCCACTCACTGCCAGTGCTGCAACAAATTCCACTCACCCTGTCTAGTCCCGAAGGAAATTCCCTTTGTCACTGGTACCCCTCACAGCCTCTATTCAACCGCCAAGCTCCCTGCTAGCTTCCTCCTGAGCTAGGACTTCTCGAACCATTCGGTGTGTGTGTTTTGTCAAGAACAAAACATACACTGTTAATGAAGTTCATGAAGCACCTTCCCCCCAACTTTATAAAGAAATTTTGCCTACTGCTTTAATCCAATGCCCTCCCACCAGAAACTTCCTGCCCCCGTCAGACAACAAGAGCTACCATTATTTGTTCACCTAAATTCTAAGGTGGAACACACACAGGTTATCTGTCTGTGCTCAGAAACATGCTGGAATTATGTTTAGACTTGCAAACTTGGCTTACAGGATTGAGATGGACAGGGAGGTCTACCACTTGATTGCTACAAGTTTTAGCCTGAAGCTAAAGCATTTTATTTGCATTACATATGCCTCAAGAGTACATAAGTAGCAATGCATTTTATTTTACTTTTTGCCTTTAGCTAAGTCAATTGAATCCCAAAAGCACTGAAACAGTACCCACTTAACACAAGAATATATTGTGCTTATCTGACGAAATATTCCTATGGTCTTTCTGTAAGTGAAAGCAGGCAGAGGAACCCCTACTGTGTTCTCTTCAGTAAGTAAGAACAACTTGATTGGCAGAAAACATCACCAAATTACTTTTTCATTTCTATCTAAGAGATTTTTATCTAGGCTTTTCCCATCGCAAGTCTGTGCTAAGCGCTGTTAAGTGCTCTGAATGACATATATAAAGCAAGGCTGGCCAGAAGACAAGAACCCAATTGTGTAACAAAGTGAAGCGCTCAGACATTTGTCTTCCTTCTACATTAGAAAGGAAGAAATGCCTTTCAGAGCATAAATAAAAAGCAGCAAAGCACTTATTCAGGAGAATCGAGTTCGAGTCCCTGTTCCAAATCAAGTCAACTTCAATGTTAGCATCCCATATGGATGGCAAATGCTCTAGACATTGAGCAACTAGCTCCTCAGAATTCTCTGAAGGGCAAGAAATTCCCCACTGAAGTTAACAAATCTTCACTGAAATATGCCACAAGTATATCCTTTGAGAAATTGTTCCAACAAGCAGACATTGCTCAGTAAGAGTCAAGAGGTAAGGCACACACAAAACCCTTCCAAAATTCAATCTATCTCCATCATATTCAAAGACCATGATAACATTCGGTTCCGAAAGTCATCAAATTTGAGTGTTGGAAAACATGACCCAATTCCGAAGCTAAAAGTGATTCAAAAAGAAATCGCTGCCCAGCTTGCACTACAGGATAGTCACGATCTGAGCGCGTCAAGAAACTGCAGTTATGTCAGGACTCTAGTCACAGTCTACAGCTGCCCAGTATGACAATCTGAAGCTCATAGCTATGGCATACATCCAAAACCAAGCTCTCTTTTTAAGATCTGTGAGATTTTAAAATCTTGGTACCTATCCACTGCACAGGCATAGTAACAAGAGTAGGAAAAAAAACCCCACTGCACTTTCCCAGCATCACTGCAAAACCTAGTTTCCTAGTCCTCAGGAGGAACACAATACATCCTCTCTTCCTCCTGCTTAGTTTTCAATCATCTTTCACATACATTTTTTCCTGTAACACCTGCAGACTTCACTTGTCCTATGAAAACACCTGTTATAATAGCCTTTATATTTTACCAAGCTCATCCAGTTCTCACTGTAGTAAAATAACATACCAAATACAAAGAAAACAGGCAGAATAACAAACAATCTGGAAAAACCTACATAATTAGGAATTTAAGGAAAAGTGGCAAACTTAAAGCAGCATCCAATGGTTAGCAAGGCTTTCAGGGGGCTGCCAATATTTGCAATTCATGGTGGTTTCTATAATCTTTGAGTATCTGTGTATCTGTGAATTCCCAAGAGACATTGGCACATGGACTAGGCATGTTTACCACAATTTTCTAAGTTCGTATCTCCTTCACAGAATCGCAGAGTGGTTGAGGTTGGAAGGCGCCTCTGGAGGTCACCTTGTCCCACCCCTGCCGTTCAAGCAGGGCCACCTAGAGCCAGGTGCCCAGGACCATGTCCAGATGGCTTTTGAGCATCTACAGGCCCTTGCAGACTTGTATCCAAGTAGTACAAGCATAGACAGTGTTTCCTGTATTTCTCAGTTCTTCTGTAAATACCGTTATTTATAATTTGATCATGATGGAAAAGCTGTACTCATGGAAACAATGGGAACAATTAAAGACGCGTGGGCTGTTCTCTAAAATATACACAGTTTCCAATATTCTGAAATAACAGAACTTAAAACAACTGTTTGCTATCTTTGATTTCAGGCAATTGCAATAGATCCTTCTTTCTGAATATAGAAGGCAGACAGAGGACCCACTTTTCCGTAAAAATTTCCAGCCACAACTGACTTTCTCCCTTCCATCACATATGACTGCAGTTCAACCTATCAAGTGGAAGGACTCCAAAAGTGATATTCTTGATGCAGACAGAAAATTTCCAATCTCATCCTCTTCAGTGAATGCACATTTTGCCCCTACAACATGCCAGCTTTTTTTTTTTCAGCAGCGTATTCACATCTTTACCTATACACTTTAAATGATTTCCCCATCAAAAAACAAGATTACTAAAAATGAAATGAAGCAGCTTCCGTATAGAAAAAAAGTTGTATTTACATTTTTATTTAGCAGAGTTAAAGAGCAAACAATTTTAACGCTGTTGTTGAAAAGTGTTTTTACCCAAAGTTGCCAAGATCTAATAAGTTATTGAAAAGAAATACCGGGCGTAAGGCAATAATCCTGACCAGCCATTAGAGATCACCCTATCCCCAAAGAGCAGAGCGGATAAAGGCAGTAGAAAATTTAGACTGATTTGATTTCCAAAAATTAGACAGAGATGATGAAAACAGGGTTCCACTCTTGAGTATATCTTTAACACCTGTGGATGAAGGAATTTCTAACGAACACAAAATGTAAAGACAATTCCTGTTTCCAAGGGAACATTCAGTGCTTTGAATCCAAGAATGCTATGTCCATACACAGTGGTCAGTACATGACTATGGCAACACATAGATGGTAAAAGGTTAAAAACAGGGTTAGAATTTTTTCCATTCCATGTCATCAGGAGGATTTACTTCTACCTTCCTTTTACCAACATCAGACCAGTTGGTGCTTAGAACTGTGCCTCCAGACTCCATCTGCAATATAAGAAAAAGCTTGTTTAGCTTTCTACAGAAATTCTAACAATATAAAAACCACATTTCTTACATCAGATTAACAAATTCAGAAGAAACGTGAAGAATTTAAGCTTCATGTAGCAGCAATTACACAGGAATTTTGCATACATATACAGTAGCATTTAAGAAAGCCATCATTTTATAATCTTCAGCCCAACAGTACACTTATCAGTACTCGACATAATGAGATGTTACTTCATTAACAAGAAGCTTCTGAAGGGTCAGTCATGTTCCTACCCAGGAGAACTACAAATAAAAGGAACTAGATACAAACAATTAAGAGGAATTTGATCCTTTCACCCATGGCAAGTCTTCAAGCTCTGTATGAGCCGAAACCTGTATTTCCTTTGGTAACACTGATCGAAAGCAACCAGTGACAAAGCACAACCTTGGACTTAAAGAGTCACATTCATTAGTGTACAACACTGTAACTTTCAGTGAGACTTGTTATAGCAGGTCTCCAACAGAACCACTGCCATTCATTATAGGCCCAAGGTTTTGGTAGCTAGAGGCTTCCCGATTCATGCAAAGTTTAGTAAATTGTGTTCAGTGTGCAAAAGTTACTCATTTCTTCAGAGAAAAAGAATGAAGACTTACAAACGATTTGTTCATGGCACGTTTCACTTCATCTGTGCCATCTGAATAAATTTGCTGGAAGAGTTTATTTAAAGCAGCATCTCCTTCTAACTTCTCATTCTTCTCCTCTTCTTTGATTTCAACTACCAGTTTGTCCCAGTTCCGTGTATAGTGAGAAGATGATGGATATAAGTGCTGGGTATCTGAAAACAAAGTGTTGGTTAACTAAACATTTTCTCACGACTTTCAGAGCAGCAGAGAAAACACAGACATATATGTATGATTAATCAGAGATGATAACGGAATATGAATCTGAAAATACAAATGGATTCCTCCTTACTGATATATGCATTGCAGTAAGAAAAATAAAGGAAACTAAGAAATGCTAGAGACTACGTTGAGTACCGCCAAAAGTTTAAGTAAACAGAGTTACATAATTTAGCTATCCAACAAAAACAGTGCTGGACAACAGCAACACAGATAATTAAAGTCAAAATGAGGCAGGAGATACTGGCTGAAAGTAAGGAAAAAAAAAAACCAAACCAAAAACCTGCAGCCTAGAGCCATAGGAAAATTTGAGCTAAATTTAAAAAACATCTGAAATCAATAAATCAGAAAATTCAAATTCTCTCAAACACAGATTGTTAATCTGTCTTGAACAACTGCAAAAGTATTACTTTCCAAGAGAGACTGAATACTTCAGTAAATAATACTTAAATTATTTAAGCAACAACAGAGGCATAGCAATGCAGAGAACTGCAAAACAGTGACCAAAACAGCCAAACAGATAAACCCAGAGGAATTAATGACAAGCATACATCCTTAATAATCCCTCAGATTAATGGAAGTTATGACTAAATTTAATACTTAAGTTTCAGCAATGCCCTGATTTTTCTGTCAATTCTTGGCAGTAAAAACAAGACTATTAGGCTTTTTCATTGTAAATATGAAGCTGTGATTTTTTTAAACAATATTTAACACAAAAAATATTAGTAACTCCAAGCAGTTTAATACAAATAAACCATTTAATACATAATAGTTCAGAGAACAAACCTGGTGTAAATTGCTTCAATTTAGGAAAATCTCCCTGGCCCTCCAGCTTCTCCCATCTTACAGCCTCTGGCTTCTTCATTTTTATCTCAACCTACAAAAACACAAGACAAAGAACAAATTAATCCAGGTGGCAAACAGTTCTGCCAAACAGTTTCAAAGTAGTTGGATCCTGTAGCAGTAAGAAAATAAATACATTTGTTTTTAGAAACACAGTCTCCAATATGAAGCCTACATTTCAGCAAATTTTACCTATGTTACAAGATGAAGTTACATGACTTCAAGTCACACGTCAACTAAGCTCTTACGTGGCTGCATAGTTCTTGTATCAGACTTTTATCCTTTTGTTTCGTACCACTTAACTTTCTTTTGCTTACTACTCACTTGATTCTTCTTGTAAATTATGGCATCCCAAAAGTAACAATCAGTCCCAATGTCTCTACACCGCCAGGCACCAAAGTATTATCTTTCAAGCATCACTTTCTTGCCAGTCAGCTCTAATAATTAAACAGCACTTTTGAAGGACTACAAAAATCCAACTTTATCCAGGTTTACATTTCACCCACCAAAAAATTTCGTATGTGATGTGTAGTACACAAACTAGAGAAACACTCTGGGGCTATGCAGGTGTTCCTACTGGAGAAATTCAGAAGCTGTATTCATTTGGTTCAATGAACAAACACCATTATGGAGAAAACTGTCTAGTATTCATTGACAAAACTGGCAATTAAAAATGAGTATGGTTGCAATTACCACAGGAGAAACAAAATTAAGTGAAGTATGTCATGTCCTATTCACAACTACACATCATCCCTTTAGACAATCATATTGAAATGTTTTTTCATAATTAACTTTAACTTTTGGTTACAGGGTTACAAAGTTGCAAAACAAGGACTGTCTAATGTCACTCCAAAGGATAAATTCATTTAAGAAAATGTCACAAAGTTCGTATGATGCTATTAATTAACTGAAATCAGTGCTTGCTGAACTTCATCAATTCCTTATTTGTGAACAGCTCAGCAGAAGCAAGTTCTTATTTCTACCTAAAGCCACTAAAACCTGGGGATCCCTGCAGACCCAAGAACAAAGACCCCACTGTAAAAAGCTAACCCTAGAGATCCTAACAGCAAGCTCCTTGCGCAGCATCATGTCAATCTGAAATCTGAACTTTATTTAATCCATTCTTCAAATCAGTCACTGGTAAGCAATAGACTGAGATATCTTTTAAGAATAAAGAAATGAGCTCATTTAAGTTTCAAAGCTTCCATGCTTGCAATCATGCTACATTTTAAGAATCAGAATACTCAATTATGACTGCTTCTTTTCTCCCCCCACCCCCACCCCCAGGGAAGCTACCATTTCCCTAGACAGTTTAAATACTTATTTTCCATCACTAACTTGTACTAACTGATAACAACAAAAAGTTGAAGACACGAGGCATGGAATGCCCTTCAAGGCAGGGGAGAGTTTCAGTAAGTTTGTAAATCCAACACTCACATGTATTTGACTTCCCACTCCCCATGTCTGTTGGATTTCCAACGTTTTAAGCAACTTTGCAAGTCACAAATTAAGCATCAGAGCATCACTTTTTAGAATAGTGAAAGTCACAGTCACAGAACCAAAAATAATCAGATAAAATTGAAGTACTGTATTACTCTAGTTGCTCAACCCACTGTCCCTAAAGAAGGCCAGTATTCCAGAGTTTAATATTGCTGTCTGTAAGGACACAGAGATTTCTGCTGAAACTACGCAGAAGTAGCATTCAAACTGTGCCAATAATTAGTCTTCAGTAAAATGAAAGAAGTCAGCAAAGCTTCCTCCACTGGACTCTTCCAAAAACACTCTGGAAACTACAACCTTAAAGTTCATTTCTGAACACCCACACTCATAAACCTAATGCTCTGCGATTAGCTTAAAGAAGCCAAAAAATATTTGTGTGTCTACATAAGACAAACAAGTAGTTCCACGACTGCCAGAACTAGCAGGATTGGTTGGGTTTTGGTTGGTTTTTTTTTTTGTTTGTTTTTGGGGTTTTTTTTTTCCTCCAATGGATTTGGACCTCATGAGTCAAACATTTACGTTAATTAGCCACTTGCAAAGGCACTAATTAGTTACAAGTGAAACCTGAGTATTAATTTAAAAACTTGTCTCTCCTCTGCTTCTTAGATAACTCTCCTCAACCTGAGGAAACTGTATTAGCAATTCAGTTGCACATTTAAGTTGAGAAGGCTTTAATTTTAAGATTTTATACTCTGCTTATTAGCGCATCCCCCCATATGTTCTATTTAAAAAAAAGAAAAACAAAACAAAACAAAAAAACCAAACAAACAAAACCCACAGAGAGAGTAAATGCTTGATACCGACTGCTCAACCTTTTACCTCTTCAATTTCTCTGTTTGTTTCTTCCTTCTCTATCTCCTCTTACCCTTATGTTTCAGGCTTTCCACCAGTCTTTCAGTATCTCAAATACAGACTATTTAATCTACACCGAGAATGACCTCTAATGCAATATAATGCTTGATGTGAGCTACTAAACATGGACATTTTTCCTTCTCAGAACACAATCCTCCTCAAAGAACCCTTATAAAGGCCTTTGGCTATTCATCAGAGTACTCTGCCCACACATAAAAAGAAAAAAAAGAGGAAGATCTTTACTTCTGCTGCTCCAATAATCCCCCTCTCATTTTTTAATCTGCTAGTTCTTATGCTTTCCTCTCTGAAACTGTCCCTAAGCCAGTACAACATGACAAACATCCCTAAGGAAAAGAAAACGCTACAAACCAATTCCCAGTGTAAGATGCACATTTCTTAAATCTAAACCATTTCAACCCTGCCAAGCTAGAAGTACAGACAGCTGAAGAACTGAGGCAGAATGTATTTATGACATGATTAAACCTCTACCCCATCTACTCCATCCACTTCAACTGAAGTTACTCATTAGGCAAACTGGCAGGCAGGAACAAAACTAGGGAAATCATTAGCATCATACCATTATACAACCACATTTTCCAAAAAAATAAAGCTATAAAATTCTGCTTGTGAAGGCGCGTATTTCTTCAACTCGAGAGCTTTATTTGATCTAAGGAGAAACAACTTTGCGAGTCCCAATTATATGCACAAATGGCAATAAATGCATTTTAATGAACATTTTAAAGCAGATACTGATAGGCATCACACAGAAAAGTAACACATCAGCATGGACATTTGTATCATATCTAACATTCAAGTACTGTTAGCTTTTTCCTCTCCTTTGAAAAAAACTCTACTCAGGCAAGAGAAATACACTGACACTTCACCAACTACTTTGATTTAACATTTCTATTTCATGAAATGTATGCCTGTGCACCTCATGCCAACTTTAGAATAAAAGACAGGAAAATGTCATTGCAAATTAACTGCTTTTCATGCCACTTAAGGACAAGCCTAATTCCTCAGCCTCTCCTTGTAGCTTGTGCTGTGCAGCCACCTGACCATCTCAGTAGCCCTCCACTAGGACTTGCTGCACTATGTTAGTGCCTTTCTTGCACTGGGAAGCCCAAAACTGGATGCAGTACTCTGGATGTATGAGAAGTTCCAGCACAGAAATAATCCACCTTCTGTTGTAATTTTTAAGTTCCCGGTATTTGGTGCTCAAAGTGAGCAAAGTAAAAAGGAAAAGAAACATGGAATTTTGACATAGTAATTCATGCACTACTTGTTTGAAATACTGTCTTGAGAGAAACCTACCCCTCTGAGAAGAGGGTCGAATGGGGGATTCATCGCCTAGAAGAAATCGCATCCGCAGTGAAAGGATACAGAGAAGATTCTAGTCACAGATTTTTCTAGTCATAAAAGTAATCAATTTTTTAAAACCTATCACAGATTTAGAGGAGTTTGTTTGCAACTTAATCCCAGCACTAGCTATGAGAAAAGATGCCAGTTACTCTCAGAAGCTCTTCTAAACTATTTCATTGGTAGTATAAGAACACAAAAACCCCTTAGTTTTAAGATGACTGGCGTAAAAGAGGATTTAATCTAGTTTTAAGAAAGAATTTCTCCCCTTACCTACAGATAAACACAACACTAGTTAGCCAATATTAATTTTCTAGGTAGCAGCTTACTGTTAAAAAGCCCAAATCTCTGATGAACTAGATTTCGCTTGAACTTACGTTCTGGAACAGACATTGCCAGTTTAACTGAGAAACACTGAAAGAGAAAGAATTTTTATCTTCTTCCCCAAAAGAAGATGCTGGTGTATACTGAAAAGTTACAAGAATTTACTTCTAATTTCTACTGTGTTTTGTATTTTACAGTCCATGCTAAGGGGAAGTTCACTTACCACTGGCAAATTTTTGTCAAGCTCTGATCAGATGGATGAAGTAAATCAGAACTGGCAAAGCTTAAGCAGTAGTTCAGCCATTGATTTTAAGATGCATCAAAAAATACCCTTTTAAATTCTGATGTTTTGCTGTATCAAAGACACGAAAACAAGAATTCAGGGTTTCCAATCAACTACTTAGTTATTTACTGAACTACTGACTGCCTTGTCGGAGTTGTAAGTTTTAAGCGTTTAGAGTTGTCATACTGCAATTGTCTCACATACATTGTTACCTAAATTAAAGGGTAGGACAAAATAGCACTATCTTCTAAAAATGTATGACCTATTCAAACTTATCTCTAAGACCATATGCACATGCAGTTTTGGTATCCTAGTTATTCAAAGACCTTTTATATTGCTTATATTGTGAATTCCAAGATCTTTGGTCCATAACTAAACAAAATACACCAAGATCAAAATGACTCCACAGTGTTACCACAAATAAACGATAATTAAGAAATCTATTCTGTAGCAAATACATTGCAACAGAAGGGATTTAGCGTGCAGCTTTCAGTTTCTTTGCCAGCTATGTACTATGGAGAACTGAGTGCAAAAAGGTCAAAGTTTCCACCTCACTGATAATACATAGCAACCACTTGTTAAAATTTTGAATTTTAGAGAAGAAGCTAGCAATACAGATCATTTAGGTATCCTCAAGTTCTTTGGCACTGCATCCTCAATGTAAACCATCACTATTCCAATAGTTCTTAAATCCATCTTCTCTCAAGACACAGAAAAACCCTTATGCATAGTTTTCCTCTATGTATTTATATAAAGCATGGGCACTGACTTACATACTTGTTTAAAATATAGTTCTCAGAGCATTAACAAGTTTAAGTCTGCCTCATACCCATCTGCATTCATAAAGAATTAAAAAAATAAATAAATCAAACTTATTTTGAGCCAAGTAAATATCATGCCAATCATTGGGAAGGTTTCTTTATGGTCTAGCCAGGAAATTGCTCCAACCAGCCCTGCCTAAGAGGTGCAAGAAATTTCAGAAAAGCATCCAACTCATATCTTAAATATCAGTTTATAATTTACAGAAAACGCTCAAGAAAATATATATGGGAGATATGAATCTGCATGAAAGCCTCACAGAGAAAATAAGTGTGTGAGAGCAGGGAAGTCTGCATTCAAGTGTCTGCAAGCAATTTAATGAAAATATCCAAAAAGAGAAAGTATCTTTTAAGGATCGGACTGCAACAGTAAGAACCAACTTCAGTTAAAATAAATCTGTTCCTCTGTTTATCTATTTGTGTACATTTGCCTCTGAATATGAGGACAGTCCAAGAGCGTGTGAAACAGTTTCACTCTTCGCCTTTTCCTTTACATTTAGCAACAGGCATCGGTGTGCTTTTCCAGCAGGCTGCACAGAGTATTTCAGAGTTTGCAAGGCAAAATGTTGGTTTGAGGAAAAGAAACATTCCACTGATGCACACTACTATATTCTTGTCATGAAGCTGCTGCAAGTGTGCTTCTACCTCAGACATCTCTATTAACTAACAAATGTCAACTGTAAAAGAAGCTAAGGATTTCTAACATCTCCCCTGTTTGCAGCACAACTTCAATCTCTAATTAAAGGACAGTTCTGGGTTAAAGAAACCGCTTTTTACCATTTTTTCAAATGGCTCCAAATTACTGCAAGTTATTGCTTGCAAAAAGCCCAAACCACTAAAACCTGAAAAGTCACAGTAATTGTCCCCAGACTATTTGTAGATGCAAGAGCAGAGGGGGAGAAAGAGAGAAAGCACTAGCTCAAGTTTCCTTCAAGTTCATAAGCACACGTGCTAAAAGCACATACTCATCCTCACTCTCCTCTTACAGGTCTAAGGAGAAAAAAAACCCTGAGCATCACCTAGAACACAACAGAAGACCTAGAGAAACTGCTCACATTAGAAAAGTTTCCAACAGAACATAGCAGAATATTCCCCTGGAATCCCAAATACACTGATAGACTGAACAGAAGAGGGAAAAGAAAGGGAGGCCAATTGTGCACAAAGAACTGTTTCAGAACATTAGAAATCCTTACACTATTGGTGCATTTCTACTTTCCTGCTATATTTTCTGGACAGAGACAGATCAGCCACTTTTGTCTTAAACATATTTAGTCACTCATTTTAAGTTTTAATGCCTTTTTCCTTTTATGAAGGGAGCACGATGGTATTATGCACACTGAGCTACAGGATAACTGCACTTAGGCAACCTCCGAAGAGCAAACTTGTCCAGCTTTTACATTTTGGCTCCCTCTTCTGGAAAGAAGTAAAAAACCAAGTAGCACCACTAAAGGTTAATGTTTAATGCTGAATGCGACGTGCAGTTTTCAGTGTAGCACAGTTTTTCCCCCACTTCACCTGACACCTGAACACAACTGAGGATGACCACCAAAATATACAACATCCTCCCTATTGCGTACAAAGCCATGGTACATACAAAGACTAGATCAGCTTCCATTATAAGATACAAATCTCAAACTTATACGGTGCTTTTTGGAGCTGCTGTTAATTTTCCTTGATCAGACTACTACGGTCAGACACCTTTGACAGATGAGGAGTATAACCAGTAATGTCAACTGACCTAGTTATGCTAGTTATGATCTATCAACTATGCTGTTCATGTACAAGAAAAAAAAATGTTGTGCATATATAGCAATTCCCTCAAGAGAAGGACTCAATACAGCTGTATTCAGCGTTTCCTCACATGAACATTAAGTTGAGGCCTTAGATCATCAGAATTATATGCTGGACAACACCAGGTAATTCTAAGTAACTTGCGACTAAATGTGAACAGGAACAATAATCAACTCAAAGATGAATCTGCAAGTAGTGATATCTATTAAATAGCAAATAAACCTTTGAATTAGGTAAAAAACATGGCTCCAAGCATGGCAGTAATACATACAGCCACTATAAATGCAATCTGTATCATCCGTAAAACTGTTGACAATTACAGAATATATACTACTAGGATGAATAAAGAAAGAGATGAAGATTTTATCTCAAAACTGGCCTTTACCCACACATTATGCTGTTCTCGCATCAGCGTTCAATGTTTTAGCTCTTCTAGCTCACAGCTTGAAGTCAAAAGTCTGCAGATTATGAACACTAATTTACTTCTGCTCATACAGAAACCATTCAAACACCTCCAAACACCTATGTATGCTACCTCTGTGCCATTCGCTAGTTCTGTCCTTTTCCAAACACAGTCTTTGTATCTCAGAGCTAGACACAGCATGGATTTATTGAAAGGTGTAATTTTTATTTCATTGCTAGGAAAGAAACAATTCTTAAGGTATCAATTGCATTTTTCACCACTGTTAACATTCCCTGAAAGAACCGATCCCAGAGTCTGTAAGTTCTGTCTGCTCTTTGCAGTTATTTTAGAATCTGTAATTCTGCAAATACAATTAAGGCTATTTTCTCCTCCTGAATTTGCATCTCTACTTTTATTCCTTTGCATTTGTCAAGTGATGTTGAATTTCAAGCAGTACTGAGAAATCCCTCTCCAGCTTCTCAGTTACCAAAACATGCAGGATTGTTCTACTGTCTGCCAGTTCTGCTGTTTCATCCTCTATCCATTACATTTACTAGGTTTATGAAGTTCATGGGAAACACGAACTATCTACCACATAGCCTGTCCACACATTCCACTGTTTCCTCATGTATTTCCTCATGTAATTTGAAAAGACAGACCAGACTCTTTGTTGCCCAGTGAAGACTACACAATGCTAATAGCAATGTGGCTCACACATTCAAAGCAGCAATACAAAATAAAGCAGTGGGAACACATGCAGTTATTCTTATCTGAAATTATTAATCCACAAGCACAGACCTGTTCCTATCCCATGAAAACACAGTTTCTTTGAGTGTGTAACAAAAAGCTCATATAATTGGGAAGATAACGACATTATGTCTTTCTTTCCAAGTCCTTACAAAAGGACTTCATGTAAATGGTACAAAATAATTTGTAAAAGGTTTGAGTTGTTCTAAGCAATAAGATAGTTTATTCCAAGTAATAACTGCATATTTTCCATATCGCTCGTAAGAACAAAGTATCTACACAAAACAAAAGAAATCTGAATTCTAGTATTCAAACACCAAGGCTGCATCATTCTCTTAAAGTGTTTAATGTTTTTCAAAGTAAAATATTCTAAGCCTTTAAAGAAATCTTTGCATGCTTAACGTAGACCTGCTTTTAAATTTTTTACTGCAGCCAGACTCCATCTGCTGGCCGGTACCGAAATTAGCTGGGGCATCATTTAAACTGTCATCCTTCACTGCTTTCAGAGATGTCCTTACACTATTCTTACTTGCAAAAGGAAGAACACTGAAGTTGAAGCACTGACTTCTGCTGTTAGAACACCTCCTGTCTTCTCTCTTAACCCACTTCGTCTCAAAAATATTCTCTCACAATTGTACAGGAACAGCAACATTTGAAAATAAATGCAAAGTATTTCCAATTCAGACACTGCCTGAGCATAATTAAAGCTTTCACACCACTTTAGAAACCTCAGTCTAAACCAGAGTCTAGACTACTTGAGATTACTTCAGAGATTAACCCAGGCTACAGATGGTAGTGTAGAAAGACAAAGTCAAGTTCGTTTCAACAGTGCTCAGTAGCACGCAGATGCTTCGTACAAGTAATGGCAGACTTTGAGACAAACGAAAAGTTTAACACAAGCTAGATAGGAACATAAAGCAATCAGGACCTCACAACTACTCCTCTTGACAAGGTCTGCGCCCATTCCACTCAAATTTATATAAATACTAACGGCCTAGCAGATTTTGTACATCCTTTAAAAACTCTGCTTATCTCCCACAGCCTAAGAGCTCACGTGACTCAATCACATAACCTGCCCAGCTTCCTTAGTGTGAGAAGTGGAAAAATGAGACCAATGTTCTCTGGCAACCCTGTCATCTCATCTTGAAGTCCCCCTTCCCCAAAATGATGCAAGAACTATTATAGGTACCTTTCTGACAAGGGAACGGGTAAAATGGAACCCAAGAACACAAAGGAATTTCCAAAAGCTCTGCAGAACCACTGCTGACATACCAGGAAAGCATAAACACATTCCTGCTTCAGAGATGCAGGCGTGGCTCTATGGACTAAGCGTAAGTCTGTCTATGCGTTATCCCAACAATATATGCTATGCCAGACCACAGTCAGTTTCTTATTTTTCTAAACCTGTAACACAGAAGAAACAAAATGTTGAAACAGAAGCATTCTCTCTCACCTTATGTGATTTTCAAGTGTCTCCAAGCAAGTACTCTTTCCAGGAACAGTGTGGAATACACTCTCTTGACAAGCCAGGAACAGTTAACCGTACGGCTAACTTTTACCAGCAAGAAGTCAAGAAAGGGTAAAGAATTATTTCAACACTGAAGTCTTCAGAGTCTGACTTTTATTTCTCGGCCACACAAAGCTAACAATGCTTCACAGGGCTCCTAAAAGTTTAGCAGAAAGGTGTTCATACTTTCCTAACACCTGAATTTTAAGAGTGAAGACCAGTTTCTTTCTACAGCAACAAGTAAAAGCATCCTCAACATAACTGTCAGTTGCACTTCAATAAGCACCATCATATTACTATTTCTGATATTTGCACAAGTTTAGAAAGCCTCCCACTGCCTGAAAGGCACCTTGAAGAAAGAAAAAGCATTTCTATATGAAAAGCAAGATATTATGACTGTTACAGAGAGACAAGACAATAGAGCAGAAACATTTTCAACATCAGGAACAGTCAAAGAAGTAATTTACACTTTAAGAGCTTACCTTTGTTGAAAGCACTTTAAATGTACTTTGCTCTGGCACTATAGAATGAAGAAGAACAAGCTTTAAGTTGTAGTCTTCACCTGATGGAAGTCTCACTGATGCATTCATCTGTTAACAGTTGAAAACACAGCCCTGGTCATCTTTGAGAGCAGTTTTCCATTTCCAAGTAAAGGATTGTCACTTGGCACCAAGATTAAGTGATTAAATTAATGACCCTTCACTAGGGCACTTAAAGCATCAAGCGTCAGAATTCCAGACGATGCCATTACATTACTGCATTATTGAACAAGGTGTTTCTAAAGTATACTAGAAAACGAACAGAAGATTTCAATTCTTAGCCAGCAAGTACTCAAAAAGCCTATTATCTCGTCAGCTCGATCTGCATTCTTTGGGGAAAGAATTATATGGCAAATGAAGTATCAACATATTAATAATGGAACATGAAAACAATCTGCAACTTCCCTTCTAGTACATGCAAACTACGTGGCAAGCACTCACACAATTTTAACAATCTAAAGCAGACAGTAACAACCAAGTACTTCTCCTAGTCTGTGAAGTATCAACTTAGTTGAGAATAAGAACCTAACTCTTCAATATTCTCAGCTAAATTAAACATGAAAATCATTGGTACTGCATATGGTATTACAATAAATAGATTACTGCCTTCCTTGAAATACATACTTTGCTGCCATTAACAATTTTAGTGATGCCAAAAGCAAGAAAACCCCACCCACCAACATTCATTTTTTTCTATAATTGTCCTAAAGCAAGGTATTACTCATTCACAGCTATTTTAAGAATACCTTGCCTCTGTCCATTCCTACTCCAGATGCATGCATAGTCAAACATTTTAAGTCCAGATCACTTCTTCCCCCATCCCTCCAAACACACAGGCAGCTGAAAACCAAATGTTCCCTTTGCAGCATGCACACCACACAGCCGCCTGTGTAGAAATCCTATTGACACTGCTGTGGCAATACATCCCGGTTCACTTGACTGAGCATACACACATATACAGCGTTAACTGTATACAAAAAAAAGCTCAGACAGAAGACCACCTGTACCATTCTCTTCATGCTATTGCAGCAGATAATGTTCACTGTTTTAATTACCACATCTTAGGGAATCTAGGGATGTGTATCAATAACCAATAGAGACTACCTCTTTCTCCGAGAACTGCACACTGACATCATCCTTCTGCGCATTCTTGATCATTATAGTCACAATTACTTGAGATTCTGTCTGGTACCAGTCATATCTTAAAAAAAAAAAAAAAAAAAAAAAAAAAAAAAAAAAAAAAAAAAAAAAAAAAAAAAAAAAAAAAAAAAAAAAA
>JAVKLA010000008.1:28100701-28125309 GCA_034782735.1 Sagittarius serpentarius
ATAAAAAAAAAAAAAAAAAAAAAAAAAAAAAAAAAAAAAAAAAAAAAAAAAAGGAAAAACTGACTGCAAAAAGATATACAGAAGAATACCAAACAAAAGCTGGAACAGTACATTGTGTAGTTTAATAGGTGAGAAAAGACATACAAAATTAGATTTCTTCCCCTTCTTCTAAAAGAGCAGTTGCAGAATTGACAAGGTAAGTAGTTAAAGAACAAAGAATCTTTTTTAATCAAGAACCATACCAAAATTAGGTTACTTTCTCCACCAATTCATAATATTGTTTGTGTTCTATAAATTAAATGGCACTTTTTAGCTCAGGATCTTAAAAGGATCTCAAAAACATTACCTATACTAGGCACAATGAGGCAGGCTTTTAATTAAGCTCAGCATGAGAATTAGAAACTGAAGCCAGAATGTTTACTCCATTCCCCACTCTCCCAGTGACGCATAATCTCCTGAAAGTAAGATTCAGTTTGAACAAAAGCAATGACACCGAGAAACACTTCACTTAGACTGCCGCATTTTTAAAGTTACGCAGAAAGAATTTCTACAGTCATTATCTTGCTCCTCCAATCCCCCAGTCAAAGAACAGTTATATGTCAATTATTTTAATTCTCACAGTAAAGCTAAAGTCAACTTACTTGATCTTTGGTGGCAGAGGTTGCTGCTGTGCACTCTAGTTGAAGCATATTCCATTGGAAAGAAAGTTACATCAGTGTAAGTGAAAATATACCATGAAGAACTTTTCAAAGACACAAATCATTTTCATACTGATTGCCCCCCTTTTCTTGATTTATGTATGAGCATTAACTTACAGGTGAAGCTCTTCACTATTCTCCTAGCCATTTATGCCAGATTAAGAATTTAAAAGTTTCAATTTACATTAAATATGTCAGCCTGACTTTGAATATATTGGTCAGACATTTTATAAATAGCAGTAAGTTCAGCTTTAACTCATTTTCTTCCTGGAGAGGTACACCTGAAAGACATACAGTGGCTATGTTGCTAATCTAAAAGTCACGAAGGAAACCTGAAACAGATCTGAGAACTCAAGATATAACTTTTAAACATAAAACCCTTTCAACTGCAAGGTATGTCTTTACATACACCCACCATGTTTTCTGCATACTTTCCTCCTCTACCCTATCCTTAAAATGTAAAAAATGGAAGTAACTATGAAAAAGGGAGCAGAACATCCAATACGAATTCCCTTTTTTTTTGTCTCAAAAGAAAAAAGGGGTGCGTGTGCCGATTTCAACACTTCTTATGAAGACTTCCAATAAAAAAAAAAAAAGGACACTGAAAGCTGAACAAGTTCCAGCAGAAAAGAGTCCCCACAAACCACTTGCAAGCTACTGGAAAAATAAGTTACTTTCTAGCAGTCACAAGCAAGTTAGTATTGACAAAATGAGCTAGTTAATTTGTAAATTAGGCCACAGACTGCAAGCCAGAAAGTTAAAATTTATTTCAATGAGTGAACAGTAACTGCCAGATTTGTATGTCATTCCTAAGATTTTCCAGGGTTCAGATTTTGCAGCCTTGGTCTCAAATAAAAGAACACGTTTAGAAGAAAAGTTAAATCCTTCAGAATTGCATGCAACAGAAAAGATTATTTTTAAAGCCTGAAAGTTGTAAGAAGCCACTGAAGCCTAAAAGTATGCTCTAGCTTAACAAAGAAATCGAAACAGTAAGCATATTAAGGAAAACATCTCACCACTTCCGTCTGCGATGCTGCAGAAAGAAAAAAATTGCACTTTCAGAAAAAGGCACGTTGAACTTACAAGGCATATACTTATTCTAGCTTTCTTCAGTTACTCCAGACATTCTGCATATATTCCAGTCTCAACAGCAGAAGAGTTAAACACATGCCAGTTCTACCTCTAGTATTTTGCTTTTATGACACTCTACTTTTTAATCAGCACTTCAATCAGCAACTTGTGCAAAGGAACAACTGTAATATAAAGCATGTTCTGATTAACAGAAGAAACAAACTTTTCATTACTTTCCCTTGCTTATCAGAAACCTACACAGACCTTTTTTAATGAAAGCAACATGACGGCAACCAAAAGTTTTAAAAATCACTTCCCACAAGTCTGTACTGGGTTTACCATCCATCCACAGAAATAGCACAAAGTTCTTATCAAATCTGTACCTCATGCTCGGCAAACCCAGTTGGGGTATGAGATGGAAACTTGGCAGAGAAATTCACTCATATGTCTTTAAATATACTGTAATACTTGGATCTAAACTATAGCTCAGTATCTCCTAAATATTTTTTCCCTAAAATATTTCAGATGAAATATGTTTGGGAAAAAACAAAAAACTTTCCCTTTGCTTCTTTGTCATGCATACTGCTAAAAAGAGATAAAGACTAACAAAAAAAGAATATTAAGTTGTAATGAAGAAATTAAGAGTTGTTCTTTTGTATTTTATTTTTTTTTTGCTGGTGTTTCACAGAATTAAGAAAATGGCTCAAAAAGACAAGAATGAATATTCAGGATAAAACAGGACAACATGAGTTGAACCAGACAAAACACTGTAAAAAGTAATTATAAACAGCAGACAAAAAAATACGTATTATAACCTCTTTCCTTGAGAGGGCAGAGAAAATTGTCACCCAAGGTAACTCTTCACAAGTAAGACTGTGCATGCCAACCACTTATCCCATTTCTCCAAATCAAAATAAACCTGGCAAAAATGTATCATGAAGCAGAAATTCGTTCATTCTTACACAACACAAAAGGGTTCTCCTCTATTTGCTTTTTAGTCAGCAGGCTGACATGAACTTGTTCTACTGTCCCATTCTCCAGTGTGCACCACAAAGAAGAGGGCAAGTCACAACAGGTGGAGGAAAAAACTTCATCAGTTATTCTGTTCCATCTCATTAAAATCCACAGGCAGTTTAAGCACTGTGGATGAGTTAATTGTCAGGGGTGTCAGACTGTAGGAAGGTATGAAAGGAAACTAGACTCACGCTTATTGACTGCCAGAGATAAGACACCAGAGCAGCAATTAGCACCTAAGGCACTCTCCACATGGAATCAAGGAGTAAAATCCCCAAATTTCCACCTCTTTCCAACTTTATGTTCTGCAAGACTTAAAAATTTATTTTGATGCTGTTTTTAGAAAGCAAGCTGACACATGCTTCCACAGTTAAAATTAGTTAGCAGTAGTGTATGAAAACAAGTTAAAATTAATTATGATTGAACTTTAAATAGGTACTCCCCTGTCACAGCTAATTATTACATTAAAAACCTTATATTTATGTTCCTCTAAATTTAAAGTATAGAAGTGTTCAGGATGTATACTCTGAGAGAAACAAGAGACAGGAAAAAGTGACTTTTTAAATTAATAAATTATTTTGTTCTAAGTAAGAGGTAAGCTGTACATCTTTGAAAAAGATGACACAGCTTCAAAGCAGAGGGCGTACCAAATCACTTATCAAGTAAATGTGTTTTTCCTTACCCTTTAGTGTTTCTTCACACCTTTTAATCCAAATAGTAAAGGTATCATCTACATCTAGAAGAGATCAAACACAGTAACATTAAAACTCTTCAAGCACTACATGTATTTCATAAAGCACAATTCCTTACAATTGCCAACTGGAACAAATCCATCCCAAACTTGCATCAATTTACTAAAAAAGGTATTATTTCCTATTATCTTCTTGTAACCTCTGTCATTCCAGTTAAGCTTCAAGTATTTTTTACACAATTTACTATTTAACTCTGTTATATTTAATTAACTTCAAATTAATTCGTAGGATACTAGATTTTGTCTGAACTGACCCGAATACGCTATTGCTTTCCAGTCTGCTTTATCCCTACATAACCGTTTGGAAAGCAAGAAGTGTAGTTTTACACACTTTTCCACTAATCTTAAAATTATTTTTTCGAAGTCACACACTTCCTCTCTAGAGACATAACAGAAGAGATGGTCTCTTCTGAGGACAACCCGAAGTTGCACAAGTTTTCACAAACACCAAGTATCTTCACCTGATGGTTTCACACAAACTTTACAAACACATCTGAAGTTTCAAGGATGTTAGAAATACATAGGTGCCAATTCCACCTATGAATCAAATACACAGAGAAGTTTAGTAAGACCTTGATATTCTAGGAAGCAAGCTCCCCAGATAGAAATGAATTAACTGGAAAATAGTTCAAAAGATAGCAGTGTAACAACAGAGTAATCGCCTCATTTCAACAAAATTCCCAGAAAAGTTTTTCACAGCCAGGAAAGTAAAAGAGCGGCAATGTTGCTGACCAACTACTAAGAACAGCTAAACTTTTTATCTTTTTACAATAGGGAGAATTCACACTGAGGGAGTTCACGCAGCCAACTATCTAGCAGACGACTTGAAGAGGCTTGACGAAAGTGTTCCCAGCAGACATGCATGTAAGACCAAATGCGACTCCACTGCAGTTATGCAAAGTATGCACCCCAACCCCTTCAAATATAAAATGTACATAAATTTTAAGGTGCCCCTTAGGTCTTAAAATTGCTAGCTCCTCCTCAAGCCATTTCCCCTTCCCTTCTGCCATCCCCACCACTCACCTTAAAAGTTATCTAAATTTTAAGCTACACAATATTCATGTAATGTCTCAGTTGTTGTTAGGAAAAGATAAAAATGCAAACAGTAACACGGCTGTCTTGACATTACAATACAATCAGTCACTGACTGCTGCAGTCTCTTCTATATTCCTCGCAAATCCCAGAAAGAAGGTACCTGTTTTCAGATGGAATTAACCAAAATTAACTATCAGAGGGTTGTGTTGGGGGATCCAAGGGCTGTCTTCAACGACCTAATGTATATTTAAGGTATTCAGATGACTGACCGCAGACTGTCCTCAGAAGTACGTGGGAAAAAAAAGCAAGGCAAAGGACCCAAGATGCAGCAAAGTAAGTTCTGATTAGATAAGGAAAACTCTTACTAAGAGTGGTCAAACACTGGAGCAGGTCGCCCAGAGAGGCTGTGGAATCTTCAGTCTTGGAGATACTTGGAAAGCAACAGTAGTAGGACCCGAGCGGACACATCCAAGTTCAAAGTTAATACTGCTTTTGACCAGGGCACGGAATTAGATGAGCTCCAGAGCTTCCCCGCAACCTAAATTAATCTGTAATTTTAAAACTTAGCACCCATACCCTAAAAAGACTCGCAAGTTCTGCAGTCAGGAACAAAGGTTATTTATCAAAAGAGAAATTAAATTAACTAGGTTCAGGAGTCTAAGCGAAGAGAAACTGAGTCAAGTCTCCATTGATCCAGCCTCTGACTTTCAGCAGCAAGTGAGGAATTCTCTTTTTAACTATGGCCTATGACAAGACTGCTATGCAACACAAACTTTAAAAGAAAGGTCCAGTGTTATCTTCCCTATTTTCCTAGAAGATCCCCCTCGCCAACCACTGCCTCCCTGCATCCCAGCACATTTTATAATTTGAGGCAAAAGATTTTTTTTTTGTGCTCTACAATTGCATTATCCTCCCAAAGAACTTAACAACAACTTCTATTAATAACTTTCTAGTTCAGGAAACCTAACTGCGTCTTCACTTACTGAAAAAAAATCTAACTCTTCAAATACAAGAAAAGTACCTACTAAGACATTTCTTTAAAAAGCTGACACATTCCACCTTTACTAACTTCCATTAGGTGGCCACAGAAAAAAAAAAAAAAACAAGAAAATTTGAGTATAATTGTCCCAAATCCATATAACATACTGAAGAGTAACAGACCACACTGCTTCTTCAATCTAAGGCAAATTAATGAGCTCCAAAAATCCAGGTGCATCTAGCTTCATGGTTAAGTGAAAGGAATCTTGCTTCCTAACATTATTTTATAAAATAAAGAAACATTGCACGTTCAACAATTCACCATGTCAAGTCCTATTTAGATATCCCTGTAGGTGGGTAATGGGAAGCTTGTTGTCGTACTAGTAACGAGCCTAAGTAGGAAGCTCATCATTGTCAGCATTCCAGATTAAGATGTAAACCAGCCCTTAGATCAGCAAGGAGCAGAAACAGGTACAGGTGTAACTTCTGTCCCTTTGTGCGGCAAAGAAACCAGCACAGAATTCCCCACCACAGCAACTGTCTCTAAGACAGCAACAGCTAAAGTCTTCTCTCTTTATCACCTGCTTAGCGGTATGTGGCAAGTTTTCCCTCTGCGCTGTTCATTTTGCACTAGCTGCACTGAACTGGAAGTTAATTGTTTTGCCAAAATGCTTATGCTCACAATTGTTTTCACCTGGGATCCATCAAACATTCCACAGAACTGCACAGGCAACTTCTGTTACTGACATAAACTTGCCAGCAAATTAGGCAATATATGGAAGAGAATCTACTAAAAATCCATACTTTTAAAAAGGCCTTCAGGAGACTCCTCATCTCACAGTAGGTCACAAAATTTTCTAACGAGATACAGGAAACGCAGCAGAAGCTATCTTCAGAGGAGAGAGTAATCAGGAAGGACTCGGAAGCTTCAGAAACACTTCAACAGGGTAAGCAGCAAAACAGTGGCAAATTAAATTCAAACAGGTAGAAGTCAAGCAATTGAACACAGGAAAATGTGCTGTATTTCAGGGATTCTGAATTAGCTAAGAGGATCTGGGTATTCACTGACTTATCTAAAAAGATACCTGCAGCTCTGTGCGCTGTTGCGCCCTACAACGTAAGTAGGATGTGAGATTAAACAGAATGCAAAGTGATGCTCTGGCCTGAGATTTTGCGTATAATCTATATTTTTAACAACTCCAACCGACAAACTAGAAAGGTGACAAAATCCCTGCACATGAAAAGCCTCAAATTAATAGTGGTTGCTTGGGGTGGGGCAAGAATATGAAAAAATACAGATTAATCATTCAATTAAATTCAAGAGTGATGAGTTTGGAGATGTATGAAAACATACCTATTCAAGTAAGGAAAGCTACAAGAAGTCACTGCAAGGAATCACTTACTTTCATGGGAAGATACTAAACAGAGAACTTGGCTAGACTGCGAAGACACACTTGTCCTTCTAGTGTACAAACCAGGGGAGACTACCTAGTTATGCAAACTACCAAAACTGAAAGAACTTTAGGAAATTTCTCACATTTTAACTCCTATTCCAGAGCAGCCTAAGGTGACAAATAACAGTTGCTGCAATTCCACCACATCCCCCTTCCACCACCATTAGCACTGCCCCAACACTGCTCTGATGCTTTACTTCTGCTGGCTTCAGTGCTCAGACCCTTCACTGGGCCATTTCAACACATTAATCCAGGGGGGAAATACTTTAAAAACAGTAGCCTTCTGCAGACTTAACGCACTGAAAGAAGAGGCTAAGCAAGCACCAGAGTAGGAGGGAGCATGATCGCTTGGCAGCAAGCACAAATTAGCTTACACTCCCATGAAACTTCAGTTTTAGTCCAGAGGATCAGATTGCTTATTTGGGAGAGGCGAAGAAATTAAATTTTTGCTAAACCTTCAGGTCCCAGCCACTGTTACAGGTAAGACAACGTACTAGCAAGATCTGAGACCATGACAACGCTTGCCAGGTTACTGCACTTTGCTCTGTGCAACCTTTCAAGGTGCTTTTCTTACCATTTCCTTCCACTGTTGAGAAGGGAGAGAATGGAATGAGGAGAGGATTTTATTGAAAATGGGGGATAGGCGGGAAGAGAAAGGAGTCACAACCATCTTGCAATTGCTTTGTTCTATGCTTCCCCACATCTTCTACCAAAGCTTTCTGTATTAAACTACTCCTTTCTTGCTGCTAAAATAAAGCCACATTTTAAAAAAGCTCTAATTGTCCCCAAACTAAAAAGTACCCAAGTCCAGCCAGGAAGCCAACACTTTTGAGAAAAAGAGAGAGATAATAAATATGCTTTTGTAATTAAGTAATATGTAATGTTAGGTAAAAATCCATTCTGTCAGTCTGACTACCTATCAAGTTGCATGTTCCTTCTAAAGACCAGTCTGTCAAATGTTTTAAGAAGGAAGAAATTCCAGCTATGTGTAAGGAGCCCATTCTGTTCAGAAATTTTTCTACGACACTTCAACACATTAAAAAGTTTTTTCTCATTAGCAAAGGAGTACTGTGCACACAAGAAATTTTAATACTTACTGTCCAACCTCTGTCCCTCTCTGAAAGACTCTAAAGCAGATGCATAGTTTTTGATATGATATTCACCTAACCTGACATGAACAAAGAAAAACACAAGGAAACAGTAATTACTTTTCAGCCTAATCCACATTCTGAAGATCACAACGTCCTTAGTTCACAAACTATATTGGTTAAAATTACACATGTAAGAATTAAGATCACCTAAGGGGTGTGTTTTTGAAATGGCTCGGCTGTTAAGATAATCACCCCAAACTAAATTGCTTCTTATAACCAGAGCTTTATTACAGATGGGTTACAAGCAGTATGGCATTAAATTTATTCATTCATGGTGTTGCAAAAAGCTTGTACAAAGCCGCAATCCAAATACTGGCATTGCCCTACAGATTATCACAATACTCACAAAGTACAATATATAACACATACCCTTTTCTAAGGAGCGCTACAGCATTACTGGGGTTGAGTTCTAGGGACTTCTTTGCATCTGCAACTGCATCTGTTGGAAGTCAGTTTAAAGGTGAGGAACATACCATTACGTTATAAAAAGCAGTGAACTGCGAGTCTTTTAGTAGTGAAAATTTTTTAAGGTGTACTATGTCAGCTTTCTTAACTTGCAAAGAAACCACACCATTTGAATTAAATCTAGCCACAATTGCTACAGATGAACCCTTCATTCAGATGCAGGGCTCTACGTAAGATGTAGTATGACTTTCAGTTAGTCAAATCCTCTACTTAGATCTGAATTGTGAATCTGTTTGTTTGGTTTTTATTGGAAAGAAAAAATAGACCAAATCTTAAGTTATTCAGTTAAAAATTTTTCCCAGGCATTATTCAGTTATCATATTCCTACCATGACAGGATTCAGTCTCGACCAGAAACATAAGGATGGAAGATGCTTACAACACAAAAGCTTAAAATCTGCCTAAGAAGTCTACTTAAAAAAAAACCATCAAGATAACAGTAGGCTAAAATCAAATGGAAAGCTGAGACTGCAGAGTACCCAATTCATTGGAAGTTTTGCAGAAAAACAGTCAAAGAACATCACAAAATTATGCACTAACTGTAAAAGCAGCATATTAAGTTAGAGATAACACTTTCTTTTATTACTATATTTCACTTCAGACTGAAGACATCTTCTGTAAAGAATGTGTTATAATACACTTGTAAAAGGATTCTCAGTATTGTTGGAAGATGTTACCAGCATATTTCTGTAGAAGAATATGAGCATAAGCTCGTTGACAATAATATTCGGCATCGTCTGGATTCTTTTCCAAAGCTGCTGTCAGTTCCTGTAAAGACACACAAAAACCCCATGAAATGGCACCTCGGAAGTCGCCATAAAAACCACAGTACCAAACTCTATCAACTAAGAGAAATTTCAGAAGAAAATACCCTAACTGGCATGACTGTACCTGTTGTCCAGTTCTCATCCACAAAGCTTAAACATCAGAGCTTCAAGTAGAAAGAACCTGCCAGCTATATCAAATTCAGGGACCCTGTTTCCTACTGAGAAGGAAACAGGACTTCCAAATGCCTTAAACATCAAGTCCAATGCAGAGGTGATCCTCTGTATTTCAAAGACCTTCCTACAATTCTCAACATATTTGTACACAGGTCTGCTAGATCTGAGGAAGCACTGCAGTATTAGGAATTTGGAAGTCAACATGCAGTATGTCACAACACTTCTGTGAGGATAACATGCTCAAAGCATTGTAACACATGATGAAATAACATATTACACAGTATTACTGAGCATAAGAGATTGTTCTGATTTATGCTGAACAGAAAAGCAGGACACCAAAAGGCTTATGGAGCACAGGGCTCACAGGAAATACTGCTGCACAATATAAATAAGCCTAAAGTAGTCCCTTGTTAGGGGAATCACTGGGTATACAGATTGAAATGATTATATTTTGCTCTCTATGAGAAAAGTTTATGACTTTTGCACAATAGAATAAAATCACGACTCGATGCACACACGTGGAAAGAGCATCTCCAATTCTCTCCTTATTAGTGAGAGAAGCTCTTCTCTTTGCTAGAAGACAGTAAGTCTTTCAAAGCCACTGCAGTACATCGCTACAGTACAGTAACTCCGTTTGCCAAGTTGACTTCTACTCAGAATCTAGCAAGCACGAATGTAGCTGATATAGGCTTTACACCTGCATAAATATTAGCACAGCACAGTTGCCAAAACTCTGTCCCACCAAGCCAGGGAAAAAGGAAGAGCAGAAGGACTTGCCTTAATTCAGAACAGTGTAGTCGTCTTTTTCACACAACACATGAAGTGTTTACGCCAACTAGGAGTTAAGTGGCTACAACAGCTTCTTTTAGCAGTAGCATGAGTTCTTACCAGTGTAAGATATGCAAATCTATATAAAGGTACAGCATATAAATCTAAAACCTTGGTGGGGGTCTCTGAAGAAAGTGGCAGGTAGTAGACCATTGTTAACTTCGTCTAATTGCACTGACACCCTCCTAAGATTTAAAGTCATTCAAAAGCAGCCGTCATTACAGAAATACTGATGGGTATAGGTATCCTACATGGCAGAGACATAAGGTAATCTACATATAAAAACTGGTTCATATTATGCTGAGAGGTGAGGTACTGCTTTCGATCCTCAAAACCCAGTGGGCTCCGACTCTGAGAGTGAATGTTACAGGCACTTCACAGGCAGAGTTACTTCTGTGACAGATCACCTCTCACTCCAAACACCGCTTCCTGATGACAGAAGCACCAATTAGAACCAGCAGACAACATATGAACAAATTCTCCTACAGAACAAGCCCTCCCCCCAGGAAAGCAAAGAAAACCAAACCCAAGCATTTTCAACAGTGTGAAACTCATCTCTTTGTTGGCTTTTTATCAGTAAGTCATGCCATCTGATTCAGCCACACACACATGAAAGAAGTTACTCCTGTAACACAGCTATTTGAGAAGACAGCCAAGAAATACTCGACTAGCACCAGGAACTCCAGATTATGGACATTAGCAACAGTTACTTAGAACAAGCTTAGAGCTTGTCCTCACAAACACTCAAGTATGCGTTTTCCACATACTTTAACTCTACAGGCCCTTACCATGCAACCAAGTTGCAAATCTATTTCTAAATATATTGGGAACTTTCAGGTCCCTCCATGCTAATGATAAGAGTTCGTATGAATTAAAGGTTCTTTCAGTCTCCACATAGTAACCTACTTTTTCAACTGACAATGACAAAAAAGTCATTAAAGATCTCACAGCTTTATCATTCAGGCAGTGTTTGAAGACGGATGATGATCTTCACTCCTATCAGATACAAGTGCAGAAAGCCAAAGCATGGTCTCCTGGAGTTCAAGGAATGAAAAGTCCTGAGGACTCAGTGTAGAAATGCCATGCCAATTGGATGCAAGTCTAGTCAGGTGTGGAAGCATCACACAGCACCATTTATATAGTATCATGTCCCAGACTAGAAATATTAAGTACATGAGCTGAAAGACCACACCTAAGAACATGCAAACGTGGTATACTGCCTGTAGATCCAAGCTTCTAAGTCAGAAAAATGTTACACTGAACTATGGGACTTACCAATTCGGAGATTCCAAGCACAGTCTGCCTACTCAATTCAGTACTTTTAAAAAAGGCTACACGAGGGACACCAGTATTACCGTATCAGGTATTAAATAATGCCTACAGAATGTGTTACATGTTGTTTTGAAGCACTGAATGTACAAAGAATTGAAATATAAACTAGAAAAGCAAAGCAACTATGTTAATACAAAAAACCCCAAACGTATATTCTGGTAGTATTCCTTACTACTTTCAAAGACGTTTCGGTGTTGGGTTTTTTTTAGTTTGTTTGTTGGTGGTTTCCCCCCCCCCCCACAATGGGAAAGTTATTGGGTTTTTTAGATCTTAAATTAGTTTTACTACGCCAAATATATTTGGTTATTCCAAACTGCTTTTTTTAGATGTCATTTATCTTCTAAAAAACTTTTACAAGCTACAGCCTAAACCTCAAGTAACAGTAAGATTTAGCTTCACCATTTTCTTCACGGAAAGATAATTCAGTATCATCTTAAGCTTCTGCCACCTACTCCATTCAAGTAGAACCGACCATTTCCATCCTCTCCCCTTCCAAGTACATTAAACAGAAATACTTATCCACCCTCCAGTTCTGTCTCCTCGTTAACCCTCTGTTTTATGTAAAAACAACCTTTGAAAGCACATTAATACATGTTAACAGGTAAAATCATAGAATCATAGAACCGGCCAGGTTGGAAGAAACCTTGAAAGATCATCTCATCCAACCTTCCGTGGCAAAGGGAGCCCAGATGAGATTATCCAGCACCCTGCCCAGTCGTGTCTTGAAAACCTCCAGTGAATGATCGTTCTCACTGTAAAAAAACTTATTTTTCATGTCAAGATAAAATGAAAATCAGTTCTGGTCCCAGAAAATACAGAAAGAGGGAAAAAAGAGATCAGGGCAGAATAAAAACTCGTAAAGATTTAACACATTTCTCCAATAAGCTCGGTGCTTTTTTAACCACAAATCACAACTGATTTAGTTACCTGAACTACCACCTATCTACACGGAAGAGAAAGTTGGTTTGGGGGGGGGGGTTGGTGGTGGCTTGTTTTGGTTTTTTTCCTTCCTTCTTTGCCACACAGGTAGCCCAAGTATCCTGACAGAACGGCGCTGGAGCCCTCCGCAGGCAGACCTCACGCGAGAGAGATTTCCAGGGGAAACTCTGCAAGCCCCGCGGCTAGCAGCAAGGGCGACCGCACCGCGCTTCAGCCGCTCCCCTCGCCCCAGAGGGCGGCACGGCAGGCCGGCAAACTTCAAACGCCCGCCGGGCAAGGCCCGCCCGCCGCTTCCGAGCCCCCGCCGGCCTGGCCCTCACCTGCGCCGCCGCCCCCGGGTCCCGGTCGACGTCCCCGTCCGAGAACCTGCCGAGGAAACACAACGGCGTGAGAGGGCGAGGCGGGGGCGGGCGGAAAGGGAGCGGGGCGGGGAGGCGGGGGGCTCACCGCGGAGGAGCCGCTCCCGCCGCCGCCGCCATACCGCCCGCCGCCCCCAAGAAACTTCTGGAGCCGCCGAGGGCCCCGCGCCACAAACCCCAAGGCCGCAGCCGCGCAGGGCCTGACGGGATGCGGAGGGACGAAGCGGCGCCGCAAGCTCCTCCCGCGCTTCTCCCGGCGAGGCGGGGCGGCCTTGGCTACCCGGGCCAGCGCGCCTCCGCCCCCTGCCATAGAGCTGGAGGACCGGCGGTGGCAGAGGGGCTCGTCGGCCCTTCCCGCCCGTTCTTCCTTCCCCCCCGGCGGCGCCGAGGCGGCGACGGCGGCTCCTTCCCTGCCGTAGCTTGGGGCGGATCGCGGGCAGGGCAGGGCTCTCCGAACGGGGCCCAGGCAGACAGGGGAAGGAGCGGCCAGCTGGCGGAGCCGCGCAAGTTGCCGTTTGGGGTGCGAGCCTGAGGGGAAGGGGGGCTGCCCGCCCGGGAGGCAGCGGGCTTGCCCTGAAGCTCGGACGCCTCCTCTCGCCTCAGCCCGAAGGGAGCCAGCACCCGCCGCTGTCGCTGGGGCTCAGCGAGCTCCTCTGGCAGCTGCCTCCCGGCCGCGGCTGCCGGGCCAGGCCGGGCCAGCCGGGCCCGGCGCTGAGGCAGTGCTGGCGACCTGAGGCCGGCCGGCCTCCCTCCCTCCTCCTCCTGCTCCCTCTCCCGCCCCAGTCTCCCTTACGTGAAACACCTCAGAAAAAAAAAAGAAAAAAGCGCGTTTTTCTCCTCCGCAGCCTCACAGGCGTGCAGACAAGAATCGAGGCCTCAGTTTTTTTCTGTTTGAGTCAGCAGGCACAAGGGCAGCCGTGAGAGGGGAGGAGTTGCTCGAACTGCAACTGTGAGCCCTCGTTTTATGATTTACTGCAGTTTCTCCCTTCCTTTGTGGTAGTAAGGAGAGCTGGAAGCGTGGACACACTCGGCTGGTAGACTGGAGCCTAAGGGAGGTGGGAAGGGAGTGATTTTCTTTTACTGTTGGTTACCCAACAGTCTGCCGTTGGAGATGCTGGAGGTTTTTCTCCACTTCTCCAGCTGACGTAAACTAAGCTGACAAATGATTTCTCCCTTTGTATCTATGGCAAGAAGTTTTGTTGGCAAAGTTGTAACCTTACGTTGTGGCGTGGGTTTTTTTCATGTTTCCAGTAAATCAGCAAAACAACTTCCCCACATTTATAAACGCTCATGCCAGTCGAGCATTAGCACCTCAGATTTCAGAGTATTATGAAATACTTGTACTATGGGAAAAAGTCCCCATTTTGTAGTCCGATTAAAAAAACTAGCCCCCCCCTCTCCAGTGGTTTTTGTCAATCAACCAGCCCTCAGGATGAGAACTGTACCAGGTAGGCTTCTGCAAGGCTCACCCACACCCCTAGCAGCATTGCCAGCACCCCCCAGCTGCAGGGAGCGCTGCCAGATAACCACCCTTCGGTTTGGGTAGGGCCAGCCTGCCTGGAAATGGGGTGGGGTGCCTTGGATTTGCAGGTGGAAGCCTGACTGCGTGGGAGTCAGGGGGAAGAAACACAGAATTAAACAGGGCAGTTTCAGCTGCCACGAAACAGGACAGCTGTGGCAGAGAACTGCTCCTCCGATATCGTTTGTAGAGTTACTTCTATTCAATCAGACCAAACTATCTCCACCATAGTTCTGCTCCTGTTACATTTTTCTAGTACTCATATGCTTTAAATTTAACCTCGTGAACCAATCAATAAAACTCCTACGTGAATTCAATCATTGAAAGTCATATTTCCTTTAATATTACATTCCACTAATCTTACCAGACATCGAATTTGTTATTAATCCACCTTCTGTTGAGACATTGCAATATGCGAGGTTTTGAAGCCCTAGTAGTTTGGGCCACCAGTTGTGTTACACAAGCTGCAACGACCTTTGCGATGAACGGCAGCCCACAATTACGTTCAAAGTTTTGGGTTGTTTGTAACACGTTGGGAAGTGGTAGAAAAGGAGATGTTTAAGTCCAGTTCTTGGATTTAGCTCAACTTTCATCAGAGCTACAAAAACATACAACACTGCGATTTCAAAGGATACCCACAGTGTGTTGGTTGTGTTCAAGCCTGTTCAGAAGTGATTCGTGAATCACTCATGTCCCACCACAGCCCCACACTGATTAACCACGTTATCCTGTTTCTCAGTGTATTTTGGTTATGATGATCGTCAAAATATGATAATAATATAAAAACATTTCAGAGTAAATACAAAAAAATGTTTTTCCACTTGATTTATTTTCATAATAAACCAATTAAAAATACAAAAGACAAGGACCCAAGGTTCAGAGGGCTCCATCATTTAAAAATTTGTCTTTAAATACAAATTCACTCTGTAATATGAATACATATAACATTAGACCTCTAAACATAATGATCTTATTTGCATCTATCAAAAATTTGTATGGAAACAAATTAGCTGAAAAAACTTCCCTGTGACATTGAATGTACATTATTTACAATCAAAAAAAGAACTCATAGCAATATCAATCTCCAAATACCTGCATAAATTGTGTATATTTCATTTCCCTCCCCCCTTACAAAATAATCTGAAGTAGAAAGCGAGATTGTTAAGCTTCATAGTTGCAAAATGGCATGAGACGTTTGCACCTGTAGTGATGCTGTTAGCTTCTGTAATTAAATACATCTGATGTTTTCATATAAAATACAGACATGGCATTGTCCGTTACTGGAATAAATGTTTCGTGTACTCTCAATAGGAGTGTATATTCAATTTTGCACACACAAGAGCTTGTGCTGCAAAAACTGCAGAGGATACCTGGTTATCAAAGTCTAAAACTGCTGTAATTCACCGGTATGAAACAGATACTTGATCATAAAAACTCATACACATGGAATGAAAATGTCCTGCTAAAAGTTAACTGTTGCTTCACAAGTTAAATGATACACGTACAGATTAAACAGAGAAGGTTATAATAACATTACTGCAATGTAAATCGGCAACAGACTGAAAACGTACAGTAAGAAAGAAGTTTGAAACTTTGGCCAATAACCTCAGGAGAAAGTCTTCATAGCATAAGAAGCATGTTCCTTCATGCCTGTATTTTGAAACATGAGTAATATATAACTTTATTTATATGATAACATTTAGCAATTAACAGAAAATCAAAATCCATTCTAAAGCATGAATTCTAACAATTAACTGCAGAAATTAAGTAGCTTTGCAAAATCTTGCTTCAGAATCAAATCATATATACATAACTGAAAAGGTCCCATCACATTTATGAAAATAATCATCCACAGGGTCTCTCTCTCTCTCTTTTTATTTATTAATACGAATTGGGTTCCAATGGCTCATTTTCTTGCTTCACTTGCACGTTAGATGGGAAACCATTCGAACTGGACACTACCATCACAAACGGCTGCTGCTGGAATCTCTGCTCCGACTGCTCAGTATCATCTACTTTGTCACTGTCGTCTTCTTTTACCCCTCTTTGTACGCCAACCTGTTTCGTTTCTGGTGCTTTAATAACCGAAGTGATCACCGTGCCCGATGGATGAGCTACCACCTGTGAGTTGCTAGGCGAAAACGTTACCACAGGGGTAGTGGCACTGAAGGATGGAGACGAAGCCATGTTGACTGTTCCATTGCAAATTGTCTGCACGCTGCTGGTGAGCACCTGCTGAACTTGTGCTGGGCTCAGCACAATTGAGGAAGGAGGCGAGACTGGCTTCTGAGACTGCAGCATGACGTTTTCTTTAAGAACCGTCATGGGTTGTGAAGTAGGAATGGCTTGTAAAATGAATTTTTGGGGCGTTGTTGCTGAGGCTGGATCTGTGCTGGCTATCACTGTAGTAAGAGGCACCGTCTGGAGTGTCACAGCATGCAGCTGCTGATTTCCAGGAGAAACAACCACTGGAACTTGGGTTTGAGTCTGTAAAGTCCTATTAAGATTAGAAAAGATGACAGGGTCAGAACACTTCCACGCTGAGTTTTGAAAAATAATTATAGATTTACTACTGAAAAATCACTTGGCATCATAAACATTTCATTTACCCAGCGGTTCCAGAAGAGGTGGCAGTCGCTCTCCTAATAAAACAAGAACTGGACCTGACCCCTGAATTTAGCAGCACAGTTACCAAAGTAAACGTACCCTGGATGAACACCACTATCATTGCCGAACTGAACAGCCTGCCTTTGAGATGTTCAGTAGCTCATCAGAATACCTAGGAATCTCATCCCAGATGTCCTTCTCAAGCATCAACCAACATCACGAGCATGACCCACTACACATTTGCCATCCATTTCACGAGGTACCCTAAGGAAATTGTAAATCACGAGCCTAAGTAATTCATAAATCAGGCCTCAATTCTCCTGACATTAGTATATACATTTACCTACATGCAAAAGTACCTGCACTGTAACAGTGAGTCTGGTCAGGACCGTCTCCGACTCCCAGGACACACAGTTCTCTAGCTGCCAGGCTTGTACACTCCTTCTGGTAAAGCAACTCAACAGAATTCGCTCCCAAAACATCAGTGTAATTAGAAATGATTCCACCAGTTGCAGGCTCACAGACTTGGGTACCACATTACTTTCTATACAGGTACAGCTGAGAGGGCAACGTTAGAGGATTAACAGCCATATTGCTGAAGTACACTACTACAATGGACAACGGTGACTTAAGAGATGTGGCTGAAACGCATAAACTCCAGTCATGCAAATAAAAACAAAACAAACAAAAAAACCCAAACCACAGCATCACCCTGATGAAGCAAATGATTTCTAGGGCAGGAAAAGAGGAAGGGAAGGGTAACTGCTTTGACACCCTCCCGCAGCTTGCTCGAGCCCATGCCACACTATCTCCGACAATCTTTTTCTTTCCTTCTGCTTGTCCTGCAAAGTTCTCTCCAACCTTCCTGCTTCTCTTCAGTGTTTCCTCCTACCTGCCCTCCTCTCCTTTTTTAGTCTTCAGCTCTCCCTTGTCTGTTCTAGAATATATTTGACACCGACTGAGAACAAGAATAACTATCTCCTCCTCCTCCTCCTCGCTTATTTCTACCCCTACTGAAATCACTTCAGACGGAAAGCAATTTACTGTCAGCATTTGTACTTTCAAGTCCATGCACAATACCACATGCTCTTCCTTCTGAAGACTGGTGCTCTGATATGCTGTCAGGGTTGCCTACCATACATCTACTGTGGAATGTCCTCCCTTCTATAGTCCTTCCACCTGTGTAGTACCGATTTTTTACAGCTCTGTGAAATCCTACTTGCCAGTGTTTAGCCATTGACCAGTCGGATCAAACTCAGCCTATTCAAAACTTCCATTATAACCATGCTCTGGCTATCACAGTTACAACAAAAAGCTTACCAAAGCAGGACTTACGTGATGCTGAAGCTATGGGGCAATGTGGATGCAGATGCTGCTGCTGGCAGTAGTCCAACAGCACAGGGAGCTGCATTCTCCCTTTATTTCTACAGCAGCAGAGACAAGTGAAGGAATATTTGTAGAGGATTTCCCAGGCCCCTCTCAGCTCAGTCCTCTGGGAAAGGCCTCTAGCTGAGCGCCAAAGATTGCTCCAGCAAGAGCAGCTCCGGTAACGCAGCTGGTGTCAGGCTCAGAGCACACCAGTACTCCCCGAGCATCCTCCAGCTGCCAGCCCCTGCTGCAGGCAATCTTTTCCCCACCTCCTATGTGGCTTGCTAACAGAAGGAACAAAATCTGCACCTGTAGCTTTCTCTTCCTCACAAGAAAGAAGGTTGCAGTACCCAGGAATGCTGCCATAGCAAAACAAATCCAAATCCTTGCCCATGAGGCTCCCACACAGGTCTCATCACAGAGGCCACAATAATTTGTGGGACACAAAATTTGATGTGACTGACACCAGAGTCAATTTTGAGCTCCTGTTTCACACAACTGGAGACAGCCCAAGGAAGAAGCTCAGGAAAATGGGGGCTGGCTGGAGGTGAAGCACCAGCTGGAGTGACCGCTTCTTTCTTTCCAGCTTCTGGAGAACTTGGTGCTGCACAGCAAATACCAACAACTCGGCTTAAAGTGCAAGGCTCAGAATGACAGCGCCAAGGCTCACACCAGGTCTGCTAAGGGTTATCAGTGCTCTTTTTTTTTTTCTTTCCCCCAGCAATTCCCCTGGGACCTTGACAGAAAAATCACAAATGTCTGTGTCAGAAGTAGTGACAGGATGAGGGCATCCACTAGCTTTTTTTAAAAATTAAAAGTAAACTACCTACAGTTACACAAACTTGCAGTAAAATCAAAATGTCACACAGACACAGCTCAACCCAGGAAAGTCTACTACAGGGACCAGCAATGCAAGTGGAACAGCTAAGAAGGAAACACAACTGACACTTGCCATCAGAAAAATATTAAAAGTATCAGAATAGATACCAAGCCACCTCTTTAATCCACAAGGAAAATTACTTGAGCCTGAAGGATTAAGATCCAACTCAATAGTTGCAGTTTTGAAAGCAGCACCTGAAACTACTAGCCTGTGCTGGTATGCCATCCAAGTATTACTTTGAAGCTACTTTCTTATTCTTAGCTTCTTTGTTTTAAAACAAAATAGTAAAAAGAAAAGCTTCTAGCTGCTAAATGGCTGTAAAGGACAACCTCAAAAAGTGTGAACTGGATCTAATCAATGCAGAAGGTATTCTGGGAAGCCCTAGCAGCAACAGCTCCAAGAGGACCGAACCAGACCGTTTGTCTCAGCAAACTGTAATTAGTATGTGCATATTGATGCTACACCATTTTATTTCTCCTGAAAGCAAGTCCCATACCGGTACATCATACTGTGACTAATGATTTACTCCAGGAGCTATATCTTCTCCATCAGTCAAGTTATGTATATCTGATATACACATATATAAACATGTATATACACATATATGTATACACACACACAGTGTGAACTTGCTAAAGGGAAAGCACGCAGCAGATGTCTGTACAAGCACAGGATTAAGTAGCACACAGCACCATAAATACACGTTGTTATTTATGCTAATGGTGGCCAAACAAGACATTTGCCTTAATTGGTAAGACTACAGACAACTGTGTGCGTTTACAAACTAAAAATCTATTTGCTCAAACTATTTGCCTTGAATATCACTGAAAAAAATGCAGGTTTGTTTAATCGTTTTGCCTGGTTTACAAAAAAAAAAAAAAAAAAAGGTACACGCTAATTAAGCTGACCTGTTAACACTGGGCTACATTATTTTAGGTGCTTTGAACTGCGTATTTTGCTATGCTTCTGAATTTCACTGCCAATTTCCTAATGGCCTTCCTAGTCTAAGGTACAAATCGATTAGGTGATTACTTTAAAAGTTCCTGCTGAGGTTACAAAAAGAACAAGAACACTGAGCAACGGTGATGAAAAGGAACTGCTGCCATAAAACAATCTGGTTACAACAGAGAAAAGAATGACAAAAATTCTGAAGTCATTTTAGCTTGGCAGAAAACGGTCATCTATTTCTTAGTCCATCTGGTACTGTTAACAGCTTAGAATTGTGCAGTATCATATTAGCTCATCAAGAGGTAACTAGTGATAAAGCAAACAATAAGTGACAGACAGGAGAAACAAGTTTATTCATGGCAATTTATGTGAAATTTATGGAATGGAGAAAGGGAGACAATACAAAAAAAAAATTGAAGCTATAAGCCAAGGTAAAGAAAGTATTTCACAGCACAGTAAGAAAATGAAACAAGGCGGTATTAAGAAACAGAGAGAGGTAACAGAGGAGAATTCCCTCTCCAACATACACATTGTTCAACCTACAGCTACAGGGGAAACGATGGCCTTCAGATAAACGGGCGAATTTCCAGGGACTTTCCCCATTTGTTCAACTAACTGGTTGCAAACAACTCATTCAGTCAAGCTAGGAAGAGCGAGGGCGGTGAAGGGGTGTGGGATGTGCTTGTTAGAACCATTTCAGATGCCTGAGTCAAGAGGCAATCTCTTTTGAGTGACTACAGGAAGCATCAGCCAAATGCAACTCGGGAGCTCTAAGGTCGCTGCAAACTGCTCCACAGCTGTGCTCATGTACATGATCCTCAGAGTCATCCACAACCTGCTCAATACTTCACCTCATAGCCACTGGCCCTTCTACCGCACAAGCCACGCAGACAGGAGCTGCTAAGCAGTCTAGGGGGGAAAATGTCCATGAGAGGTAGAAAGGCACCTGATGCCTTTATGCCCAGTCTGAGCACAGCCCCCTCCGAAGGGAGGGCAGAACTTGCCTGTTCTTATCTAGCTCTTTGCCTGAACAAGGTAATCTCTTACGTCATGAGGACAGAGACAAAGGACTCAACTTTCAAGTCTGGTGTCCTTGTTACTGACCCACACAGTCTTACACTCTTCTCTCCAGAATTCTTCAAAACTGCGCGCTCACCCGAACTAAAACTCGGAAACTCTGCTACTAACAGAGACCCGCAGAAACCCCACCTCTTTCGACACTGCCAGAGACATGGGAAGAGAGCTCCTGTGGATAGCTTCTCATTGTGCAGAAACAAAAATTAATCTGTCCAGATGACTTTGAAGTCGCTTCTGCCATAAGCAGCCTTCTTCCAACCTACCACAGAAATTAAATCAGAAATGGGCTTAAGAAAAGGTCTCCTCAGCTGCAGGAAAATCAAATCAAAATGTTTGGTTATAACCACTCTTCGCTGTGATGGAAGTGGTCCCTATTGTAAATGTGTTCTGAGAAACACATCCTGCTGTAAGCTAAATGAGAGTTTCTTGTAGAAGCCCACTGAGATCACATTAGCCTATTCCTGACCAACCAAAACGTAGTCAAGCCTTCACTTAAGAGACAACAGAGATCAGCTCTTTGCAACAATCTTCTGCTTCCCTTCCTTTGGGGAAGGCTACAGCAGCGGTGAGCCAGATACCACTGTATCTGCTAGTCAGTGTACTGGAGAGCTTCTACTGCAGGCCTTCCTTTGGAGCACGACGACCCACCTTGTTGCACCGACGGAAGACTCCCGTCTAACTGCAAACAGAAGCAAAGCACGTGCACTGATGCCGGCCGATCAAAGTAAGGCCTTCCAAATACTTGCCAGGAATTGTTTCCGATTATCTGGAAGTCCTCAGCTGGCATCGTATTCCTTCGCTCGTGTTCCCCATCAAGTCCCAGGGAGCCCTAGTGAGCTCTTTACCGAGACTGACACCTGTGACAGTTTTTATTCAGCATACCTAAAGGAACAGCAGGAGTGATGGGCTACAACATTAGCTGACATCGTGCAGATTTGACTCTCGCCAAATTCAGGGAAAAAGGACTGAAAGCAGACGGTCAGTGCAAAATCTCAATAGGACAGTGCCAGACCGCCTCCCTGTGTCTGTGTGGTTATGCAAGCTCGAGTAAAAAACAATATAGATAGGGTGTAAAGTGAGATGACAGAACATAATGGTGACATTCGCTGCACAACTTACACAAGCTAACGTCTATACATGGCACAAGATGAAGACACTTCATTTGAAACAGCACCTGTAATCACATTTTCAGAGTTGATAAACTCATGCTAGACAAATCTGTCTATTTTTCAGCATCAGCATAGCTGCAGTCAGACCACCAATACATCACAGCCTAGACACAGAAACAGATTATGGAACAACAGCAGAAACCCTATGTGTCTGCCAGGGGCAGACATGGCTTTCAAAGGTCTCTTCCCTCTGCTTATCAGGACAATCCACCGTGTTGGCATATTGTTGGCTTCATCGCTGTTCTTACAGAGAATGCTCATGCCCAGAAAAAAAGACGATTCACCTTCAACTACTTCCTTGTCTTCTTGAATGAGGATCTTGCCACTGTGGTCCACGCTTGTGTCACCTTCAGGATGAATTACTGCAATGTCTTCTACCCCAAAGGTTACAAAAAGGTCAAGATGAAAGCTGTAGCTGGTTCATCATGTAGCGGTTCTCCAGTTTAGAAGCGAACACAAAGCATATTCCACTGGTCCTCTGTGGTCTGTATTAGCTTTTCCCCCAGCTACAGAACAGAGTCAGGATACTGATCTTCTAACATGCTCTGCCCAAGCTATCACAATGACGACTTGAAAATACAGAAAAGAAACAATAAACTGAATTTTGATAGAAACATTGTGTTTAAAATCTGAAGTCTGCTAAAGCATTGCACAGGATCTGTCAGCAGTCAGCTAATCACAAGTTTCTTGGTATACAGAGCTGCCAGCTAGGAGATTCAGCTATGTCCATACAGTAAATCGCAAATAGAGACATACAATCTTAAATTACTCACAGTATGATCTTCTCTGAAACGTTAGTAACATGAGAACCTCTTTTAACTCCATCCAGAAGACACTCCATCTTACATCACTATTACTCTAGACTAAAGATAAATGAAAATGCATCTTTCTTTATCTGCAGCCCCAGACATTTAAGGGAGCCACTTAATTGCCCAAACACAGGAACCTTAGAGCCCTGTATGATGTCCTAGACAAGGTAAGTCCCTAGCCTTACAGGGAAAGTACACTTTATGGAGCAACGGAAAGGATGCCTTTTACGCTCAGAATGACCCAGTGCACACAGACCTGAATCCCAGGCCTACTGGCCTGGGATAAGGAACTGTCTGGATGGTCGCACTCAAAGAGTTGCAGTCAATGGCTCGATGGCCAAGTGGAGACCAGCGACGAGTCATGTTCCACAGGGGTCAGCTATTGGGACCGGCACTGTTCAACATCTTTGTCGGCGACATGGACAGTGGGATCGAGTGCACCCTCAGCAAGTTTGCTGACGACACCAAGCTGTGTGGTTGACATGCTGGAGGGAAGGGATGCCATCCAGAGGGACCTTGACAGGCTGGAGATACGGGCCTGTGTGAACCTCAAGAAGTTCAACAAGGCCGAGTGCAAGGTCCTGCACATGGGTCGGGGCAATCCCAAGCATAAATACAGGCTGGGTGATGGGTGGATTGAGAGCAGCCCTGTGGAGAAGGACTTGGAGGTATTAGTGGATGAAAAACTGAATAGGAACCAGCAATGTGGGCTCACAGCCCAGAAAGCCAACTGCATCCTGGGCTGCATCAAAACAAGTGTGACCAGCAGGTCGAGGGAAGAGATTCTCCTCCTCTACTCCACTCTTGTGAGACTCCACCTGGAGTACTGTGTTCAGCTCTGGGGGCCCCAACATAAGAAGGACATGGACCTGTTGGAGTGAGTCCACAGGAGGCCACAAATATGATCAGAGGGCTGGAGCACCTCTCCTATGAAGACAGGCTGAGAGAGTTGGGGTTGTTCAGCCCCGAGAAGGGAAGGCTCCAGGAGACCTTACAGCAGCCTTCCCGTACCTAAAGGGGGCCTACAAGAAAGCTGGAGAGGGACTCTTTATCAGGGAGTGTAGTGATAGGATGAGGGGTAACGGTTTTAAACTGAAACAGGGTAGATTTAGATTAGGTATTAGGCAGAAATTCTTCATTGTGAGGGTGGTGAGACACTGGCACAGGCTGCCCAGAGAGGCTGTGGGTGCCCCATCCCTGGCAGTGTCCAAGGCCA
>JAVKLA010000008.1:28125351-28144441 GCA_034782735.1 Sagittarius serpentarius
AAGGTGTCCCTGCCCATGGCAGGGGGGTTGGAACTAGGTGATCTTTAAGGTCCCTTCCAACCCAAACCATTCTGTGACACTTCAGTGCCTCTGAATTCCAAGCTACAACATAATTACTCCAATAAACCAGATATTCTGGTTAACCAGTTATTCTAGCTTAAACAGAACAATTTTACAAGCACTACAATTCAGAGGGACTTTTTTTTTTTGATTCCTTAAAAAAGCTGGCTCATTGGAAAAAGAAAAATGCTCATCCAGAGAGGCATTTTTGTGTTATCACTGGAAACACGTGGAGCCAAATTGAGCTCCCAGTTACACGACTGGAGACTGCAATAACTGCTTGCAAACACTGAACCACAGAGGTTAGACCTGCAGAACAGCAGTGAGTTTGCAATTCCAGATATTCCCACTGCGGATACTAGGGTGTCTTCCCCAGTCAGCAAAACCCAGTTTGCATGACCTGACCCTGCTCCTGCCCTGTTTCCTAAGCTTGGGTTAGCACCACCTGACAGCCTTTCTTTTTAAGCACTGGGGCTGAAGAAGAGGCATCTGTCCCTGGCAAGCAACACTTCTCCTTGTCTCCCCTGCATACAGCAGCACCAAAACTTGTATAAAAAAGCCAGTCAAACGCCATCCAAAAGCCAAGACCTTTCCACTTCAGAGTAAGACACAACCCTTCCCTCAGAGTACACAAAACTCTGCACAAGCTTTGTGCAGCTATAAAGGAAGCCACTGCCTGTCTCCTGTGAAGAACCAACCCCTGATTGTCACTGGCATGCCAATTTTTTTGAGAAATACGAAGAGGCCCTAGGGAACAGCTGCCACGCTCTCCCAGTGGTGCTCTGGGAATAGACTTTACCAGGCAATGCTGCCTAGCGCAGGGGAGGGATGGTGACACAAGCCCTTCACAACATTCTTCAAATATGATTCTTTCGCAAGTCATCAGCAGAGAAGATGCATATTCTCTGAAGGATACGGTTAAGTGTTAAGAAGCCAATTGTTCTGACCTCAAAAATCCTCAATATTTTCTCTATATTCTTTTTCTTCTCACAACACAACAGAAGGAAATTGCTGCAGAGGGAAGACCGTTTATTTCCATGAAGAACAGGGAAGAACATTTATATGAATAAAACTTTAGAAGCTACAATGCATAAGACAAATTATATGGGTCCAAGATGTTCACGCTTCAAGGCAAAGCCCAACCACTAACCTGTATGCATCAGAAAGCCTTCTGAGAATCATTCCCAAACCCTGGCTGCCGTTTTGGCCAAATGACCTTGACTATCTATATGCCCCAACCTCTGAACACCAACTGGCAACCGATATTGCTATTTGTCCTCATGTTTCCTTATAAAACTACTATAAAGGGACTCCAGCTACACCCCTGCAGAGAGTGTGCATACATCAGGTTTGTCAGCCCTTATTCTATAACGGCAATCGTACCTGCTATACATTTTCAAATCACGTAGACCATTCATTTCAACCCTTACGGAAGCCCCATTGCAGCAATTCAGAACGTGTACACAAACACCTTAAACTGCTAGAGATTTATAGCTATTTGAACAAACTAACCCAAAATCCAGTTCCTCTGTTTCAGCCTTGCTAAAAAACAAGACCTAAATACATGTTGTCTGCCATTCCACCTCACCAAATTATCTGGAGTTTGCATTTCGAAACTGAGCAGAAATGCATGTGTCATAAATTGTATTTTTAGAGCATGGAATAGGCAGTGACTACTGCACAGGACTCATCAACACCTTGGTCTGCACCTTGGCCCATCCAGGTTAAAAGCACACCAAAAAAATCTGGGTTGTAGTTTTTCTTTTCACTCTAACTGCTCAGACACCTTAGTACATTCTTTCTTAATTAGCAATACGTCTATACCATTCAGTAATTACATAGTGTACTGAAAAGATAAGATGGGTCTTTTTTTTGGCCTTCATCTGAGACACTGTCATCTTGGCTAAGGAAAGTGCAATTGAAGACTTTAAGGAATAATGTTTTAAGTGACAAACAATGGATTAGAACCAACACAACACAGAACTCTAAGGCTTTAAGGCTTTTACTTCATTTGAACTTCACACATATATCATCTCTACTACTTTTTTCCCCTTAGCTTATTGCCCAAGGTCCGATTGTGAAGTACCATAATGCAATAACTGGATGTCATAATGTCACTGAGCAGCTTTCCCAATGTTAGGCTGGACTTCTTGCCTGCCTTATTAGGTCTTACAGATACTTCTGTTTGTTGTTACCATTTTTTATACCTTCTATACTGTTGATACTGGTTTTGATACACAATGTAGTGTAGGTCTAGCCTAGACCTGTTTAACTCTGTGAATTGCTGAACCTTCCCTCTATTAATGTTTAATAGCATTATTCTACTGACTTAAATGGTATGGTGTAGCTTCAACTATGTCTGGACTTGTTTCCTTTTACTATATTGCCCTAGTCAATTTTTATTAATAATTAAATCTTTCATCAACCCTGAAATCATAGGGTTGCACTGTACAGAGTAGCTTAATTCCTAAGCTTTAAAAACTTACAAGATACCACCTTGATGCAATTTTTATTGATTTTCTAAATTAATTCCAAAACTGTTTTTTTGGGGGTCAAATTCTTCGTAATTATCTTTCACATAAACTTCTGATCAAATATAACCCTTCCCCACCCTATGTGCATCTTGAATTCTAGCTGGTTAGAACAATAAGCGAAATACAATTTTATTTCAAATCATGCATTTTAGAATTAAAAGACAAATGAAACCAGATATTGTCTACTTAAACATGGTAATTCTAGTTTTTTTTACAGTGCCTACCAGTAACTATGAAAAATATTTTTGTTTTCATGGCCCAATGTATTTATTCCCTCACAGTCTTTACTAACCAGTGAATTTCCCTTTTCAGTGTGATTTTTTCATATTGCAGCATCAATAAAAACATTTTGTAATTTTTAGGGAAATTAAAAAAAAAAAACAACAAACAGGATTCAAACCAGGAAGTGCAGGGATAATTTTAAAGTTTGGGGGTTTTTTACTCCAAGTAAAGACGAGATAACATAACCTTTTTTCTCCATTGAAGCTGCAGTCTTGGTTTGTCATTTCCTATATATAAATCTTCAGCTTCCTCAACTACTTGGTTAACTCCTAAAGCGTTTCTTATTGATTCTATTATATCATTCACTAGAGGATGATCTAAAGAGTTTCAGTTCTTCTTTCAGTTCTTCTGAAAAACCTAGCTGTTATTGCTATTCTAGATTTTCCTTTTATGTAAGTGGAGTTTTAATAACTGACTAGCTTTTACAGCATCTCTCTAGTAGCAGAGGTGAGAGAACAAAACTTATTCTTTGGAAATGAAGAAATGATTTGGTCTCATTAGTGTCATTACTTCTCTCTGACAAAACTGCATGTTTACCCACAGATAGTCAGTACCACTCCAAATCTATTGGTGGCTTTGGATGTAATTTTCAAAGGAAAGAACAGAGGCAGTGATAAGCATTATAAGTGATGTTAAAACAGCAAATCTCAAAAAAAAGTGGTGTTCAAAATTAACTAAAGAATGTGCGGCTCCTTAATTATATCCTGAAGCTTTCCTGAAACAGCTTTAAGGTCCGGAATCACCACATACAACTCTGACATTCCTGTGAGAGGCCTAGCTTACAAGAATATTTATTTGTTTTAGGCCTTTGTAGCCAGTGGAGATGAACAAACTCCATGAGGGGATGCCTCAGGCTAGGGTAAAACCAGGCTTAAGTGATTGTTTTTAAAGTCTCTTCAATTAGGATGCTGCTATTAACAGGTAGGTGCAAAGGAGTCAATGATGCTTAAACACTGTGTAGTGTTAGACAGTTGACTTACAAATGAAGTGTGGAAGCATGACTGTCTCCCAAACCAGTCTGCCGATACACAGCTCCCATGAGATTATTCCCTTAATGGTTTTCTAAAGTCACAAGAACATGCTCTTGTAACAGCAGCAAAATACTACAGTAGATAACAGAGAGCTTGTCGTAACCCTGGACAATGCAAAAGATGAAAGAGATGACCAAAACTTCTTAAGAAAAATTAAGACGCAAGAAGGAAAATCTTTTTGAAGGGATCATGCAGACACACCGTCTTCAAAAGTGAAGACACCAGTCAGTGAAAAAGCAGAGCCATGAAAACGCTGCCTCTGCTGCACGACAGAACTGATGATACCAGTTTTAAAGAGAAGTTGTGTATTTTTCCTCTCTAAAGGATTTGCATGAGGCCTAACACCACAGGAAAGACGTGCTTCCCTCCACCAAAGGCAGAGCATTTATAAGCATACATGTTGCAGTATGCTGTATTAACTCCCAGTTCCTAGGATCAGCCACAGACACTGTTTCACTTCAACCAAATTGGGAGACGAGCATTTTTGTTGAAGCACAACAAAAAAAAAAATCTAGTCTACCTAGCCATCATCCCATGAATTTATTATTATTCATACATTATCTTCTGTACATGTTCTTACCTCATATTCTGAACCGAGGGATTTAACGTCTCATCCGGAACATTACTGGTTACAGCTGCATGTCCTTCTGTGAGGGACTGCAACGGCTGCATTACGTGAACTGTCCGAAAAAGCTGAGTGGGATGTACTGGCTGCGGAGATTGCATTGTCCTCAAAACTTCTGAAGTCAAGCCAGGTGTCTGCTGCTGTACAACTTCTACGTGCTCCTTAGGCTTCGCAGGCTTTGAGTTTCCTGTTTTTAGCACTGTGGTTGATCCTCCCTTTGTTCCTGCGTTTGTGGACGCTCTAGTTCTGCTCGACTGGTTTCTATTGGCCACAGGAGTTGAAAGCAGAGTTGAATCTGACGATTCAGTGCTAGGGCTTGCATCTTCATCATCTATATAGATGAGATCTTTTGGCATTTCTTTAAATTGATATACTAGGCGCTGACCTTCTACTTTAGCCAGTATTCCTCTTTGGTAATAGTATCTGTTGAAAGCATACACACATCAAGTTACACAGTGTTGGGGTTTTTTTTGCGGGGGGGAGAAAGGCAACAAAACCCCCAGAAAATAAGACCAGCAGTAACAAGTAAACAATACTTTAAGTGCCTAGTTTCTTCATTATAAAGGAGTGGACAATTTAACAGCATATTTTTTCCTCAAACAACTTTCATTTACTGGTATTTCTTGTCACCTTTTAATTTCAACCTCAGATAACTCTGAGGAGAAAGAGAAGAACTCCATGACTTGGCAGCTCTGCTATCAACTCAAACTCTTTAAAAGTTGCATGAAACTTGTAATTCTCCTCTGGACTCATACAGTTCTTCCAGTTACCTGAATTCACGCTTATTCACCAGTGAGCACAGGCAGACATTTTAGCTACAACAAAGCAAAGGGAACAGGACAGGAGAGCACTACTTCTGTTATATTTACAAATTAATATGACAATTTGAAATTACGCACAGCGAGGTAAGGGGTGAAGGGAAATAAAAAGAAATGCATGGCTGCTCAGTTGGACAATTATCAGTCAGCAGATAAGATTGCAGCTTCATGGATGTCTGCTTATTTTGCAGTCTTTTATGCATGAGAAAAGTCCCAGCCTGATAGGCAGAGGCACACGATAAAACGTTTTAAAACCGTCTGTACACGCAAGTTCAGAGAAGCACAACTACACCTGAATTCTAAAACTGTATCTTCCACTGGAAACAGGATCATTTGCAAAAAGTAGAAATAATTTCATTAATACAACTGAGTTTAGGATATTTTGGAGAAAAGTGATTCCAATTTTCTGTAAAAGGCTTGCCCCACTTGGAATATTCAGTCTCTTACTTTGTGGCTGACTGTGAAGATGCAGTTTTTTGCAGCAGCACTGAAAATGTCTGAGCTGAGCCTGAAAATCACTGATTTGGGGTTGAGGTTAGTAAGGGTTACGTTTAATTAGCTGTCCTGGTTTTGGCTGGGATAGAGTTAATCTTCTTCCTAGTAGCTGGTACAGTGCTGTGTTTTAGTTGTTGCTACGTAGCACTTATCCTAAGCTAAGGATTTTTCAGTTTCCCATGCTCTGCCAGCAAGCAGGAACACAGGAAGCTGGGAGGGAACACGGCCAGGACAGCTGACCCGAACTAGCCAAAGGGATATTCCATACCATAGGTCGGCATGCTCAGCATATAAACTGGGGGGAGTTGGCTGGGAGGGGCGGATCGCTGCTTGGGCATTGGTCAGCAGGTGGTGAGCAACTGCACTGTGCATCACTTGTCTTTTCTTGGGTCTGATTTATCTCTTTTTTTTAATATTCATTTTCATTACACTTATTATTATTGTATTTTATTATTATTCTTGATGTTATTATATTCTGTTTTAGTTATTAAACCGTTCTTCTCTCAACCCAACAGTTTTATTACTTTTTTTTCCCTATTCTCCTCCCCATCCCACTGGGAGTGGGAAGGAGCGAGTGAATGGCTGTGTGGTACTTAGTTGCCGGCTGGGGTTAAACCACGACATTAGCTTATTTATTTTGCTGAAATAAGGTCTTCATTTCCCAAACTGACAGAATACTCTTTTCTGTTGTTATGCACATTAGACGAGGTATTTAACACATGCAAATACTAAGGCAAAAACCCATTCTATTATTAAAAATGCACATACCTGAGAGCTCTACCCATTGTTTCATAATTCATGTCAGGTTTGTTTTTGTGTTTTCCCCACAACCTTGACACAGCCTTGGAATCTACCAGTTTGAAAATGCCCTTCTCTCTTTGAGTCCATTTGATGTATTTAGGACATGTAGCTTTGTCCTGGAGCAGTGCTAGTAAGAACTCCCAGAGATAAATTGTATTTCCTAAAAGAAAAAAATATTTCAGGACACAGAAAAAAAAAATTATTAGTTGACATTATTTTATTAACGATGTAAATCATCTAAAAAGTTAAGAAGCTGGTCTCTTTATGAATACACTGTAATTAATATATCATCAAGACTAGGAAATAGTGATGGAAGGGCATGGGAAGGGATTCTTGTTAGTCACCACAGTCTGGGTGCCCCAACACCCTAGCCACTGTCTGTAACTTCCAGCGTCAGGTACCAGTCAACCTACAGTCACCCACGTTAGACAGCACCTACGTGAACACTTCCCTCCTGCCTAATCCAGTTACAGCAGCAGTCACTATTGCTTCACCTCAAATAGGAACACGTCCAGGTCCATCCTCTGAAAACGCTGGAAATTAAGCCCTTGCTTAAATACTCTGCTGAATTGAGGTGTTATAATCCTTTAAAAGGCTAAACAAAATCCTTACTTTTAACAATTAGATTTATATGAGGCAATCAGTGGCATATGCTGAGGTAGGCAAACCTTCAAGAATAAAGTTCAGAAAAAGATTTTTTTTTTAAATCCAGTGAGTGCTTGCACTTGCTGGTAGACAACATTCAAATTTCATTTTACAGAAAAGGAGGCACACTTATATATGGAAATCCATCACATCTGTTCAGTGTTTACCACATAAAGAAACAGTATTAAAATCACAGATTGTGAATACTTAAAAATACTACAAAATTTGCAGATTCTTTTTTTTCCAAAAGCACATTTAAGGAGTCTAAAGTCATTTAACTAATGAGATCCTTTTTCCTGCTTTTTTTAAGGCTTTTGGGGTCTGATGCTCTTTTGGACACTTGAAGCTGCACATAAACTTCTTAGTGATATGTTGTTAGTCTGAGAAAGGAAGAAAAACTTCTTGTATGAAAGTGCCACCTCCCACAGGTGGCTGTGCAAAACCACAGCAAGGGACATCATGTGCAGATTTCTTAAGTTTCACAAAAAATGATGCCCAGTGCATCAAAAGGTGACAGGATCCCTTTTGTTAACTTCAATTCAACCTGGCAGTTTTTTCAACTTCAATAATCACCGGTCTAAACTTTTTTCAACAAGAGGAGGCATTTTACACATTAAAACTCCCATACTACTGTATTATAATCTGTATTTTGCAAATATTCAGCAAAGTAATTAGCACTGGCAGTACAAAATGTTAGCAGCTCTTTCAGCAGGTGGAAACTTGAAAAGTGAGCATCCTTAGAGAAAAAACACTGCCTTTGAACAAATGTCTCAGCTTACATGAAACAGTCAGCCTGTTTGCCTTCGGATACCCTGAAGGCAAAGGTTAAGGCTGCTTAGGCAAGACACGCTGTCAGCCAGGAGTGAAAGCATTCTCAGCCACTTACCATCTAATCCAGGGTGCGTTTGTTGTAGTCTAGACTAAAAATGCTTAGCTGCATCAAGGCAATCTGAAAATTTGTGACTGCTTAGCCACTGAAAATCACTCTGAAGAGGACAGTCTGCAAAACCCAGGTCTGCTTTGCTCAGAGGCAGAAGTTTTAACCTCCTCTGAGTCACAGCAGCAGAAGAAATACGTAGAAAACACGGTTTTCTCCACCTACCACATCCAATAATTATATGGAGGGCTTGGTATTTTAGCATACACGTTGCCCTTAGGGGAACATTGAGGATACTGAGAGACAGGCAACTCTCATGATTTTCTAGCTGCTTCCCTGCCCTGGCCAGTTATATTAATATCCTTTTCACTTCAATGCTACCTTCCTCAAAAATGCAAACCAAATGCTCTTGTTATAGCTTTTTTTCATAACAGGCAGTGGTTTCAGGCAACACGCTCCTTTTTAATTCCTTCTGAATTAGTAATTTTGTAACAATGGACAAATGTGAAATATGGTGTATCCTTGCTATTATCAACAGAAGCATTAGACTCTTTCGCCTTTTAATTTTGCGGCTAGCTGCTTTAATATTTTCTATTATTTCATTTGAGCACTACTTGGAGGTTCCTCTGATACCTTACTTTCATTTTTACTTAAAAATCAGGTTTTAATTAAAAAAAAAAAAAAAGCAACACTGCATACTCAAAATTGCTGGCATTAACCTGTTAAATATTTATGGCTTGCTAACCGGGTTTTCTTCCTGTTTTGAAGAGGGATTTTCTGCAATAAGAAAAAAAACCATACTCATTTGTCAGTGTAGCAATTTTTCTGATTTCAAAAGAGTCTGACGTGCTTATGCCACCACCTTCCAGGTTTGGCTGGGCTTCTGTCCTGGCAAGTACTGCACACGTGCAAGCACAACAGTCCCTAGGCATGCACGCAGGCACTTCTGGTGACACACGGGAAGCTGACTTTCAGCTCCCGTGGAGTGCAGCAGAACTCGGTGGGGGCCGGGGCACCAGGCTGCCATTCAGATGTCAGCCCAGGCACGGGTGTGGGCGCTGGACCTAACAGCAAAGCATCCGAGTTGTTGACAAAACTGACAGGCACTACTGAACAGTTCAGTCTGGAGGATATGATTTATTATATCAGTTATGTGGTATTTATTTTCTTTCTTCCTTTTAAACACAGGAGCAATGAAAGATGTAACAAAACCTCAAGTTTTCTGCCCAAGTCTTCAAGCTGTGTTACAACTTTCCTCAAAATTCAGGGCTTGGTACTTCCTGCTGCCAAGTGGCAGCTTTGATTAGCTCCTCATGCAGAATTAAGACACACGCAGATGGAAGATGTTTTCAAAGATCATCTGTCAAAATAACCACAGCCCAAGAAACACTAATACAATGCAAAATGCTCCCCAAGACTTTACTCAAAACGCAGCAGCCTCTGCAGGGGGTTAAAGAGTTTCCAAGAACTCTTGCAACTGAAGTGACAAATACATTACTCTCCCTAGGAACTGGGTATTTCACCGAGAAATCTTACGCGCTATTTTTTTACTTGCCTTCAGATGAGATGTTAACCATCCCAGAGCATAAGACCTGGTTTTGCATCACAAAAGTACTAGTGAACTTTCTCTTTTTACAGGTCATTCAGAAACAATGTTCTTTTAAAAACTTCAGTGACAACTCTTTGACTTACCCTTTCCATCTTTGTTCTTCTTTTTCACAGATATGTTTGGAGTTGTAGTAGGGGATTCAGGACGAGATGGTTTCGGCTTCTTCCCTGAAATAAACCACCAGTAAGTCAACAGTAGCTTAAAAAAAAGGAAATAAAAAAGAACAAGGACCTAAAAAGGGAAGAGATTTATTTCCCCAACTCAGAGAGGATTCAATTTGTAGTAAGTTAGGAGCTCAGTTCTGTGCTGAGTTTTTCAACTTCTACAGCAGGATTGGATCCCGTACACTTAGTGTACTTCTAAAGATTACGCTCACTTTTCTAAAGCCCATGTACCTTGGAAATTTCTGTCGCTTTTTAGGTATTCTTAAGAGCACTTAAAAAAGAAAAGGTGACAAGAATAAGCTGTGAGCAAGAGTTTAAACAGGAAAAGCTAGACAAAATACAGAGCGCTATGTTGTTCACTCATCACCAAAACGGAATTTAGGGATAAAGCAAGATTGTGTGCTTATTTAATAGACTGGAAGACTCCACTGAGCAGCAAACTACACTGTCATGGGAAGAAAACATTTTTCAGTCCTACTGTCTTTTACATCTTTCTCAACAGTGGCTACAGGTAAAGGAAAGTCACTTCTTTGTTTGTTAAGACCAGCAGACCCAGTAACAGGCTCTGAAAAAAACACCAGTTTTTAGTCACAATCATGGTGGCTCTATCCGGTGAGGAAGACAGAAAGGAAGAAGTTAGTTACAACTGATGACAAGAATGAAGAGCATTCATTTGAAAATGTTGAGAAATCAACTACCCAAACATAAGTGGAGTAAAAAATGTTAAGTCACGTCGTAGTATTTTTCAATCTAAAACCTTGAACCTACTCCTTTATTAGTTCTCATTCCCTGCAATGGCAGCTTTTACATGTAATGTAATTAATCAGAAACCTTCAGAACTTTGTTATGAAATAAAAATTTCTCTTATCAGGTTTTGCAGCGACCCCTTAGTACACTGACAATACCTAAAATATTCATGTACTACCTTTGCTCTTTGGAGAGGCAGAATAGACCAAGCAGGCACGGGGCTCAGAGAAACATATTTCTAACCCAAACAGCATACTGTCATAATTAAAGATCTAAATATTTTTCTTTTTCTGTATTTATTGCATTTCCAAAGAGTTTATGTTCTAAGGAGGCAAGACCAATAGGTCTGTGCAATCCCATACACTATGACGTTCCACTTTTGGTTTTGTTTTTAGGGACTGTTTTCGCAAGGAAACGGCTCTGCTGCAGAGTAGGAGTGCAGGTTTTTCACTAGCTCTGAAAAAAAAAACGCTCAGTGCCAGCCTGCGCTGTCTGCTTTGTTCTAGACTTCCCAGTATCTATAAAGAAGTCATAAGAAACACTGGCTTGAGCACTAGCCTTTTAACATTAGCAGTCTTGCTAAGTTCACCTTTGCACCTTTTCTTTCTCTCTCTTTTTTTGACAGGGCATGGGGCAGGACGGATAGCTAGTTGAGAGAGCTACAGTCTGGAAACTCTAGTAATGCCCGGAGTCCTCTAATTTTCTTGCTTCTATTCAAACAGGATTCATGACTGAGGATGGGACACAAAGTTCAGCCATCGTCTTGGCCAGTAATGTCTTCCTTGATTGGAGTGAAGATGGGAGGGAAGGAAATCCTACAATATTGGGGTTTGTTGTACGTCAGCATATGAAAGCATAAAGAACTATTGGAGTACATTTTTAGCGGCTTTGATGCACTCACCACTATTGGTTGCATGAATGTCTCTTTTCCCTAAAATGTCTAGATGAAGTCAGTCTTGTACAGCTCAGCTTCTACTACACAAGAAGTCCCACAGGGTAGCTTTGGCTACGTGCTTTTCTCCCTTTAGAGCTGTGTCATGGGAAGACTCTGTTGGGTGCTCATCTTGCTTCCCCTCTCGTACAGGTGTAAATGTACGCCAATAAGGAGTGGGGAGTGTTATTTTGATGTCATTAATTACCTTGTGTCCAAATGAGATCAGGTCTTAAAAGAAAATGAAGTGGATGAGGGCTCAATTAGGTCATGACTGAACTAATGCTGTCAACTTCAGGACATGTAAGTACCTATCACATATAGTTTATGTACTTCTGAGTAGGGATAACCTAGGCTACTAAATATGAATACTACTGCTATAGCAATTCTAGGTTTTCTTACTTCAGCCTAGACTACTTCAGGACATTCTATTTGGGCAATCCTCTGCCAGAAACCCACCCAAACTTAGAAATCAGTGAAGAATGTGAAACTCGTTTACAGAAAGATATAGATGTTACTGCTCTGTATCAAGGCTAGAGATACTCAAGATGATGGTTTTAGACCACACTGTGAGCTATAATCTCCAGGCACTGACTGATACCATCAAAAACACAGTTAACAGAGACACACAAGATATGTTTCCTTTGTTTAAAAGAAGATATTTTCTGAAAGCACATTAAGCGTTAGCACACTTCCTCCTTTCGTTCAATAGAGCATGAATTTGTTACCTTTCAGAGTACATCACTAAATTCCTTTTTAGGAGAGAATTTTACAAAGAGGAAGGGTGAAGAATGTGCAAGAATTAAGCCTTATGTGGGGCTACCATAATTTTGTACAGCCAATTGAATTTATAATTGGTATTTCCACTTTCCTCTTTTCATGGTTGCGTAACACTCCAGGCTAGAAATTCATGCAATACTTAGACAGCTCATCCTGATTAAATATTTTACACCACACCAAAAAAAGTTCAATACATTTTCTTGCACTGTTTCTTTTAAACAAAAACCACTGAAAAAAGTATGCAAAACCATAATAAACAGTATATATATAAAACATAATGTGTATATAACTTATGTGACCACCTACTGCCAGACACCTCCCATAGCAAAAACGGGACTGAAGGTATTAGTATAGCAAATTTCCAAGTTTCTTTCTCTGACATCCCTTTGTTTTTCCTGTCTTTCCAATCTGTAGGTCAGCAGCTCAGTGCTCAGACACTGATGAGTACACACATCATGCTGAGTATGGGTTTGGAGTTGTGCAGATGGATGGATACAGCTCTCCTGCTGCAGCAATAAGGCCCACAAGGAAAGGAAGTGCAATCACCCCATGACTTCTGGAGAACATTTTCTTGGAGGAGCTGTACATGGCAGTGCCATTCTGGCTCAGTTAGCTGGCAATGCTCTGCACAATACAACCCTGTAAATGTAGCTGATGGGTTAAATATGCTAGAATTCTATAAAATCATGAGTGGTATGGACAGGGCAAAACGACCATGGTCCTTTGCTGTGCCACAAAACTGACCAAAGGAAGGGAAACAGATAGCACTTTAAAAAAACCAAACAAAACAACACAAAACCTAAAGAACCCCACCCACACACCACATATCATCCTAAAGTGCACTACAAAATAAATAACATTTTGCAGCAATTGTTGTACACCAATGCCTTACAAATCCCTCAACATTTTGAAGTAACACTTCAACATCACTCAGACCATACCATCTACCTCATGAAGTCTCAACTTTGTTGGAAACTAGTAGTTAGTGAAACACTAAGAGGATGCATTTTTTCTAGTATTTTTTCTATCTGATGTAACTGTCAAAACCAAAGACATTTGCTGTGAAGCAACTGGTTTTCTAACCTACAGCTAGGGAGGAGGAAGGAGTGGGAGTAAGCAGAAGCACAACACAAAAGAGAGCATGAAAGCATCAAGCCAAAGAAGTTGAATGTCTGGCAGACAGTAGCCCCTTGTTTTGACCCACATAGCAGCCAACATTAAAAAGAAGAAGAAAAGAAAAGAACAAAACCAAAAAAACAGTTTAAAATCCTCTTACAGTTGGTTATCTCACAGTAGTGCACACAGCACGGTAGTTTCCCCAGCAGCATTCTTGGGGCAGCTGCTGGTAAAGCTCTCCTCCACAGCAGTTTCAGTTCAGCTTTCTTACAGGAATCGGAGACTTCCCGACCCACACCCATCCCACCAGTCCTTGTGACACACACAGGGCTCAGGAGGCTGCCCCAAGATCTCCGCAGGCCGATACACTCTCTCTCACACATAACAACTCCCAACACTTGGAAGTAGCAGCCAAAGCAGCCGCAAAAACGCACTCTCATTCAGCAATACGGCTGGGTAGCAGGAGCCCTGTTCTGGAAGACTTTTATTTCACAGGGGAACTTGTCAAAGTCCTCATGCTCTGATTCAGCCCTAGGATTAGTTCCAGAAACATAATTCTCCTGGTTTCTTTTTCTTTTTTTTAAACGTGTTGCAACAGCACCTTACAACTGCCTGCGCTGCATGACTCTTTCCCACTGTAGACATCAGCTTTGGACCTCTGATGGGGTCTATGCTGAATCAGGGTGGGAAACAGGAGCAGAAGGTCTGAGTAACACCACTTCATTACTCCTTGGCGCAGCACTGACTTCAATGGAACATCTCTCAGTGGACACTGTAAATGTTACCTACCGCAAATGGGACTAACACTTACTATAGCATGCAGCTATTTAAAAAAATATAAAATTCAATTGTCCGTATTTAAGAAAAGCTAAAAAACCCTCCTCATTCTCATCCCATATTCTGAACAGACCAAATCTCTTTAGTTGAAGCTAAGTAAGAGCTAATTAAAGTATTTCAGGATTCACAGTTAGAAAAGCTCTGTAGCTTGTATTGCAGTTCTGCTCTGAGGAAGAAATTATAAACAGGAACAAGCAGCGATTCATGTTTCCTGTGGGATGAGCCATCACTGCTACCTCTCCACCATCATTAGTATCTAAGCACCAGTATTTGTGCTCGCACTACTGAGTAAGAAAACGCTTTCTCTATATTTCTAGCTAAGCCCACAGTTATTTTGGACTGAGACCCAGAACGGTTCCAGACACCGACAGGTGAGGCAAGCGTGACACCCAGTGATCTCCTACTCCAAGCCGCTGTTCTCCAGTAGCATCTTACCTTTTTTCTTCTTTGGTTGTTCAAATTCTGGAGTCTCTGGTGATTCGGCGTAAGGGTCTGGGGCTTGGTGAACTTCCACCACCTCAGGGATCCCATCAAGCGTGACTGACACATGCGTAACAGGAGCCACCATATCATCATCTTCAGTTGCGCCAAACATAGTTGCTTAGGGGAAAGGGACAATAGGAGTATTTTCACACAGCCACAAGGACTTTGAAAAGCTTTTTTTTCTTTTTTTTTAAACAGAAAAAATTTAAACATAGAATAAATCTATGACACTTAAGGCCTTCATGGGAGAGAAGACTAGTTCATAATGGAATATATGCGCCAACAACATTTTACACAAGCAGAAGCACTATTAAAATAGAACAATTTAATGGTAAAACCAACTCCCCCAAAAAGCACAATTATTTAGTGATCACACATCTTTATTCACATTTAAGGCAATCTGCAGATGCAAGCGTATATTCTTTTATCTTGGCAACCATAAACAGACTAATCCTCTGTCAGCCAAACAAAACACTGCAGTCTAAACCACCCAACTTCATTCACGTCTTCCCTCTACTGTTTTATTCTTTCCTTACCTGTTCAACTCTGGCAAGGCAATGAAATCCTTCATTGCATACAGCACTGGATTTCTGATATCCAAACTATGTACGTAAAGGCTACCTGGAAGCAAAATAATCTTACCAATTCCACACAATCACGCTGCACTGAATCTGTCCTTCTTTCACAAATAAACAAAGCAAATACAGATTGGATTTGCTTTCATAAAAAACTTACTTATTCTTTTTTCATCCAACATAGGACCAGGGGAGTCCATATTGAGAAGTGCTTCAGCAGCCTCAATTGTTTCCATTGTTTCATCTCCATTATGACAAGATGCTTCGACTAAAAGCAAGAGAGAAAAATTAATTCTTAACAAGCTACAAACTGGACTTAAAGCTTAACATGAGATTTATTCCTATTTCATTTCTAGAAAAAAAAAAGTGGCAAACACTGTCTTCTACTAGATGAATAGTAACAGGTTAGCCTGGGAAAAAATGCACACTGAAATAATTTCATTGATTTAATACAGTACATGTTTCAGATTGTATGTATTTAAAAAAATAACAAAAACAGCACAAAACCTTTGTTTCTGCCTCATCTTTCTAACCCTTCTCTGATCAAGCACATGCAGTAAAACACAACACCCATGAACCCTAAGAAATACCACTACCACAAACAATACTCCACACGGTATCCTTTAAAAAAAAATAATTACTGCTCATTTCTTCTTATGGTGGACCAAAAGTAGTGAATTCCATAATTAAGAGATGCTCACCAAAAATATCCTGTCATTTAGCCTGGAGGACAGACAGGAAAATATTCCACAAGTTCTATTAGAGAGCAGAAGATCTAAAGATGTAACTGAATCTTAAACCATTCAGATCCATGGGTATTACAGGTAGGGCTAACAGTGCAGGCTCCAGGAACACATTGGAAAGCAAACATAACACATGAAAAGCAATACAGAGGGCTGGCAAACTTTTCAAAAATTTTGGCTACTAGACTCTCTGTCATCAATCTCATGAGGGTGGTCGTTAGACAAACCCAAAGCTCTTGAGCATTAATTTATAATTAAGGTCACCTGAAACTACACACCAAAAAAATGCAGTATCATTTTGCAAAATAACAGCTGTCCAAGACGACAGTATTGGTTTCACTGGAGGAGTACCTTACCAGAGAATTTTTTTCAAAATAATTGTAGCATGACAAATAAATTAGATGCAGATGAATTCCCCAAGGTAGCTTCAAGTTTGTGTCAAAGGATAAGGAAGCCTGGCCCATGCATTTCCATCCAACAAAAAGTGATTTCTAAAAGAATGTGTTAAACAGTTCTAAAGGTTTACGGTACCAGGTACTGGAACTAACATCTATCAAAGTGGTACAAAGGGTTGCATTAGTATTCCCCTCCCTAGGACGCCAGTGAACCTCAGTTACTTTCTCAGTCCAGCCATGAGTCAGCTTCACACCCTCCCTCCCTGTTTAGCTTTGAGGAATTCTGGGTGGGGCAGCCACCAAAAAAAAAAAAAAAAAACAAAAAAAAAAAAAAAAAAGACTGACTGACAGACAGACAAAGCAAGCAAAAATGCACCATAAAACACAACACAATGACCTTGCAACATCTCGTCTCCGCATAAAAGCAACAGGTTTATGCCAGAATTTGTATACTTAAAAAAAAAAAAAAAAGAAAATCAAAATACCACAGTAACAACAAAGCATCCAGCTCACTAGCACTAAACAATCACACAATTAAAAAAACAACCAACCAAAAAAAAAGAACAGTTTCACCCCAAATGTTTACACCTTCAGCAATCGTATCATTAGGAGAGGTCAAAGCTGAATGCATACATTCACACACCCGCCCCACCTCCTCCACCCAGCAGCACATGGAGCTCAGGAGAAGTCTTCTTACTTTCTGGATTTTTTCTTGACCTTAGTCCTACCATGCCCTAAGTGTCAGCAGCTCAGGCTAAGACAGAATAAAGTAGAAGGGCACTGGGAACACCTGACCCACACAGCAACTCACCCTGTTGTCTACAGGACCCCCTTCACCCCACATCTTGCATAGACATTCAGAGCGTTAAGGATCTGCACCTTCTGGCTGACATCTCCAAACAGGCTTAAGAAATGAGAAATGCAGAGTGGGGAGGAGAACAGCAAGAAGAGAAAAGGGGAGGTAGTAAGTATGGACTGAGGTCCTGGCCTGGGAAGCCATAGAGCGAGATGGGGCAGAAAACCGCTGACACTTTTGTCGTGCAGCTTGCAGGCTCAGGAGCTCAGCCCCAGAGCGTCTCAGCCCCAAGAGCCAAACAGCATCCCTAGGGAACACCTGGCCAGCTGAGAAGGAGACTGAACCAACTGCAGCCCATGTAGTCTGCAGGCAAGCTCACGCTTGGCCCGGCAGCACTGACTTGACTGCTGCTGGTTCTGAGTTTTATCTGCATGGGAACTTTCCATATCATCTACCAGCATAACGAAGACCACAATAAGGATGTCACCCTAAATATAGGCACACAGCACAGCCAAAGCAGCTGTCATCAGTTCTGATGTTGTTTGAATGGACAGGAAGATAACCCGCCACGATCCAGCTCAGCCAAAGCCATTGAGCGGGGCTGGTTTACACTGCTACATACAACTTAAAAGCCAGCAGTGGTATCCCCTGGTTCTCAGTGCTGCAGGCAGGGAGGAGGGAGCAGCCGCTGTCGGCTCCTTCCCTGGAGAGAGCTGTACAAGGAGCAAACCCACCCACTTGCTTTCAGGCACTGAGGTGATGGAGCAGAGTCAATTCTTCACTCTGAATAATGGCAGGAGAGGCAGAGGTCACCAGCTTTACATCGCTGTTATGCTGTGTGGCTAGAAATCAACCATCCACATCCAAGACTCATCAAAGTAACTTCTAATAATCATATAAATAAACACAGAAATCAATATCGTTCGATGCTCACAAAAAATGTAAGGAGCACCGTCTGTCTATCCACAGATACAGAATGGCAAAAATAAGTTTAACTACATCAATGCCCTTGCTAACACCCTTCAAGCCTCTTAGAAGACAACTTCACAGGGTGGTCTGAGCCAAAGTAATATTTCACTGTTGCTGAAAAAAACACGGGCTGTGGATCTTCCTCACACCTCTGCCCCTGGTTCACGATCCAAACTCCTGTCACTTAACAAAAGCCAGGCTTCATGCTTTTTTGATCACGCAGTGAGACAATTTAGTTTTATAAAATGGCTGAAAAGAAGTTTTTGGGGTATTGCTGGGTTAGCAAGTTGAATTACAAGAACTCAAGAGCTAACACAAACAAGGTGTGGGGCACCACACAGAGGAGATGGAGCACCACCCCTCTGTCCTACTAACAGCAAGATCGTAATTCACATCATCCAACTTGAGACAGTGCTCAGAGATAACCAACTCAATCACCAAAGGCAAGTTGGTGTCTTATCTTAGTTTTTCTCTTAATGTTGCAGAAAGGTATTCCAATCACTGGCAGTTATGATACAGTCACAAATTTAAGAAGAACTGGGATTAAACAACTCATTTGTTACACTTTGGCAAAGTCAAAGCTGAAAAAATGGTGGTGGGGGAGGTTATTTCTGAGAAGCATCAGATTTCAAATGTTATCTCAAATAGGCAGAAACTTTTTTAAAAAAAAAAAGAGGAAAAAGGCAGGGGGGAAGAGGGAAGGAAAAAAGGAAAAAGGAAAAAAGAGGGGGGAGAAAAAAGGAAAAAAGCAGGGGGGGAAAGGAAAACGAGGAGAGA
>JAVKLA010000008.1:28144450-28173860 GCA_034782735.1 Sagittarius serpentarius
CCCCCCCCCCCCCCCCCCCCCCCCCCCCCCCCCCCCCCCCCCCCCCCCCCCGCGCAAAACCACACCCAAAAGTAACTTTTTTTTTTTCTCAGGTTACTCTAAAAGTTGTTTATCTGAGCAAGCCACAAATGTAAGCCTCTGTATCTGCACACCAGTTACAGCCCAGTTACTGGGAACCCAAGTTCGCTATGAATCAGCGCTCGCTGTTAGTGCGAGGCTTGCCCAAACACAGCTTTCTGCTCTTCTCTCCTGGTGAAGAAAGAAACGATGCCTCACTCTGGAGGTTCCCCGCCTCAGTCCAAAGTCCTGTTTTCCCTCCCTACTCCTGCCTAGTGCCTTTTTTGAAAGCTTTACATCGCTTTCGGTGATCCCATCCTGCTCCCGTTGCTTCCCTGGTGGCCGGCAGCTCCGGAAAGTGGACAATGCAAGTCCTTGTGCAGGCCAACATAAGGGCTGTGCTAGTCACGGCTGTGTTTAAATTCACTGCTGGTTTTATTACAGACAAAAACAGGGACAGCAGAACCTCAAAATAACGTCGGAAGAAATCTAAAGTTGCTAAAAGTAGAAAGAGATCCATTAAGCATGGACAGAGCACCCTTTTGCAGAATAGCTGGCTGTTAAATATAAGCGGTTGCTTTTTAGTATCAACTCTGAGCTGATTGTTAACTGACACTGGAAAACTGAGTTTAAGAACAACAAGTATTTCAGGAGACCTACACATCATCCTTAACCTTCTTTTTTAAATAAGCCTTTACAATTTGTAAAGAAAATGAGCTCATTGGGGAGCTAGAGGAAAAAACCCGCACTGTTTTTAACCAGATGCTACGTGCAGCAGTGAATAATTTCTTTACAAAGTAAATGAAATCATACCTGTTTTTCTACAACTAGCATCTCATCAACTCAAAATCCTCACGGATTAACACTATGAAGCTCAGTTTCCACCTAACTACTCCTTTGGATTTCTTTGTAGCATCATAAATGATCACCAAAGATGCTGGGTTTGTGCAGGACTGCAGTACCTAACATCTCTTTGCCTTCATTCTCCTACCTGACCAGCCTGGCTTGTGCCACGAACGTTAGAGCTTCACTGAATGTACAAGCCAAATACTGCCAAACTTCGAAATGCTGTAAAATAAATTCGGAACTGGTTATTAAGCACCGCTGTCAGTGTATGAAAACGCGCACTTCCATGCTTCCTATTCAGAGCAGGGCACGGCATCTAAGCACAAATTTTCTGTCCTTCCTCTCTCATCCTCCCAAACTGTCTCAGTGCAACCGCTCCCCTGATCCAATGAAAACAATGGCAGAACAGGTGAACCACAGAATGGCAGAGTTTGATTAACTGTTATTTTTCTAAATTAAACTGGCCAGACATCGCAAAGTCAAAAAAAAAATTAGTAATAATTAAAAAATACTTTCAGGAAGTTACATAATCCAATTAGTTTCTCCTTCCTATGCACCTTATATCTATAATTAGTCACATTAATAAGGTACATAAAGTGTAGCCAATTGTACCATCTGACAAGTTGGCATAGAATTTATTCTGCACAAAACATTATCCCCTGTATTTTTCAGGGGAAAAAAAAACCACAATCTAATATTCTCTTTAGAGATAAGACATCATTCAAAGCCAAATGCTCCAATTTATTTTTTAATCACCCTTTACTACATGATGGTTAATCATTTAAAAAGCCGTAATATTGGCAACAAACTGACCATATAAATTACCATCACAGTTTTTCCAGGGAAAAGTGCTTTCAAGGAGGAGGGTGTTAAGGCAGGTCTGCCTATTCATTATTAAAAAAAATACCGCGTGAGCGGTAATGTAACCAAAAAAGCTGGTTGTTAGCCATCTTTCAGCAGCGTTTCATGTGAAACAGATTCTGTTCTTAGTTTTCTGCACATTGTGATTTATACTATAGTAAGTAATCACCGATGTGCAATAGCTGTGGTTTTGAAGGGCTAAAGCTACATCCCACAGAAGGAAAAACCTACCAGCATCTATCATTCTGCGGATAGATCCCTAAAAACTGATTGCTCCAGTTTCAGGAGACCTACTGCTAAAATTCCGTTAGTTCAGGAGAAAAGAGAAGCTTAATATATGAGAGAGTCATAGAACAGTACTGAAAAACTGGTAACTTAAGAAAAAAAAAACCAAAAACCAAATCCTGCATATTAAGCAGCCATTTCTCAGTAATGTTTAGTCACAAATGATGGTGGTTTCAGTTTCATTTTGCTGTTAACTTCAGTCTTACAAATATTTTCATGTGGAATTAGTACAGTCTTCATAATGTCTGATCCTTTCTCAAAGGCATAACATGGAAGTGACTGAAAAGACTGGTATAAACTTTGAAGAGCAAAACAATGCATTTCACTGTTAAAACTAAACATGCCCCATGGGGGGAAAAAAAAAAATAAAAAATCAAGAAGGGAACTTCAAACAAGGGAGGAAAAAAAAGCAGCTGAAAAACCAGAGTAGGTGGGAAATTTCAGTTACGATTAGCCCCATTTCAGAGGCAGCCTACAGCAAGCCTTGCGTGAACCGGGTCTCTTCCACGGCAGCCTTGCAGTTCCAGTGGACAGCTGCGGCCACAGCCGATGCTTGCCTGCAGCAGGCAGGGAGGTGATGGGGGGCTCCTTCCCCAACGTCCTCTCCTCACCTCCTGTGGAGTGCCTTCGCACCCCTGGGCCCCCATATTCTGCCCGCCTTCAGTCAGGCTGGATAGTTCCCTGCCAGGAAGCGGGGGGCTGAGCTGCCAGCGCTGCCCGCCTTGCAGGCTGAGCAGGAGCTTTCAGCAGCGGTGCTGGTCCCTGCCCGGCCTGGGCTCATCCATTTTCCTTTCCAAGGAAACCCACAGCGTGCACAGTAGCTAGCAGGATGGAGAGTGTGAAACAGGTAATGCATTAACATCTCCTTCACAACAATAACCTCTGCAAAGAGGCAGTTTTGGTTGTCCAAGGACTTTACCTTTAAAGAAAACCAGATTGCTTGAACTACAATGGACGATGGGAACAATACTGTACTTGTCTGCCTCCGAAGTATCCCAGAAACCCTTGGACACCAGTGGTTACAAGGATTACATATTTTCAGTCTCTGGCAACAATTTGCAAACCCTTCTCATGTGACCAGCAACAAAAAAAAAAACTTTAACAAGAGCATTCACAAAAGTGGAGTTTCACAATTACTCATGCAAGTAAAAATTCACACACAATATATTACAGTGAATATGGATTCATAAAAACAATCCGCTACGAAAAATTCACACAGCCGCATGAAGTGGTGCTTAAGTAACACACTGAGGAAATGCCAGTTGCAGTGTGAATAATTAATATGAATAGCAAGTGAATAGTTGGCAAGAGGTCTCAACTTGAAATAATGTTTAAGTATGTAAAATCTTCTTGAATCATCAGCTAACTTATTTGTATGGTCACAGTCTGTTCACAGATAATTCACTACTAAAAAAAAAAAAAGGAGTCATTTTTATCAGATAAAACCATTTACTGCAAACAGCTCACGTCAATTTACTCTGTGAACTGTTCATCATGTCAAGTTTTGTTGAGTTTTTGTTTTGCTTTTGGTGGTAAAAGATTGTATCAGAGTATGCCTTTGGAAATGTCAAAAGCATGATTGAAACCAGCAAGCTGTCTCCAGCCCTGGAGACAGGCTAGGTATGGAGCCTAACGGCTGAAAGAAGACACAGAAATAGATCCTCTCTCTGTGAAATATCTACCCCACCTTTCAAACTTGTTCTGCAAAAATGCGTCAAATACATGCATTCAGTGAGGGATTGTTTTTAAAAAAATGTGACACATACTTGAGCTTTCCTCTTGAGAACTGTTTTCTCGTTGAGACTACTTTTTCTAACACAATTTACATGGAACATCTGTATTTTAGGCATTAATCATTATTAGAGATCCAAAATTAATACTATGCTGAGCATACTTACACCAGCAAGTCATGCTAATGTGAACATTTTATGGCTAATCGTATACCCTCAGAAAGCTAGAAGCAGTACATCTACTCAAGCTGCATATTCCTGCTTTTTGGTACGTATGTTTATTTAGATACGTACCAGCCATTAAATAATAGCAAACAAATCCTATGAGGAGCAAAGAAAAATCTTGTTGGTACTCTAAGCAGGACTCTGTCTTAATCTCTGTTGATGGATGAAAGTCTTGACCATTATCGGCTGTGCAGCTGGGATTGCAAGCCACCTGCTAACAGTACTAATGCCATTTTCTCTGCCTTGCACAGAATTAACAGCATTCAATACTACTATAATTTTGTTTCCTGTTGTTTTTTGTCATTAAGATTTTTTCCACCAATAGCCACAGCCATCTCAGTGCAAAAACATGGCGCAGAAATGTTTTTATTGCCAACCTGTGAGGGTGATATCATCATCTTCTATGATTTGCTCTTCTGCGACATCCAGAGAACTCTCAGTGATCATGTCACTAGGTTCATCCACGCAGGTTAAGCCAGAGTAGTTATGTAGGAGGTCCGCGCTAGGAACATGTTCCACGATGACAGCAGGGAAAATAGATGGATCACCAAGCTGGGGGTTGGAAAAAAAAAAAATAATTAAAATAATGGTAGTTAGACTACATCCAATCTAACCACTCACTGATTAATCCTTCAGCAGACCTATACTACATTACTTGAAGATTAGTACAGAAGGGAGCACCAAAGAACAGGATGATTTTTAGCACATAAAACCAAGTAGCAGCAGTGTCCTATGACAGGCCAGAGGCTGAATATCACTGTAGTGGACTTTACTCTGGTAGGTAATACCAGACTCCCACGACATTATTTTGCAGCATAAACGCTGACAATACAGAGGAGTGGCACAGCACAGTAAATGCTTAACTTTGCTGGCAATAATACTGGCCAAGCAACTTGCTGCAACCACCTTAATCTTTTGCTCTTCCCACCAAGCTGGGGGCGGCGGAGTCCTGTGGCTGTCAGGACTGGACGAAGCTCTCGCAGGCACCAAGTTTCCCACAAGACACTAGCTGAAGGTCGCTATTTTAGAGGACACTTGCTACAAAAGCAAGGGGTGTAACAGGGATTGCTTGATACACATGTCGTAATACCTTCCCTCTCTAATTCTTATGTCTTTAGTCACTTGACATTACTTCCACCCTGCTTTCCTTCCTAAGTCTGCTTTCAGGCATCACCCTTCTTCTCGATGGTTATTTTGCATCGGATACAGAAGAAAAGAGTCAGCTGCGAAAACAGAAATCAAGCTGACCGGTAATAATAATAATAAGATTTACACTCTCTGAAAAGGCAACCATTCAACAGAAAAGAAGTTTTCAGAAAATATCATTTACTACAGACACACAGTTTTCCAAAGCAAGTCTTCTAAAATGTCATTTGCAGGAAGAAAGTCATAGCTGATGATAGCAGAGCAGGCTCAAAGAAAGTCTAGTGTAACTCTAAGGTTCTCTCACTATAAAAATAAATCACATTATGGATGTGGCAAGCTTAAAAAAAGAAGAAAACAAACCAAAATTTGCTAAAACTTGTTCTCACAAAACCGGTATACGTACATTTGGTCTCACCCTCCACAGAAAAGCACAGATATGCATGGATCAAAGTTTTTTTATTTAACCTTCTAGAGAAAAAAACCCTGTATGATTATGAGCTTGCTTAGGGATTGCTCACGTCACACAGACTTGCCACTACGCACACCGCCACCAATGGAAAATGGTATCAGAGCTACTGGCTCAACACAGACAACAGCTATGGGAGTAAGCCTCTCCTAGGGAAGAGTCTGGAACGTAAATACTGGAAGTAGAAAGTGCAATTAGAAGTTTTAAAAGGCAGTAATTACCAGTTTAATTTCCTGTGTGTTTTGTAAAAGGTCTCAGCAACAACTGTGGTAAAGGGCTATCAAGAAAATGAGAAGAATTAAGAAACAAAACTAGTATTTCTATGGGCTTCTATAATGAACAGTCTGCTAAACAAAAAAATCCAACAAAACCAAAAGCAAAAAACCTAACAAATAACCTACGTACTCTACCAAACATAAGCTTCAAAACAGAGTAACACGGTAGGAGATCAATAAAAATGAACAAAGGGCAGACAAGTTTAAAGCCCTCTTGTGCAATCACGTTGCCAGATGATGGGTGTACACAGCTGCTACCCCGTGCCTTTGTGGCCACTTCTATCTGAGGCTGCATCTTGCTGGGGCTGAGAAACCAGGAATCGCTGGTGGCCAAGAGGTCCCCGCTGTTCCTCAGAAAGAATCAGGTTCACATTGTGCATCTTGTTTGTTTACTGACCCCAACATCCCTGATCCTATTTGCTTTCAGGCAAGAATAAACAAACAGATTTGATTAAATAAAAACCACATCAATAAAAAGATAAAGCACCACAAAGAGAGAAGAAAAAGAAAATACTGTACGAATTTAAAAAAGGCTTTATTTTCAACAATAGGTTCCATAAACTAGAAGGAAGATGGTCCATTACAGCCTCATTACTGAGACACAATTCATGCTCTAAAAATAGTTTAAATACCTCAATCCTCAATTTCAGTAGTATGCCACAGTATATAACTTTTGAGATGTAAGTTACATATATTCTACACCGATATATGTAACTACATTAAAAAAAAAAAAAAAAAAAAAGGATTACATACATCATTCCACTCAGGCTCTGGTAACCTGCAAGCAAGAAGAGTACATGCTTTGCAAGTACCTGTTCAGTATTCTACTGAGCAGGTAAAAACTATGGATTTTAGGTAGGGAAGATGCAAGTAAGAAGACTTCAGTCTTCTCATCCTGCTCTAGTTCACAGACACCAAGAGTAGCGTTCATCTCACCTAATTTCAGACAGCTGCGGTGCAGGCACTTGGACTTGAGCTAGGAACCCCAGGTTTCCTTCAGAGCCAACAGACAGAAATGGGTATTTCTAGGGCACAATTTCCCTGCTCAGTTTTAGGCTCCTGTCCTATGACAGGATGAAAAAAGCCTATTCCTCTCCGTTGACTATACAAGGGTGGAGGCGTTGGGGTGTCTGTTTCTGATGTAGGCGCCCATCTCCTACGTGCTCATCGGCAAATGGCCAGCTGCCTCCCCCACCACGTCTTCGCAGCGAGGCGCTCCTTCCTCCCTGCTTCTGCTGTTGCACGAGCTTGATAGCTGCAGCGTCTGCAGCAACATGTATTGGAGTTGCCTGTGCTTAGGATAAGCCTCATGTTAGCTTCTTCTGGATAAAAAAAAAATGACTCTGGCTCAGCACAGTCCTTTTCTAATGACTGACGCTCATGTCGCTGGCTTGGCCTCCAAGAGGTAAAACCACCTCCAGTACTGCTGTTACTCTTTAGCGGAGACAAGTCATAAAAAACTGTTTCAGAATAATAAATGAAACACAGATAAAACCAAGCAATTGTCACACGTTTTCAGCTCAGTTTCTCAAAACCCTGTTTATATTACAACCTATTCGTCACTTTGCTGTGAAACCTAATTACAAAAGCCCAAGCATCCACGTCTTACTGAAACAGGCTTCCCCGCTGACCAGAATGTTTCCTGTGGTACTGAATAGTGCTGCTCTCACACATTTCAGCAGCAGTTGGTTTGATTCGTATTATCAAGTGTGATCTGCTCTACAAGGTTAAACTGTATTTTCACCATGTCTAGAAACAACCATCATACACATACCCCGAGACAGTCACTGTGTCTGTCTACAGGCAGAGAAACCCCCAAGGCCAGAGAATACCTCGTCACTTGAACTAGACGCTGGACTGTCTGAGGAGCTTGCTGACACACTAAGCTTCCGAAAGACAAGAGACGAACAGAAAAGCATTCACTTGTGGTAAGACACTTTAAATGCGGTTTTCTTCAAATTAATAACAGTTTTAAACTGGAATAGTCAGAGTAAATATCACTTCTTGTGGCCTTTTATTTTAAAACCATTGTTACACCTGCTTCCAACTCATACCTTACAGAGGTACAACGTGCGGAATTTCTTTCCTGCCATGGCTGTGAAAAGGAAAGGCTGGAACACGTATACAATAAGCTTTCAGAGAGAAAAGCATTCATGCAACTGCAAACAAATCTAATTTGAAACGCATTTTTGCAGAAACCATCATAACTTTTTCGTACAATATTTGCAATTGGTTATGGTTTCATTAACAAGCATTTAATTCAGTTTTAAAAGCTACTACTAATGTATGCAGATGTATATATGACTGTTGAGAGGCAGAATCTCACCTCAGTACTTCTATGATGTTCTTGACTTCACTGAAAGCGCCTGAATCCCAACTGAGAGCCAAGCTAAAGCTTCCTGTAGCTCTGTTGTTGTAAGACACAGGAATAACTTTGCACGCATTTATAACTGCAGAAGTGTCCGTGTTTACTATGGCTCCCTTTGATGCTAGTGTGTGATGAGAATTACACACAGGGAAAACATTAAATTAAGGACTAGAAGGTAGTGATTCAATTAAGACAAATTACCTAATAGCAAGATCACAAAATAATTTCTAATACAAAGGTAGTTCTACATGCACTAATAAAAAGCAAGAGTGCAAAGTATCTCAAAATTCAAAAACCAGTCCCAAATTAAAGTGTCAGCAATGATTTTCAAGAAATCAATACATAAATGCATAGAAAAACAATTTGTGTGTTTTTTCCTTTTGCCTTCTTCTGCTGCTTCATCCTTCTCATGCAAAATATAGTTAAAATGTGACACCCTAGCTCTGCCAAAGCTTTGGCTTGGATTCAACCCATCTCCCGTGTCTGCTGGACATGTAAAGAGGTTGGGCTACTGCTGAAATCTTCCCAAGTCTTAGACACCAAATTCCTCACTGTAATTTGTCTACAAAACAGTCCTGTAGACCAACCTTTAACAATTCGGAGGAGTGCAAAGCTTCAGACAGATGCTGAAGTCCATGGAAGGTCCCATCAGCAGGTCCCTGAAAGCATCGGTCATGCTCCATGACCCCTTGAAAACTGAACCCTGCCCTCCTCCGAGGGCCAAAGGCAGCAATCTTGCTTCCTGCTCTCAAATTCTTCTTGGGTGTTTGACATGCTGACAAGGTGTTTCTTTTTTCTCTGAGAATTTTCTCATCAGCTGTCACCAACTGACAGAAGATCAAAACACCATCCTGGTTGCAGAAATGGAAAATAAGGAAGGGGATTTCTTCTGCTCTGGAGGTACTGTCTTCTCATACTACAAGTCCTCTAAGGAAGAAAACTTGTCCCATGAATATGGTGACTAGCTTCTAACTGGTGTGGAATAAACTCTGTGCAAGTGATCGGTGGGAAGAAAGGCATGCAATAGATAGGAGCAGGGAAAAGCTACATGGAAAAAAAAAAAAGAAAAAAGAAACCTCAGTGAAAAAGACCTGGTTTTTTAACAGAGCAAAACAATTCAAACTTTAAAAAAAACAAAACAAAACAAAACCCAAAAACTAAATGAAACTAGGCAAAGTGACCCTGGTGACTAGAAAACAGGCTTCCATTTTCTCTTGCTGAAAGTTCTTGTGCCAACAGCAGAGGCAGCCTCTTGACTTTAAAGGCATTTCCATGGCCAGCATCTGAGAAATTACCAAGTTTCACAGAGGGATGCTAGAAGCAGATAAATGCCGCTTGCGTTCTTGGGGACACCACCTCATTACAGATCTCACAATCATTTCCTTAAAGCCTTTGTAAAACTGCAGGCAGATAAGGGGGATGAACTTTCTGCAGGAGCTGGAAATAGCCAAAAAAAATATAGACCTTGGCCTTGAGCAGGTGACTTAATGTTTCAGAAAGCCCACAGCAACACCAGGGAACGTGGAAGAGCAAACCAAAGCATGAGAAGATGGTGCAGAAGTCACAGCCCAACATAAGAGCTTGGACCCCTCTTCCTCAGACAAAGGGAAGAGAGAAACATCCCTCAGAGATACAGAAGGTGTCTTCGGGCACAGGTCACTACACGCTTCAGAGCCACCTGAGAAAGCGCCTGTTGGCACAGAGCAGTCATGCTGGGGACCCTGCTAGTAATTTATGGTTGCGATGATTCAGCATGTCCCTGGCACCCTTTAGAACTTCCTAGTATGGATCCAGCCTCCATGACCGCTTTTATTCTGCTTTTTAAATCAAGAATGTCCTGATTAATTATCACATTAACTGTAAGTTAACAAAGAGCTAAATGAAGAGACATTGAGAGTAGAAGCTGCAGATATGAAGAAAACCCATTTTAGGCAGTGGCAGTGACTCAGCCAAAGCCTGTAGGAGCTCCTGCCCAATTTTACCTGTTCAGTCTCTCTCGCTCGCTCTCTCTCTCTCTCAAAAAAAGGGGGGGTGTGGGGAAGCAAACTGTCTATTTAACCATGACCTCTGACATGTAGCAGCAGCCAGTCAGGTTATCAGAAGCACTGGTGAAAGCCACTTGTTCCCTTCTCAAAATCACAAGGGTATTTTCATCCCATCTCTTCCTCACTATACATGCACAATGCGATAAATGAACCCCCCAAGGGGAAAAAAAAAAATAGCCTATTTTCTAAAGTGAAGAGGATAAAGCTGATAAGAGAGCCTTTCCCATTCACACAGGGCCACATGATCGAGTCCCTCCCACTGGTATCTGCCACTGGCTGAATGCTTACATTTGCAAATGGACTGTCCATAATTTATGGTTGTTTAACCAAGACTTTAAAAAAAAAAAAAATTTTAAAAAACCAGCCATGAATTATGACTTCCCTGAAATACTGAGCATAGCTGCCATCTACACCCCGAACCTCTCCCTGCAGCTGTTCCATGTCCTGACAGCTCTTGGCACAACAGGGCTGTAGACAAAGCTTTGACAAGAAAAAAAGTACCAAAGTTTTTGCAATGCCAGCTTTTGGGGGCATTGCAAAAACAATTATCCAAAGATCAGCTAAATGACACCTGTGTATAATTATGTCACCTTTTGTATACTGATGAAGCTCAAAAAATGCTTTTGACCAACACAGAGCACTTCCAGAGCTAAAATTTTTGCAAAGTACACAAATGGTGTTACCCATCCCTAAATACAAGTAATCTGTCCAGAATTTAAAAACTTCAGGAGTAGCAACAGCAATAGCTTCTACGTTGTGAGAAGCAGATCAACCAGGTAAAAGCAATAAGCAACCTTTTTGGGTTAATGTTGTACTATAAAACCTTGTCTGAGCTAAATCTTGCTCCAGCTTCCCAGATCTCTCCCCTATGCAGGTCTCCTTTACTGAGTATTTAAGATCTACCTTCGTGCAGCCAGCTAGCTGGCACCTGCATCTTCTGAACTAAGTCAACCCAGTGATTTAAGAGGAGCTTACATCTGACTGTTTGCAGCGATGGACCTTCTGCTATGCACTCCCTCTCTCTGGCCTTTCACATCTTGATTTCATCACCTTTAGGATATGCTACAGGATGCCTTCTTTCCTTAGGTTTCATCTGGAGTAGGATTTATTGGGGTTATGAGATAAATACCAAGGTTGAGTTTGTTCTGGAGCAAAAGAAAGCTCTGTTTAGGGAGGTTTTACTGCCTTGTCGAGTGTATTTCTAAAGTTTTTCAGGTTGCAAGAGACAGAATGCATAGCTGAACTGAACAAAACCACGTTTGCTTGCACGACCCCTTCCAGGAACCACACTGAAGTAGCCCTCCCCATCCTAATTCTCCCCTCTCCCGTTGGCTTGTAAAGTAATGCCAGCAACAAACAACAAACAGAGGTAATAAATAAGGCTCGTTTTCGACTGTTTGTGCAATTCCCATATCTAAATCCCCAGGCTACCACAAGCTCTGGAAAAATACAGGGAAGGAAGTTACATTACTAGTTCCACCCAAAACTGAGTTAGCACTTTAGACAGACAACACTCAGTTCATTGAAATGATCGCATGACTCTGACAGCAGAAACAGGCCACTGACCTAGCCAGATATTAGGCCATACAGAAAACCCAGAGACAAGATTATAAAGCCAAAAGTATTTTTGAAAGAGACGAGAATAAATGTTTTTCGCATTCACAAGAAGAGGAACAGTTTGTCGTGGCACTTCTCAGCCTTTTAAGAACTGTCTTTCCACAGTACCTAGACACCTAATTTCTCGTTAATGCAAAACCCTACTACTAACCACCACCTATAGAGAAACTGTCCGATTTCTACAACAGGAATCCTTCACTGAAGCCTGAGGACTCACAGGATGTGGTTTAGATAATCAACACCTAACTGAGAGCCTCCTCAGATAGAAACAGACGTATTTTCCCTGCAGTGTGAAAGAAACCAATTTGAATTACTTCGAAGCTTATTTCTGAATAGCCGGCATACAGTAACACAATTTAGAAAACAATCTGTAAAAAGCAGTGAGCAGGTACCTCCTGCTCCTTCTAGTCATCTTGTAGTGTGACCATTACTTTTATTCAGAATTTTATCCTAGCACACTAGGGAAGTTAAAACTATTGTCAAATACCAGAATTTGGGGAATTCTGCATCACAAATGGATGGATTCTACTGGCACAAATCAGCAACACAGGAAAAACATTTTCAGAGGAGGATGTCTCTGCAATACTGCAAAAGTTGTAACATTTCTCTGTTCTGCCCATGCAATTTACAGGAAGCAACAGGAAGCTTTTGAAACAGCACAAAGATCTGCTGCAACAATAATGACCTCAATGTTTGCTTTTTTGAGTTTTACACCACATTTTTTCCTCATGTTTTCAGAATATTCCTAGCACCAACTTGTACAAATATGGTTTCTTACACCGTCCCATACCTGCTGCTCATCCTCCATGACGTTGCTGGCAAATTCAAACACAAGCTCATTCTGCTGTACAACTGCTGCCATAATAACGCATTCCCAGGTCTCAGCTCCACATACGAAGAAAAATGTTCTCAAATGTGAAAGAACGGAGAGCGTCACCGAGGTCCAGCTGGGCAGAAAGGCAGGATCATGAAATGAATCAAGTATCAGTGTTCGTATTTCTTAGATCATCGGTGTTCCTGGGTTCTTCTCTTCTCAAAGAGAAACAAATCAAGAGAAATCCTTTCCTGAGTTGTTCTTCCTACCTCGCTAGCCTTTATCACTGCGGAGGGAAGAAACAAAAGAATTGTAATTAAGAAATGATCACTTTAGCTATTTGAAATAGTAGCAGTCATAATAAAGCTTGCTCCAAACTGTGACTGTTGCATCGAACTCCAAGGAAGTCAGACACCTTTGTATCTTCAGAGGTATTACTTTTACTGATTAATACATGTGAATTTTCATTCCCTTAAAAAGCAAACTGTTTCAGGAAGTAAGACACCAGTTTCAAAGTGTTTCATTTTAAAAGCATGAGACTAAGAAAAAGTTACTAAGGTTAACAAAAAGAAAAGCCGTCCTTTCATTTGATTGATATATGCAGTTTTCACACTCATGAGTAACTTATCTTTAAGGTATATTGAAAGTAAAAACAAAAAACCCAGACTGACCTACTCAGCTGTAGGATATCTCAAGTGTATCACCTTTCTTCTTCACAGACAGTTCAAATTTAGCGAAGTTGTTATTTTGCAAGTAAAGAGGACTCGATCTTGATTCCCACAGCGTCAAACAGATGAAACAAGTAAAAACATTCTTTGTACAACCCAGAGAGTCCCCGCATTCCTACACTAAACAGATCTTCAGCTCCTTTTTAAAAATGCACTGTAAACGTATCCTTATCTCTATCACAGGCTCGCAAGCAGCCGGAAGGAAACAGCACTGACCACGTCATGGCAAATTAGAACAGGCAAAAAAACCCGCACAGTACAATAGCAAAGAAAAAAAAAGTAATATCCCAAACTACGGAATGTAAACAGCTTCACTGGAGAGATGGATGCACGCCTACATCTCTAACGTTTTCATTTACTCATCAGCTCCAAAGGTAAACACGGTGTGCTGTATCACTTCTGGTGCAAAAAGGCGAGCACAAAACGTCTTTTTATACAGCTGAGGTGACCAATACATTAATAAAAAAATCTGCCGTTTCAAAAGAGTAGCAGAAACAGGTGTCTAAAATTAGGAACCTAAAGGAGTATGTTGGTGCCTAGGAATTTAAATCCATATGTTTTTAAGGAAGCGAAATGTGTGGTTCCTAGCGTTTTCATCAAAATTCTTTAAACTGCCGTTGATTATGGGCTGCTGTGACAGAAGAATAAGGGGCAGAGGTCTAACACATACCCATCCAGACTGAGACCCCCAAGAAAGCATCTGGGCGACTTCACTGCTGTTGGCAAGGATTAACATCTGCCTTTGTACAGGAGGTTTAACTTCACCTTGTTTTTGCAGTAGGCTGAAACTCAAAAAAATGAAGGGCATCTTCCTCTCCCCAATGCCAAGCAATTTAATTAGGGAGGATCATGTCACAGGGTCATACTCCCTCACTCTAGGAAATGTAACAGCTGTTTTTTCCCATATAGATTGTGGTATTCCCAAATTCCTAAGCAGGGATGGCAGAGCATTCAAGCATTTCAGTCACTATTTCCTACCCTTCTAAGAAATCAGGAAACCCAAGACTATGCAAACAGGAGAACCTCCCTAACTTCCAAAGCATGCTTTAATTAGCTGTTAAAAGTGTTCATAAAAGTAGCCACAACCCTAACTAGACAATGTTTGCATTAATGAGAGCTACATGCATGAACAGAGAAGGATGCGCTTTGGGAACCATGACTGTTCAACCTCAGCCCTTGCCATTTTGCAGGAAGACGTGAATAGTTATCAAGGCTTTCTCCGTACTTCAGCAGGGCTACAGCACTGAAAGCATTACATGCAACTGTATAATCCTGGGTAGCTTTCCCAAACGTAATTACTTGGCCTCGCCTTTTAGAAGGAAAGAATGCCATTAAGAAGTTACATACATATGCCAGCACAGTGGGACTAAGACCAACTCGTCCCATCCCAGACTCCTACCATCCTGTATGCCAGCCTGAAAATAAAGTACACAGCCATATAATATATAGGTTAATATTTCCTACAGACAGTGATTGAAGTGGGTCAGTCTATGTCAATAGGGACATATCTGTCCTCTCTTCTGAAAGAGCTGGTATGGAAATTTATTTAAGTACAGCTTCTATTTTAGTTACTGCCGAGAAATAAATCGTAACTCCCCAATTAAGATGAAATAATAGTATTTTAAGTCACTCCCTCTAAACAGTGAAGAGTAACTTCACTCCAAAGGATCACCAGGCAAATACGAGAACCTCCTCAGCTTCCAAACTGAGACATTTTAAAACGGGGGTTAAGCTAACTGCCCAGGGAGAACCAGAGCCAGAATACAGCAAGGACTTACAATCATCTCCATTACACTAATTGAAGCCACATGTATGACCAAAGAGTACAAATTCTTAAGGTCCAGTAACTTTCTAAGGTCAGCAACAAATAACAGCGTCAATGTAAAATCAGGATAAATGAAGTGTTGGAGAGGCAGGCTACCTAGTAAGCTCATGAAGTCTAAGGAAAACTGGAGGTACAGGCACCCTAAGACAGATTTTACAAGTTCCCTGCGTGCATTGGGAACTGGCATATTCTTCCATTAGTGCCAGGTCATTCACTATTCTGTAAAATATTAATATTTTACAGTAGATACTACAATACCAAGGTGCACACTAAATGCGTAAGATCCAAAAGCTGTGGCAGCAAACTTACTAAAAGCCATAAAGAAATATTTTCTTACTTTTTATTAAAAAAAAAAAAAACAAACAACAAAACCCTCAATGCAAAACTAATCATCATGATTTAATGCCATTTAAGAGACTGCAGCAGCGTAACGCATTTGATCCCAAAGGGATCCACACGAACACTACTTAGAACAGTTACACTTTATGGTAACATGAAGTTCCTAATCATCTGATACTGTGGCTGGAACAGACATTCAAAAGATGTTTTACCAATTCTGCACCAGGGTGGTACAGTGATCCAACACTATATAGCAGGCTGTTCCTTCCTCCCTACATCCCCTCCCCAAAACCACCAAGTATTTTATATATCAACTCAAATGATACCTTCTGCTTACAAGAAAAGAAACATCGAACTACAACATTATGACCAAAGTCAGAAGAGTGAGTCAACAGGCTACAGTGAGCCTTTATATCTAACCTTATCAAAGTTAGGCACTCAAACTATTATTATTTACAGAAAATTTTCCATTACTTTTTTAGTGGTACGTGGTAATAGCAAATGATCTATTGGGCAACAACAGCATGGCAAAATAATGCAAAAGTACTCTCCTTTAACCCCTATCACTTTCTCTGGCATACAGAAAACAAGAGCAGCTTTTCACAGAAGCCATCACAATTCTAAACCAGCTATACTTCCCTCCACATCTATTTTTATAAACTGTGCTTTCATTATTCCAAGTATCACAGGATCCTGCTGTCCATAGGCTAACACAAACATGACTATTGTTTTTGCTATATAATGCCACTTATCTCCCTGCCTGATTTTACATACATCTGTGAGTAGAAAATAAGTTATTTGCAAACAGCATAAAATGCATAAATTGTATTCACATGCACAATAAGCTTGACTACATACAAACAGTCCTAGGAGAAAGGGAACCCAGTATGTATTAGCATAAAATTTACATCAAATTTTCAGAACTACATAGTAAGTAAGGTTTTGCTTTCATTTTTACTAATTGTTGTAGAAACATATTAAAAAAAGCAATATTAAGACACAGTAATATAAATAAACGTCTTAATTTTGCTTAATCCTTGAAACTGAACACAAAAATAAATTATTTCAATCCCTCTGGAAATTCCCCTCCTCTACTGATTTCAACGTTTAGAAACAACCTCCTCAATCCCATCTGTCAAAAAGCACCTTCAGCCAATTTAACCAGTAGTACATTGCTACTCTGGTATCCCAGAAGATACATTGTAGGACTCCTTCCAGCTAGACATCACAACTTTTTTCCTCACCACTCTTCACCATATATACCCTGCACTTAATCCTAGCCCTATTTAGCCAGTTCAGTAAAGCTCATCAGAAATACCTCCAGAACCAACATTTTTGGTCCCAACGGTGAAGGTGCAATCCTGCAACTAGGCTCCAACTTGGAAGTAAAAAATCCACAATTTCTCCTTTAACTCCTGACAATATGAGCTGGTGCAGCCCATACTGCCTTAGCATTCAAGCCCTGTACTGCAAAACACTGAAATAACACAGCAGCACCACACTGGAGCAGGTGTAGCAGGCATCAAAGTGCTAGGCACAACCCCAAAAATTTGCTGAAGCAGCTCAGCTATAAACTTGGACAGCTCGAGTCTTGGTACTGAGAGCACCCCAGCTGAGCTAAAAGATGCCTCCAGCAAGCTACTGGATCCAGTCCCATTTAGGGCTACCAAAGATGACTGTAACCGTCCTGCACTGCCTTTTTTGTGAAATTAGTAATATTTGTACATCTAAAATTAAGAACCAGCTTAGTTGCTTTAAGATTCAGTGCAGATCTGAATCCCAAGTTACTGCTGAAACAGCTCAACTCCTTTAGCACAGGGACAAATGACTTGCAATTGAAATTTCCCATTGATTTTTCGAAGTTTGCAGCATTAGCTCTAGCCCAGAAGTGTCAAAGTTACGACTTAACAGAAATGCAAAGCTGCATTCTCAACATCATCCTGGATGAGGGAGGAAGAGGGGAGTGAATGAGAGGAAAGGGAAGTATAAAGACATCACTGGAAATTTTGGCCTCAAGGAGGACTGAAAACCATGCCGGGTGAGGTCAGACAAACACATGGATGGTAACCGCACCGTTTCTAACTCCTTTCTACCAGTGGAGGTTAAGGATGGATCAAGCCAGAGCCAGTCCACCCTCTGCAGAGTCACATCTTTTTAAGACACTGTACAAGTAATACATCGTAGAGTCTGGTTTTCTTAAAAAGGGGGGGAAAAGCTGAATGATATCACAGTTGTCATATTGTAGAAATCCCAAATCCATGATGACCTTTATGTATGGTCCACACTAAGCATAAATGCTAACAATATTAACAACTGTGGCATTCTTCACAGATCGATCATTCCTATTCAGCAATATTAAGAAATTGCACACAACAGGGGCTTCAAACCACAAGCAAGAACAACAAGTTAACATGTTACTTGGCACAAGAGGTTTCTGAAGGCTCAGTATTTCAACTACACACACAAATTAAAGGAGACAGGAAAACAACATGGTACGCGGGTATCACCGAGGAAGGAAAGAAACAGTGTAAGGAACAGCCTGAAATCTTCTGAAAGCATCCATGCTGCCTAGGGGAAACTGTGCAAAAAGCAGCTGACATAACAAAAGTCAGCAGAGTGACCTTTGCTGAGCTTTCGTTAAGGACAAAGAAATCATCGGTATCAATAAATCCCTGTTTTGCAGCCAGGCTGGAAACCAGCCTATGTCACCGCGGGCTCTCAGTACATATACAGCAAGGAGGACAGAGTAAGAGGGTTCATCTGTTAAATATAAACAAGCATTAAAAAAAAAAAAGGAATTGGCACACAATTCAGTCAATACAAAAGAAGTGAAATGAAACCCCCCTTCCCTAAATCTCACATAAAAGCACACGTTTACTCCAAAGAGAGCAGAAAGCACAAACACAAGCAACAAGCTCTTCTTTGGTGTCACCAAAAAAAAATTTTAAAAAATCACATTTTCATATTTTCTTTTTTTGGCAACTACGTCTTTTAGCTTGAATTTTTAATATGAGGCAAGATTCTTTACCAGACTATTAATAGTAACAGCTCCAGCACTGTTTACAGACTCCCCCACCCCTGAAAACCTTCCTCTTCCTATCTCCCATGTTCCCTGATAATTTTTAAGTCCCTTTTATTTAGCACATTTATGTAATACAGCTGTTGTACACAAACCCAGCAACCTGGCAGAGCGCTGCTGGGAAATCTGAAGAAAATTACAGCCTAGTTGAGGCTTTTTTCCCTCTGTATCCTCTCCTGCCAGCATACTCAACATGTAAAGGTACCTCCGAATCAGTGTACGTGTGTAGATGTAGAACACTGTAAATAATTGTTTATGCTGCAGCAAGAGAAGATCAGACTACCACCGAAAGGCCAGTCCTAAACAGCAAGCTAAAAGATACTGAGGCAAGGAAGGCTCTCCCCAGTTCTACTACTGAAGCTCTTGAGCTCTAAGTATTTGAACACTGGCTAAGATAAAGAGCAAGTCTCCCTGATCTGATCAGGCAAGAGAAAGGTCACACTTGGTTTTAGTCAGCTCTCGGCAAAGAGTTTTCTCTTGCAAAGGAGAGCCAACTCAACGGGAACCCTTAGTTGTAACTTGCCCTAAAGCAAGGGAGGAAGGGCACTCCAGGGGAAGCAAGGGTCCAAATCCTCTCCCCCACTTCCCCATTCCAAGAAGAAAATAACCGAATCTTGCATTTCCGTAGGTTGAGCGCATGGTATAAGAAGAGGTTAGGGAGATGGGACATCACAATGTCAGCCCTCCCTTCCTCCCCGAATTGTGTCAGAGATTGGACCTCCTTCCCTCCCCGCCTGCCCCTCTCCCTGATCAAAACTGCTTAGTGGATTCAAACATCATTTTGCAGCTGCCCAAATTGCACTTTTTGGCACCTTAGACGCATAAAAGAGAAGATAAGGGTAAATTTTCAGAAGTGGTTATGTGACCTAGTGGCCTTGGTTATCTGTAGGGCTTTGAAACTTTTCAGAATTAATTTGGGTTACTAAAGCCTCGGTTCACAGATAAGCTGCATTACTTCAACTGCAGTTAGACAAAAGCCACATAATGTTGCTTCACTGCATAGCACCTACTCTACATGCGTGCACGGATGCATGCACACACATACCAGCTGCAGTTACATAAACACACTTTATCTCAATTTTTGTGTGTGTATGTGCACATACACATATGTATACACCAAAATAAATATATGGAGTGTGTGCCCTTCTATTGACTTGACTTTTTACTTCTGGTGTAGCTGTTTTGGCTACCAAAGAAGCAAAAACCCACAAACTCCCACATCCCTGCACAAGGGGATATGCATAAGTGCTCCTTCTCTGCTTCCAGTTCAGTCACCTCCACCCACTATTGCACATCACTAGCTCAGTCCTGCTGGGAGAATATTTAGCTTGATTTTCCCCTCATCCACTGAAGGCCAAACAAACGAGATTAACTGCCCCCCCCCCTTAGAAAGGACAGTGTCCCCCAGGCAGTGCATAAGGAGCTCACAGTCTGCCAAGCCTGCGAGAACTGAGCAGTCACTCTGCCGGCCTGGGGAACAGTGCAGCACTAACATCTCGATCTTGCCAAGATAACATCTGTGCGTAGTTACTGTCAAAAAGGGGAGAAGCATATGTGCAAGTCAAGCCTTCACCACCTGAAAAACATTGGCCACAAGCACACCGTCACACAGAGCTTCCTGTCGACCGACAGCATGACTACCAGTCTTTCTAAGAACTTCTCCGTGATGGGCTATCTAAAGGTCTCTTATCCCAACAACCATCAGGTTTTGTTATGAAGAACATTTCCGAAAGCGTGGCCTTGTTTAGCAATATAATACAGATCCAAGGACCAGCTTAAAACAGTAACATTCATCGCAAAGACCTGCTTCTCTCCTTGCTACTGCATAATGGTACACGTGCACGCTAATCTCCAGTAAATGCAGAGGCTGGGGAGTGTGGTTTGCTGCTCCAAAACTCTTGAGAATCACTAACTTCATCTGCCCTTTGATTCTGCCTTTGTAGTTAATTCATCACTACCGGTAAAGAGAAGGAAAAAATCAGGTGCTTACATTTCCCAGTTGATAAAATGAGAAGCACACATTCAATTAAGTTGAGAAGCAACTAGTTTTGAAAGGATGAAAGGAAAGTAATTAAAAATGCATCAGCCTAGATGTACTTGCTCAAACTCCTTGCTATGGACATGACACAAGTCAAAAGCTTAGGAAAATTATAAAATGTTTTAAAAACAGCTCAATGTAATTAGGTCAAATCAGCCTCATTACATAAGGATTTCTTTTTAAACAGAATGGAAAAAACCTGTCATAACACAAGACAAACCTCCAGTAATGCAGATTGCAACTACACATCTCTACAGGTAGGATTTTGCTGTAATTTTTTTCTTTGTAACGGCTCACTGCTGGACTCATGTATTCTCCACCAGAAAAACAGTAACATATTGAACACTCCAAAAACAGAATAGATGGACTACAAGTTTAATATGACACGTGCGAGTGTCCACATAGTCTAGCTCATCAAGAGGTAAGTGATACTAATTATGGAGAAAAAGGAAAACAAAAGATTTCTCATTACTTCCTCTCCTGCAACACTCAGTATACGCTATTTTATCCAATAGTAAATTTGTAAAGATAGAATTGGTTTTATGTGTTGTCATGAGATAACCAAATTACCAGCATTAATAAATAACATTAGTATCAAAGGTATCTTACTATTTTTTATATTGCACAAAATCTCAAAGAGCTCATTAAAAAATATACCAAGAAAACTGTAAATTGATGAAATCCCAAATCCAGTTCAGAAATTTCTGTAAACCAAATTAATTATTCCGGTGACACAGAATAAATGTTTTAAAAGGCACCCTCAGTGGTTTCTGGTATTTAATAGCACTTTTTCAGGAGCATCAAGACCACAATCCTATAAGCAACTGTAACAGGAGAGCTGCAGATAAGTGAAATCTCACTGATTTCAAAGGGAAAGGGTCTCAGTACAGAGACAGCTGAAGGGCTGAGCTCCAAGACAGCTAAAACAGGGTATGAGGAAACTTGTAAAAGAGGGTGGCGGGGGAAGAACTGCTTGACCCTGAGACATTTTGCTCTCTTGATTAACGCATACACACAAGAGAATGAAGCAGTGGCAGTGGGAGGAAGAAAGATCAGGGGAAACTGAATATAATTGCTTTGGCTAGGTGCCAAACTTCACAAATTACCATTTGCCAGTCTGTACCCAAGACTGATATAAAACTGTCAACCGTTCTCTAAAAATTACTTTGCCCACAAATTAGTAATGCAGTCATTTTTAAATCATCTGCAGGTAAAAGTTAAGTTTACCAAAGAAGAATCTACTGGCCAAAGACGAAGACTTTTTTTTTTTTTAAAACTGGAATATTAAATGCACACAAAATACATACATTAAATGGGGAAACTGAAAAAAGGTCAGCGGAGATCAGGTTCAAGTCAAAAGTTTCTTATTCCAGGCAACCTTTTCCAGTCAAGCATTGGTAATTCTAGATCAGGGAGTTAAACTCCCACAGGACTTTTTCGGCATTCTGCAGAAGATTCTATAGGACCAAACTCAGTAAAAATCCCTGTTACAACTTCTGCAACACAGATTTTTAGCATTCTGTGGCTTTCCTTTTGCAATTAATTTCTTTTTACACTTTTCTAACTGGACTGTCAAGCACAACAAACAAAACATTTAAATAAGTTCAAAATTGCTCTGTTGCAGCCATCGAAGTACTGTGTGTTTTGCATTTCTATGTTTGAGTATTCAAGCAGTTTCAGAAATCTTAATTGATTTAACCGATGTGCACCAACCAGAAAGGGGCACAAACTAATCAACACAGAACTTGCTGAAGCCTCCCCTTTCCCAAACACACACAGATTTCAAGCCTCAGTTTGGTACTTCACTCCTGTCCACGATGTGTATGTTCAAGGCTGCATTCAGCAGCTCTGCCAGGTTGAGAAACGTAAAGGGTCTTACCTTTGCAGTGTCTTTAAAGAATCTGTACAAATATAGACCAGATTAGGCAATGTTTCTGTTGTTTGCCTCTCATTTGCTGTCAGCTGTCAGCAATATGAACAGTTAAAAGGCTCTGGAGCAGGCTGGTATTAGTCAGCTAGACTTGAATTTCCAGTTCTTTTACATTGCTGTCTATTTTCCTTCATTAAGTTAGCCTGTCCTGCCCTGGTATCAGATTACATGGAGCCAACATTTATAGCACCTTGCAAAACAGTCGCACATATCACATACCTAGGTCTGCCTGTACCTGCTGCCGTCAGTGTTTAACCCTTGCCGCCAAGAGCAAAAACTTTTATTCTAGAATGTATCACCTAAAAAACGTTCGCAGCAGAGGAGTCGTTCTTCCTTCTTACCTGACAGCTACAAGACAGCGCGAGATTTCATTTTACGAACTGGAGTACACAGGCAGGCTACGCCAAGATCAGTGGCTCCGAGATGCCCGCAAGAACGAACCTGGAGACCCAGCAGCAGAGAGACTTCTCCTCCCTCCAACGAGAACCATGGCCTGGAAGTACTTGCTACTTATTTTAGCAGGTCTCAGGAACCCCAAACGGCTTGTTCTGGGTTCAAGATCATCTAATTACACAAATTCCTCACCTCCCTTCAGACCCTGCTGCTAGAGCGGGAGCCAGGCAGGCACGTTTCCAGCACGTGACCGGCGCGGTGTGAGCAGATGCCATTTCCAGCCTGTGGCCCTCCCAGTGCCACTGGCTTCCCTCTGCCCGGCCAGGACGCGGTGCTGCCCTGGGCTTGGCTCTTCCACCTTCTCCCCAACAGCTTTTACCCCACCTTCCCTTTCTGGAGGGCGTACTGCTAATCCTGTTTCCACAGTCTGAGGACTGCAGTTGAGACAGCGGCAAGTTAAACCGTACAATGCTGAAAAAAACCTAGCAGTGATTTCTCTCTTTATGCAAGGATGTGTGGCCATCCCTGTGAACATCAGCTGTGATGGTGACGCTTCAGAGGACTACATAAGGTATTTTACATGTTTTTGTACGACAGGTATGTTAGCTTCCCTACACACACATCATAAAACTCTGTTTAATTCCAAGGTGTAACAAATAAATATGTATATTCTTAGAACTCACCCAGCGTTGTTAAAGCAGCCTCCTCCTTCTTGGGACAAGCGGTCCATTTTGCTGAAGCTGAGAGTGTAAGGTAATACACCATTACACTCACACAAGCGAGCTAACTCAGAGAGCATGGACGAAACACATAAGAAAAGTTTTATTTGCATGCTGCTTTAACCTAAATCTTTACTTAAGCGACTTTTTAACCCTTCGGGCAAGAATCACAGACCTAATCAAAGCAAATCAAAAAGTAAATGGCTAAGAGGACTTGTGTTGAGAAACAGTATAGCCCGAATCACAAAGCACTGCAACTAGCACTCATCTATAAACTGCTTTCTTAACACACTGTTGAACAAGCATTTCGGTCCTTGAGAGATTCTAGCTCTGGATTTAGAAGAGTCCTTACATTTATATTTAAGTTAGCATTGTGGTTAACAATGATGCATGGGTAAAATATAGACAAACATCAAATCTTCAGTCTGTCTTATTTATAAAGTTTATCAGTTAAAACACATTTTTGAAAACTGTGCCTGAAGCTTTTTAATCTATTCATCACAAAGACCCTCATTTAACTTTACCCACAAATGTAAGAAAGGAAGTACTCAGTTATGCATTTCCAATGGTTGTACCACAGGAATTCATCAGTGAGGTTTTTCGCACCAGGCAAGAGGTGACCTGTTTCGTCCAGTCTGTAATCAGACACAGCACAGCACCCATACGGTGCCCCTACATGCACCTTCCTTATACATCCCCAAGGGTCCATTTTGTCACCCCTTCAGCCACAACCATCAAGATTACTTCTTCTTGTAAGTTCTTTCTGAAGTATTTTGATGAAAGAAGTAAGACAAGTAGTACTGTGAATTTTTTGTTTTTAAGGGCTTGGAAAGTCCAGTACTATTACCAACACAGCCAGGGAGTTGCTTACGAGGTTGGGACAAGAGAGACACACCTCCATCAGCAAATCTCTCAGAAAAATTAAGACAAATCTCCTACTTTGTCAAGATCACAAAACTGATGTTTACACTAGGCTTTCATGCAGATTCAAAAAAAAACCCACAAAAAGCAACAAAAAAGCCCAACCCAAAAGTGAGTGACACCACCTCCTAAGATTTCAGAAGCAGATATACTTGGTTCAAAAAAGCCTGTAGAAACAGGAATGAAAGGTAATGTAAGAAGAGGTGCAAAGTACCAAACTGTACCTACAGTCTGGCAGATTGGTAAGGAGCAGTTGCAGACAGCGAAGTCAGAGATGTCAGTCAGATTTCATGAACACCCTCCCACTAACCTCCAGGACTGATAAGTCTGGGTTTTTTTCCATTGTTTGTCTTTTCTAATGTAACTGTCTTGGTTTTTTAGCATGAGTGCATTCAACTTTATTTTTGGCTTAATCGGGTTCTTTACTGTAGCTCAGACAGTGTCCATGTAAGAAGAATTCATGCAGGCCATGATAGACTTGTTCTCTTAAATGGGACAGCAAAACAAACTCCATGCCTTCAAGATAATCTCCCAAATCTAGGCATGTATCCGTTCTGAGGTGAACTCTTCTGCCTGATTTGTAGTGTAACGTATTTTACGGATCACTGTAGCTGCAACTCATGTGTCATCTATAGGCCCAACAAAAAAGGTATTTAAATTTATTGAAAAAAATAGAATGAGGGAGCTAAGCTTTTAAACTCACAGGCAGCAGGACTAAGGCTCATTTGGGGTAGAAGACTCTAACTGTACGTTTTCTCTCAGCCCAAGTCGTCACAGCTCTGACCTGGTACATGCTTTCTGCATGGATAATTCGTACCAGCGTTCCTGGTCACAGCTCACCATGGAGAAAGGCAAGAAGCAACAAAATACTCCAGATATGCTCAAGTAAACACAATTACTAAGCTCTCCTGCAGCATGCACGAAAGAGAGCAAAGTCACTCGCCAACCAGTTTGCTCTGAGCTCAAGGAATACTCCCAAAACATTAGTTTAAAACTGAACTTGAGATTGGAAACAACTTTAAGAAAGCGCCAACACAGACACGCAGAGACAAGGAGGAAGGGACGTGGCCTTGGTTAGAAAAGGTGAGTATTACATAGCCAGAGGGACTTCAAAAAACAAAACAAAGCACCAAAAAAAAAAAAAAAAAAAAAGACAAAATGAAACCCCAGGCCCTCGCTGTAACTTGTTTGGTACCCAAACCACCTTTTTACTAGACAGCCAACTACTTAGGGGCGTGGAGTGCACACCACAAAGAGCTCTATGTGCAGGTTATCCCAATAATCTCGTCTAATGTAGACACACTGAATATACCTCCATTGTACCCAGAAAAAGGAATAGGATTGTCTCACCACTAAACCTCCCTGACAGGACAACTTCATCCCTGCAGAGAGACCACAGGTTTGGGTTTTTTCATTCCCAGACTTTGTAATTGTCTTTTCTCCTTTCCCCTATCAGCATCTTCAGCATTAACTCACTTCATATACTTTAAGAACATTGTTTTGAGAGGCAAACACTTCTACGTTTCTCTTATTTCCCTCCTGGATACGTTTGTCTCATTTCCGCCAGCTTTTCAAAAGGAACTCATCTACATCCAGGTTCTAGTTGTTTGCCAAGTCAGACATTCACTGAATGATTGTGCTGTTTCCACAGAATCACAGAATGGTTTGGGTCAGAAGGGACCTTTAAAGATCACCTAGTTCCTACTCCTCCCTGCCATGGGCAGGGACACCTTCCACCAGACCAGGTTGCTCAAAGCCCCATCCAGCCTGGCCTTGGACACTGCCAGGGATGGGGCATCCACAGCCTCTCTGGGCAGCCTGTGCCGGCGCCTCACCACCCTCACAATGAAAAACTTCCTCATATGTCCAATCTAAATCTACCATCTTTCAGTTTAAAACTGTTGCCCCTTGTCCTGTCACTACAGGCCCTGGTGAAAAGTCTCTCTCCATCTTTCTTATAAGCCCCCTCTATATATCAAAAGGCCACAATAAGGTCTTCCCGGAGCTTTCTCTTCTCCAGGCTGAACCACCCCAACTCTCTCAGCCTGCCTTCATAGGGCAGGTGGTTCCAGCCCTCTGACCATTTGTGTGTCCCTCCTCTGCACTCAGTCCAACAGGTCCGTGTCTTTCCTGTGCTGAGGACCCCAGAGCTGAATGCAGCAGTGCAGGTGGGGTCTCACCAGAGCGGAGTAGAGGGGCAGAATGCCTTCCCTCGACCTGCCGGCCACACTGCTTTTGATGCAGCCCAGGATACAGTTGGCTTTGTGGGCTGCGAGCGCACATTGTCAGGTCACGTCCAGCTTTTCATTCGCCTGTACTGCCAAGTCCAAGGACATGGAATATGGTGGTGACTTTGCCTTTTAAGCCTGCATAGCAAGAGTGGTCATCTCCTGAGCCAACAAGCCGCTTTTTTAAAAACAACTGCCTTTACCTACTTGTTCAGTATTACCCTTACCCAAAAGCTGCTGCTGGGTTAAATCAACAAGGTGCTGAAGGCTGCCTAAATTGACGAAGGAGCATTAACAGTATGAAGAGTACAGGCGTTTCTGCTGTACTGAACATCTGTCTAGGACATAATGTGAGAGATCTGATTCACTTAAGTGTCTGCAGAAAAAAATCTTAGGTAAAGAGCCAAACAGAGAATACTGCATCTGAAATCATGCCTTTAAAACCTCTGCAAGGCAAGAGACCGCTTACACAGTTACAGTGGAGAAGAACATTCACCCAAGCCATAATTAAAAGTTAGGCAATACTTTTTAGGCTACCAATTTTAATGCACTTTAAAATGCAATGTATTCACTCAGATAATTCTGAAAACGTGTGCTTCATGATGCTTAGCATAATTACAATAAATACATTAACTTGCAGCTATGTAGGATAAGACAGAAACTAATATTCCCATGCCATTTGTACATTTTTCTTCTTACAGATCAGCATAGCTTAAATCTTATGTTCTAAAGTATTTGCATGGGGTGGGATTAAGAAGGGAGACTATTTGTCTGGGGAATTTCAAACTAGTGAACTTGGCTATTAAGAGAATATAAATTATCTCCTGACTTGTTGCTAGAGTAACAGTTCCCACCGTGGGGTTTCAAACAGTGATGAAACATGAGTTAAAGACCAACAAGATTAATATAAAAAAGCAAAAAGATTTCTCTTAAGAGTGATGTGGAAAAGGAGCAGGGTCTGCAAAGGTCCCCCCAGGGAAGGCAGTGTCTGGACAGGCCAGTGTTTCTCATTTCGTAATGTCTGGGGAAATGTTCACACTGAAGCCTAAGTCACTCTCATATGAGCACGCACCTGCTCCTGGGAGACACAGGAATTCACTGCTAATGAACTAGACACAGAATTTATGAGTGTTAACATGAAAAGACTTACAGAATCAGGATATTCTGGAAAGTTTCAGAGCCCCACAAAGCAGGTGTAGAGAAATTCAAGCCTCACCTCTTCCTCATTTCATCATTCAAGTTCCTGTCTCTTTTGCAGAACTAAATGGGGCATGAGAGGTGGCTGCTGCGTGCGCCCCTGTGCCACCCAGCCATAGCCCCTACCGCAGGGCTGTGTGAGCCAGCCTGACTCCCCAGCTGCAGGGGGAAGCAAGGCAACAGGTGGGGAGAACCAAACTGCCTGGTGAAAAGACAAAATTGCCCGGTCACCCGGGCTGAGCTGTGTGCCCAACTTGCTCTCATCCTGCAACAGAAAGCGGCGCAACCTCGCCGCAGCCACTGGCTCACAAACCTGGAGACCTCTTTCTACCTCCCCTCAGCTTCGCAGAACAAATAATACAGATATTACAGCACCCAGGCTCATAAAGATTTTGATATGCAGCTTGTCAGCTCAGGAGATGACCGCTCTTGCTATGCAGGCTTCAAAGGCAAAGGCACCACCATATCCCACATCCTTACTTCACGCAGGCAAACACGCACACGCAAACACGTGCCCACGCACACACACGTGCACTTGCCCTCTCTCTCAGACACTGTCTGAAGAGGGCCATTGCACAAGTTCACCCATGCCTCCCAAAAGACAAACCCTGACAGTGTCATACACAGGAGAAGGGTCAAGCAGACATGCACCCACACAGCTTCTACCATCAGGAAACAATTTTCTCCTGGGACATCTTTTGACCCCAAAATTTCCTAACAATCAAGTCCTCTAAATTCAGATTAATTCTAAGAACCTCAAACACCATTGCAAGACAGGACTTAGGTTGCTCTAAGTTTTCCCCATAGTCAGTGAGAGGAAAGGTGGGCTGCATCTCTTGGAGAGGATGGGTTTTTTCCACTGATTATAGGACAGCAACATAGGCTTATTAAGGTCCTTCTTTGAGTCACTTGTCTGACTCGCCTAAATTATCAGGAGTTGATCCAGGCCTCAATTCTTAAAATCACAGAATGGTTTTGGTTGGAAGGGACCTTAAAGATCACCTAGTTCCAACCCCCTGCCACGGGGAGGGTCACCTTCCACTAGACCAGGTTGCTCAAAGCCCCATCCAGCCTGGCCTTGGACACTGCCAGGGATGGCATCCACAGCTTCTCTGGGCAGCCTGTGCCACTGTCTCACCACCCTCACAGTGAAAAACTTATGTCCAACCTAAATCTACCCTCTTTCAGTTTAAAACTGTTGCCCCTTGTCCTGTCACTACAGGCCCTGGTGAAAAGTCTCTCTCCATCCTCCTTATAAGCCCCCTCTATATATTGAAA
>JAVKLA010000008.1:28173960-28184366 GCA_034782735.1 Sagittarius serpentarius
CATCTTCCTTATAAGCCCCCTCTATATATTGAAAGGCCGCAATAAGGTCTCCTCGGAGCCTTCTCTTCTCCAGGCTGAACAACCCCAACTCTCTCAGCCTGTCCTCACAGGAGAGGTGTTCCAGCCCCCTGACTGTTTTCATTTATGTCTCTGGGAAAACAAGCGTACGGTGTGGCTGAAGCAAGCACTCCAGCCTGTCTTGCAGCGCGACAGCCTGATCATGCAAGGAGCTCCACAGCAGACATCAGCTCTGTTATGAGAATTTGCAAATTATCACAGAAAATAGAGATTAAAAGCATTTTATCTAACACTTCTACACTTTCCTCTCCCAGCATAACATTCAACCCATACAGAGTCAGGAAAAAAAACCACCACAACAAAAAACAAGAGAAAGCAGAGGTTGAAGTGGAAGATATCTATACTAGTACCATAAACAAGTTAATGCAGGGAGAGCCTGCTTTACACAGTTTCTAATCCATCCCTTTACTTATCCTCCAGCCTCCTTTCTTTCTTTTCTGTTGCCTACTATTTGATCTACTTCCTTGAAGTCTCAGTTTCCATCCAAATGTGGTTTGCTGTGATCACAGATGCAATAAATTAATATCAGAATTGTGGGTGGGTCAGGAAAAAAACCCCAACACTACGCCTTTTTTCAAGATGCCATAGACTTCAAGCAGTTTCTTGGAGGTTTTACTACATGCTCCCCCCAATGGGTTGTGCCTCATTTTTACCCTTCCTCTCTCAAACAGAAAAGCGGTGCTCAAAACGGAAAGAAAAAAGGTTAGCAGAAGCATCCTGTCACTGTGAAAGGCTTCCAGTGCAGCTATTCTAGAAATGCGAGAGCTGGTGCCTTCTGCAGAGGCAAAATGCAGAGTTTTGCCCTTGCGGTGCCGGCTCCTGGCCCTGCAGAAACCCAGGGGGACCAGAAGCTGCTCCCTCAGGGTCAATGCACCGCTCAGAGTTATAAGTAGTGCCTGCCTCTGCAAGAGCAGCAACTCTGCCGAGTGCAGAACAATCTCCCCCCCACCTCTCACATAAGGTGCGATGCATGGTGCTTCATAACCTAAGAGAAGTCAGGAGAAAAAAAAAAACAACAACAAAAAACCCCAACCCCAAACCCCCTTACCCTTCCAATCTCACTGCCCCCTACAACCCTTCTACTCTTCCCCACCCAGAGGATGTGCCCCTCAGGCTGAGAGCCTCTATTTTAAAGAGCATGTAGTACAGAAACATTTTATCATGCAGCAAAGATATCTCTACTCAATGCTGGTTAGTCAATGAATAAACAGTTTAAGGGGAAAAAACCCCAATATTCTGGGAGTTACGCTGTCACATGAGGAAGAAAAGAGCATCAGATCAGGCAAAAAGGCTGAAATGAATCTGCACAGTTTCAGTTCTAATATAATTTTGATGTGCAGAGTACTCGGTTCTCTAAAATCTGATGCTGGGGAAGATATTATTAGAGTTCTAGCTTCAATAAGTTAACTATGTTGTAATAACATGCATATCTTCAGAAATCATGAGACCTGCTTAAAAACCATTACATCTTTTAGAAGAGAAGGCTTTATGTGTTTTTTCTGTGCACTTGTAACAAGTTGTTTAACTGAAAGCCAGAACTGCCTTCAGAAACACACAGATCCACAAGTGGATTAAAATGAAAGAAATTAATAATTAAAAAAAAAACACACTCCAAAGATCACAGGATCTTACAGTAAAAACTCACCAAGTTAAGTAACGTGGCAGTTATCTGCCCAGAAAGATATTAATGAAATTGCATGACTTCACACCCAATCTATCCATTTCTCATATGTATTTAAAAACTCCTACACTGGTAGCAGTAGAAAAAGAAACACGACCTCAGCCCTCACTGCATTAGGGTAACTCCCACGGTTACTCTTCTACAATTCGTGCTTCAAGAGTTTAAGTACCGCCTTCTGTTGAACTAATTAAATTCTGATCTTCACTCTCAGGTATCTAAGTATGTGTCTCAGATGGATAACGAAGTCAAAAGCATATGGGCACAAGTATGCTTTTGGGAAGACTGTTACACAATGGCTGCCTGGGGCAGACAGTGCAGTCGTCATCTCTGGGTGCATCTGCTCCCCTGCTCGTGGTTTAACTGACAGGAAGCACAGCCAAAGATACCAGGACCCAGTGACGAGTGTTTCCTGCCTGCACAGCACGTCTCTCCCCGCCCCCCCCCCCTCCCCGCACGCTTGTCACCAAGCACTTCTGTCCCGCACGGGCCACGGCCTCCCACGAGGGGGAGAAATCCCATGACATCTTCTAAAAAAAAGAAAAAAAAATTAAGTAAATTAAGCCCACGCACAGAAAGCCAGTCAGTTAGATAGATAAAAAGTAATCAGGCCAAGCGTATTGAAATGTGGCCCCAGAAGGCCACCAAGCAGGGTATGAAACTGGTGGCACGTTCTCATCTGGCATGGCCCAGAACAAAAAGCAAGCCAGCTCTGGAGGTTTTCGAGTCTGGCCTCCCTCAAACGGGCTTGTACACCACTAAGAAACCAAGTTGCTTGACTTAGTTGAAGAAGCAAACAAGTAGAAATCTTCAAAAATTAACCACAGTGGCAGAAACCACACTGCCAAATACGGCACCAGCATGTCTACTTAATGGGACCACACTGTCCTAGAAAAGGGGAAAGGTTAGATGATCTACAGGGCTTTTCTAACACTAATACCTAGAGTAACACCTGCTAGCCTACCGCAAAATTGAAATGCTGAAGAAGCATTTAGTACCAACAGGATAAGCACAAGAATTGGTACAGCTTAAGCAAGCAAAGAACTAACTGCTAGACACAGCAAAATTTCAGTGAAAAGCAGGAACTCCAGCACAGCTGTAATTTCTACAGTATCTCTATGTGAAGCAATATGCTATACTCAGCCCCTCCCTAAGTAGTCTTCCGCGCAGTCTTAGATTACCCCATAACGTCACCTGTCAGAAAACATCTCCTTAGCCAGCCTAAAAACTGTACTTCCAGGCAGGATAAGAAATTATTAAGATGGCCTCGTACCCTTCCTCCACCAATGGCCAACTAGTGGTATAAAACTGAGGAGAACCAATTTTGAGCTGTATCTGCAGGGTTGCCAACTAAAGCAACAGAAGACACGTCACTCATGTAATTAAGTTGGGAAATATATCAACCAGTAGATACCTAGTATATTTAACACTATCATCTGCTGTTACAGTCTAGGAGCATTTTCTGCATAAACTTAAAAGCAGTAAAAAAATCTTCACTGGATTTCATGGGAGTTTCTGGCACATTTTACCCTTTATGGAACAAAGGCTCTCCATCCTAACATACTCTCCATCCTAAGGTGCTCTTCATCCCCATTCCAGAACAGTTTGGAACAAAAATGCCTTCACATGGTGACTGGTGCTGTTACAACAGCCACCTCAAAGTCAGTGGTCTGCAAATTCCTGAAAATGACCAGGCTCCAAATTCTCCTCATTTCTAACTAGAAACCTATTCTGTAACTAGGTTCCTCCAACAGAGCATGCTTTGTCCCCAGCTTTCACGTGCTCCCATCGGAGCTCTGTGACCATCTGGGTTATCCCAGTGAACTGCAGCTGTCCAGTGCTTCAAAAGACAAGACTAGGTCCCTCCACGTCACTGGGCACTTGGCCCCTTCGTGCCTTGAAAGTCAGAGTGAAGGCCCTAAAACAGGACCCATCAGACACTAACAGAAAGCCAGTGGAAGAACTTGTGGCAGAAGCTCACTTCTGCAGCATTTCTGTCGACTGCTTAAGACCCAAGTCCCACTCTTGACAAATACTCAAGTAATCCCAAGCAGCCAACAAATTAAAAAAAGATACAAAGTAATAGTTGCTCAAAAGCCTTTCTGAACAAAAAAGCCTTGCAGCATGATCTGAACCTTACTAAATTTTGCTGCATTGGCAAAAGGACTTAGAAGAGAACTGAAAAAAAAAACCAAACAACTATTTTCCATCTCAGATTCCAACAATACTATGTAGCCAACAGCATTTTGTAGATTTGCTTCTTAGTTTGTAAGTCACGTTGGTCATATCTTGCAACATGTACTGGCAGGATTCAATGTTTTCCTAAGAAAACCGGGGTGGCAGATGCTGACACTGATCCAGAAATGGTTTACTCTCAAGCTGGATATTCTTTTTAACCCTGAAAGTTCATCTGCGTCCTGCTAATGAACTACAGATTTTATTACAGCAAACATTTCAAAATTCTCATATGCATTTATTTTCATGGTGTATTACTATTATACTAGCTATGAGCATAACACCAAAAAAGTTACATTTACAAGCACAATCATCTCTATTACACTGATTACACACTGTTAAATTAGCCAAAATTTTAATGTAATGTAAGCATAGGGCTAGAATAAGGCTGGGGTGTTCTTTTATAAATGATTTTGAGGCACCTTAAGATTGTCTAAGTTTTCAAGCTCTGTACATTTTAAGCAAAAATTGAAAGGTAAATGTTGTGATATTTATATTTGTAAAAGCAAAACAAAAATCAGGATGTCTCAGTTCTTACAAAATTGAAAATTTACTCCTCAAAGCTGCTGCTGCTGCGTGGCATCAGCAAGGCACCCGCATGCTCCAAACAGCCTGCTGCCTGCATTTCTTCCTCCGACTCAGTTACGGCTAACAGGGGAGGAGTGGTCTCCACAGAACTGCTTTTCCTGCAGAACAGCTATGAGTCAACTTGTCTCATGTCTCTGCAACCAGTAGCCTAACTGCTACGGTGTGTTTTGGGGAGGTAGGAGGGATCACACCACACCGAGTGCCTTATAGAGAGAGCAGCAAAAGTGAAACCGAACTGATCGACGCCCACTGACCAGGCTCCCCAGACAAGAAAGAAACTGCCTTTACAGATTTCTGTCTTAACCAGCTTCAACACAGGGGAACATGATTTTTAATTCTACAGTGTCCCTTTAATAAACACCCCAAAGAAGACATTTTCCAGATAACCAAGGAATTTTTTACAGTGTTGACTTACCAAGCAGAGCACAATAACCAGCTATTCTGTTTGCACTACAAGGCAGTACAGCACAATGAGTTAATAATTTATCACGGCACTGCTCTTGGCAACTGACCATAATCAACTTTCAAAATTCTTCCTTGTTTTTACATTTTTAGTCTCAGCAAGAATATGGCATCCTTAGAGCTTCAGCTCTTATCTGAACATTTTGTAGCTGAGGTAAGAGGTTTAATCTTCCCAAACACCTGCTTTCCTCCTGTATTGTTTCAGGCTCAGAGCAAAGGTCATAATTTCATTTCAATAACCTGATTTAGCAGACAGGAATAACTAGAATATTTTTAAACAAACCAAGGAGTTCACATTCTTTCAAAAAGACGCAGCAATGCCGTTCTCATCCCTGCGTTTCCTTCCCCTTCTTCTCCCAGACGGAAAAAGAACAAAAAAGCCCAAGCTTCTCCCTCCACCAAAAGCTTTTACTTGCACATGTTCCCCAACTAACAAGCAAACACCTTTTCCTCCTTTCTTATATTATCGAGACTTCCGCCTCTACGTAATTTGGGGCAAAACCTGATACATTAGTCAACACACTCTTCCTCTCAATCAGAAGCATCTAGCTTCATTTTTGGGAGAGTTTAGATGTGTAGAAGAGAGTTAACTGTCCTAATTATCACTTCATTGAAGCTTTGGCCATGGAGACGGTCTTCTTCCAAGGACAACGGTGCTACTTCATCCTCCCCCTTATTTCTCAACCCCAGCTCTTACAAACTCCACAGCTCCACCACTCTGAAATCAATCCCTAACCTGCTTCGGTCAACCAGCCCACCAGCTTCCCATGGCATGGGTACCTGACTTGCCAACTTGGCTCATCTTGGCTGAACCAGATAAGGGGTTGCTCACACAAACACTTCAGACTGCGGATGGGAGGGGCGGGCAATAAAACACTAGGAAAAAACCTATGCTGTCACTAAGGATGATGTCAATGAGGGTGGCATCCCTAAAGCAGCACTGAGGTAGCTGGATGAGTGCTCCTGCCATGGAAACATCTAGGAATGATCATGCCTACCTCTAACTGTTTCACTAAGGGTACATTTTAAATTAAATTAGACTGGTGCAAGTTCATGTGCTCACAAAAACGTACATCCACAGTTTAAATTGCAACTTTAGCTCAACCAGTGCAGCTTACTGTTGAGTCAAGAACCTAAGGGCAAGCTAAGGGCCTGGGCAAATGCTAAACGAGCCATTTAAGGATTTACAACCCATCACCTCCAGGACAGTTCATTATCCAAGTAAAACTTGCTTGGTCCAAACCTCCTTTCTGTGCTTCAGGGCACATCCTCGTAAACCATTGCCACATGGGTTTAACGGGATGTGCCACCAAGCCACTGGGGTGGTTACACACGCAACCTGCACTTATGAGTGAAAACGAGCAGCTGGGGTGAGGCTGAAGCACCTTCAGCGTGCATGTAAACTGGGTAAGCACAGGGTGTGTAGAGGCACCGGAGACAGCACTGAGGCACTAGCATCATTCTCCCATCTAGTTAGTAAATACCAGGCTTGTTCATGACAGACAGTGTAATGGCTTCTGCCAAGGCAGCCTCTGACAGAAAACATGCTGCTTTCTCCACAGTCGTCTTTTTTCCTGATTTCACCCCACCTACAGTTCCTCATGTAAGGCAGCAAAAATGAACCCACAAAACTTCCCATTGATTCCCCCCACCCCCGCCTCTTTTCCCAGACATGGTGCACCCATGCAGCACGTATGGATCAGTGGTTCTGGGTTTCTTCTCTCAGGGCAGTGGTTATTTTACCCAGCTAGCTATTTGCAACTAATAACTGCTACTGTCTCTCCTCAAAAATGCACACATTTTAAATCACAGTATATCAATGAAATGTCATCACAGCTCTTTTGTTTACGAAGCCTGGCACTAAAGATTAACAAAATGCTTCCTAAGTCCACCTGAATACAGGGCACCCATAAGAGAAGCTTTAAACATCACAAACATCAGAATCTAGACACCAAAAGACACTAACTACGTGGCTTTGAAAGTATTAAACCTCTTCTGCAAATAACCCTATTATTTTTAAACAAAACATTTGCAAGACCGAGCTCTTATCTTGTAGTCTGGCAAAAGTTTTCTGACATTTCTTACTGTTCAGAATTATTTCTAGTCCATTACCACTGAAACAACATTTAATACAGCTCATTTGAAGGACAGTATTAAAAGGCAATTAGCTTTTTATAAAAACAAATGGTAGAATGTTGTATTATATCAAGCATTCACAATTAGCCACACGTCCTTCTGAAGTGCACATTTAGGAAAATCTTTTACCAACAGTAACTTTCTCCTTGGTTTTCTTCTCAGGAAATCCCTCCACAGCCCATTTTTAAATGGTCTAAATTAATGGCTTTCTGTATTACGGCCCCATCAGACAAATTAAAACTGTATTTCACTTACGTTGCTTCAAAAGCAACTTATTTCATTGTTGCTTTTAGCTGATACTAAAAGAAATATACTTTTTTTTTTTAACAGAAAAGGGCCAGTATTTTTAAAAATGCCGCAAACCATCCCTAGCAGTCGAAGTTGAGACTGTTTCTCAACACAGAAAGTTTCATTTTCATTCATATGTCTAAGCCACCTTTGTAAAGAAAAAAAGCCCCCAAACAGACACTTCCTCTATACAGTTCCTTCTTTTCTCTTTTTGAAATAAACAAAAGCTGGTTGTTGTTTTGAAAAAAACAAGACGGCAGCCTCTCAGCAGCACGCCACCAAGGGCGCCTTGCTGGGCTCACAGAGCTCTCGACACGCTCGTTCAGAGGCACCGCGAGACAGGGAAGTAAATTCTTGCCATTTGTGCAGGTTTGCCACCCTTTGCATTCCACAGCATATAAGCTTCATAATTATTTTCTTCATAGCTAATACCCTCGTTCGCATGCCTAATTTACAGGCACTGTGACAAAGCTTGAATAGCTACAGAGATCAAATAGTTTACAGAGGCTCGGGAGGAGGGGGAAGTAACAGCACCAAACAGCAAAGGTACCAAGAGAATGGGAGTGGCCACCTCCAAGGACAATGTCAGGCAAAATTCTGCGTTCAGCAGAAAACGTGCAAGCCCTGGTACCTTCAAGACAGTTTTCATGAAAGCTCTTCCTAAGAGGGTCATCTTCTGGCTGGAAAGACAGCCTCCACTAAAAACAAACCATGCCATCACATCCTTGGGAAACTATTCTCATTAGCTCCAAAATCATCTACTGCAGCACACGTAGCACGCACAAAGAAGAGAAAACTAACAGTATCCTTGTCAACCTGCTTTTAACTTGAAATTGAGTCTGGTTGGAAGAGCAAGTTAAACATTAATTTTCTGACAGCGGTCAGCCCTGGGTATCACAAATTGTAACTGTAGTTTCACAATCACGTTTTGCTTCTTCTTTCCCTAGCTGCAATATAAAACAGAAGAAACACCGAGATAGCCGGGAATTGGAGAACAGCAGAAGTGACTCAATACAAAGCTCATAAAAGCAACGTAGCTTTCTCCTAACCTGTCAGCTTTATTAACTCTGCCAAAAGAACCCATGAAAAACACAAGTAACTCTAGAAGAACACACAGAGAAACAAAACAGTATATGCAGCCACTATATATATTAACCTTTTTTTTCTCTCAACAGAAGACAACAATTTGAATCATCCAAGCTCACCTCTTTCTTCCAGTTCTGAAATCCTGTCTTATGTGGGATGACATTTATACTGTGCCCACTTAAGAAGTCAAACCACTACCACGCAAGAAGGTAGGTGAGGCAAATGCGGAAGGAGCTTGCAAATGAAGCGATGAGACCGTTAGTACACTAACGGTAACCATTAAAGAAGCGCAAAACACTGCCCTCAAAATAAAAAATGTATTTGGTATATACACAGAGAATTGTTGACGATGAGTTAAACATAGGGTGTTCTAGAAATAGACTGAAATGTCTAATTATAGAAGCAGACAGTGACATTCAATCCATCTAAAAACAACTCTTTCCCACAGTTTCCGACCTATGTATTTAGTATTCCTATTCCTAGCAAATTATCTTAACCATAATATTTTTCCCCCAATACAGAAAGAAATAAATTTTACACGGAAATTTAAGAATTGGAGGTTCTTTCCACGCTAACAAAACGGCTATAATATTCACATTCAAACCTGAACCTAGTACAAAGTCACACGTGACCCAAGATGACTGATCTCGTCTCTCTAAGGACAAATAAATGACCTAAGCTCTAGCCATCCCATTCACCACTAAAGATAGCTGGTAGGTAGTTAAGGCCTAAAGCACATCAAGGTAAGAATGCATAAACTTTAGTCCTTATCTAATGGGATCCTTGTAGCACAAAGGCTGACACAGTGGGAAGCTTTGCCGCAGGACAGGCCCATATTGAAGAATAAATCTTTTACCTCTACACAGATCAGCCCTGTCAGGTCAGGAGAATGAGAATGTCTAGAGCCTTTCACATGGTTGCTGAGGATTTTTGATAAGCAAAAGACTTCAAATTTCGGTATGTACAGTCTCCGTCAGCTACTTTATCTGTGAAGGAACGTTTAAGTAAGACTTGAGAAAGCAACATTTAAGTAAGATTTAAGGAAGCAAATAATCTCTAAAGCACATCAGTGGCATTAAAAGGATAAGCACAGTAAATCACTGGCGTATGGTAGCAAAGTTTCAGCCCTTACGGAGCGGATTGTAACCAAGGCTGGAAACATGAACTCCACCTCCTGACGCTCCTGTGCTGAATCACTCTGGCGGGTGAAAGTCCTTGCTGCTCCTTGCACACCCAACAAAACTCCAGAGAGTTACCAAAATTGTCAGTGAAAACAACAAAATCTGCCAGCGAAAGCTGAGAAACTTTTGCTAAGACTTGCAATAAGCGAAAGCTGTTTTGGAGATCAAAGCTTCTCCTCCTCTGATAGAGGGAAACCCTGCGTTTCTCTTACAAAGTCTTTTCTATCAGCTCTCCGAAAGCACTCCTACTTAGTCCCCTCCCTTGAATACAGCTGTGCTGAAAAGAGAGAAAAGGGTACAGTGATACACCTCGTGGTTTGTCCTTTTTTTTTTTAATACACAGAAGTGTCCAAAGAGTAACACACACCACTGAAGTATGAGTTTTCAGCAATACTGAAACATCAGGCTATACCAGGCCAACAACATTCTTCAAATCTGGACACTTACTTCTTTTGTTTTTTTCCCCCCATTTGAGTGCCAAGATCATAGACTTGGCAATTCTAATATTCAACAGATGAAAAAAAGGGTGTATTAGAAAACAGCCACTTCTGTAAAAGCATGGGTCTGGAAATAATGTTCAAGCTAACTGGCATCTAATGATACCACTCTCATGGCTTATCTCTTAACAACCACAAACTCAATCCAAACCAAAAGATCCCTGCCTTCAGCGGGGG
>JAVKLA010000008.1:28186617-28209566 GCA_034782735.1 Sagittarius serpentarius
GGGGGGCAAGTGGTGCCCGGGCCCCGGCCGGTGAGTCACCGCGGGGCCGGGCGGCTCAGCTCGACTAGACTCGACACGACACGCCCCGGGCGGCGGCCAGCGCTCCGCCGGGCCCGGCCCGCAGGTGGCGGCGGCCCCGCTCCGCTCCCCGGGTTGTGCTGACAGGGTGCGCGTGGGGACGGGCCACTCTGCGGCCGGAGAGGGGCTGACCGGCTTCGCGCCCGGCTTCGCCGCCCCTCGTGTGCCAAGCGTGGCCACTTCTCCCGGCTTACACTAGCGGTGGGGTCATGGCGGTGGCTCCCCTCCCCATGGGCCTGGCCGCCGAGGCGGCCCGCCTCTGACCGCCCGTACCTAGGAGCCCTTACGCAACATCCCACCCCACTCCTCTTCATGAGTAATAAATAAACACACCAACACGTTTCTGTGGAACATCTGGTATTTTCTACCAGCGCCGTCTTGCTTACGCTAGACCGGTTAACCCCAGGAAGAAGTGAAACTTAAGAGGGCCCCAATCGCTCAGGGAAATGTAGTTGATACGCAGTGTTCAATGAAGCACTGACACGGGTCTAACTCCAGAACCAGAGCTCTCAAGGATCTCCAGTAAATTTCCAACATGCTCCACGTGTTCTTTAATCAAACCCGTTGTGCCTAATAAACAACATGCTGAAAACCATCCAGTGCACAGCCGAAGGCAACGTCAGCGTTCGGACGGGCTCTACGAACTCATGAGGCACGCCCAAAAGGCCTGACAGAAATTTAATCCTTAAAACATGGCGCAGAGGCTGAGGACAGAATTACTTCCACCTCGTTTTAGTGGGAAGGGTAAGCGCGTGCTCTGTTTGTGGGCTGGCACGTGCATTTGTTTTCCACTAATTTCCAGAAGGACGGAGCCCAAAGCAGCGCGCTGGCTGTAAGGGAAGGCACGGCACAAAGACCCAAGCCCATGCAGACAACGAGAGGGTGTAACTGCAGGGCAAGGAGGTGGGAGGCAACAGCGGAAAGAAAGCAGCAGAGGCGACCTTGCAATGAGCAGGGAAGACGAGAGTAAAAACCTGAAGCTACTTCCAGCAAACATACGAAAATAATTCCAAATATGATTAAGTGCAGCTGTCATTAACCCTCCCAGTAACAATTAAACAGCAGTCTCAAAAGTGGTTTGCTGAGCAAAACTCATTGTTCTATCTACATTAGTATCTCTTAACTACTGGTTATGTGTAGTAACTGAGAAGCAAATTTTGGTTTTACTTCCAAGTAATTCAAGTCCCTATGACACCTGCATGGCACTCAAACGCAAAACTGGCTCCCAGTTTATTGCCTAAAGAGCAGTTATCCAGGTACAATTTTATTAGATGTATTTTATCATGTTATTTTGCAGCCTGCTTTAGCGGAAGATCTGAAAAAAGCAGTAGCACATTTTTTATGACTTACCGCGTAAAGGTATCAATTAAGTCGCTACTAAAGTAGCTTCGCTACAGCTCTTTATCAAAATACGTCTTCATTTGTATTTCTCGGTTGAAAAAAGAGCACGTGGAGGAAACACTGTGATGTTATTTCAGTCACTATATATTTTCCACCTCTCACAACAGATCTATTTTCCCTCTTTCCAGCAACTTAATTCTGATCCAATCTTACATCTAAAAGTACTTGTTTCTTGTTCTGCAAAACCCTTTGGAAATCATGAGGCATTGAGGGGAGAAATCTGACCCAGGAGCACAGCAGCTACAAGGAAACTGTAACATTGGCACAGAGGGAGTGCCATTTTAATTATTAAAGAAAGTCTAATAGTTATGTTTTACAGGGGAAAAAAATCAACACCGTCTTACCCAGGCAATCAACTAAATTGAAAAATCATTTCGTAGTGAAGTATGAGCAGAAGCTATGCAAACATTTCACCGTTTCTAAGCTAAATCTGGAAGCAGTATTTTTTTAAAAGCGTATGTAAAATGTAAACATATTTAGTGAGAGAGAATGCAGGTGGATGTTAATCCCTGGAACTGTATCAGGTTTCTTGCTAATTGTAATTTCGGCTTAAAGAAGAAGTGACCTTGCCCATTGCTGGGATGACTATCTCTCTGAAACATAGATCATCGTTTGCCCAAAAGACATAGCTAGACACTGACCAACAGCACAGCTTAAGCCAATTTAAACAGTTTTAGCCCTCCACTCCATCCTGGCTGCGTATTCCTCACACTGAACTACTCCCCGCACTGTTTCCCAGCGCAAATATTTGTGCAGCCACACAGCGCGGCAGAGGGTGGAACCCACCAGTGGAAAAGTTAAGGCTGCACAAATAAATAAATAATGCATAATACAATTTTTACATTGCCATTGGACCTGGCTCCCAGAGAAATTCATGCCAAATTACACCTCGAGGGGAGCAGTGCAGCTGAGTGGGCCGCACATCGGCTGGTGTGGGAGAGACCTGGATGCGGCTCCCATTTCTGCTGGCCTCACGTGTGACCCTGAGGAAGCCACTTCTCTTTTCACACCTTGGTTTGGTAATCGCCATCCCTCCTTCTCAACTGGCTTGGAAAGCTACAGGTCTACAAGAGTGGGATGGGAAGGGATGGGATGGGATGCTTCCCCACCAAGGCACAGGAGGGGACCACAGCAGCCTGCCTGCACAAGAGACAGCATGAGGCTCTGAAGCCACATGAGGGCAGACCAGCGAGGTGTGCTCTGGAGGTATGCTGCCCCACCTGAAAGACAGATATATTTTAGTCTCATAAAAAAAAGGCTGAAAGGGAGGTTAGTGACTGTGTTCAGCTTTCATTTTTGGATGAGGGTTGGGGAGGAGAAAAGATTACTCTCATGAAGGGAGCAGAAACTTCCATTTTAAAAGCTCTTTGTTTTTTATTTTCCTGCTATATTATATAAAAGGTCACCACATGAGAAGCCTAACAAGCCCTCATTTATGTGGGACCCCGTGGTGCCATTCCTAAAGCAGCCCCTGCTCTCAGCTCAGGCATATACCCTCAACTTGCACAGGCTTGGGGCCTCATCAAATTCTGGCTCAAGACTGGATAAAAATCTGATTTAAGGAACTTTTGTTTTGTATTTGTTTTTGTACAAATCCCAGTATCTGAAGCTTTGTAATATATTTAATCTCAGGCATCCCTGTGGGAAGGAAATCCTAATAATCCCATTCACAAGCATGGCAGGGAAGAACACCTGAGCGGTGGACATGCCCAAGATCACACTGTATGTGTATGGAAGGACAACACTTTAACCAGCCTTCACGCAAGTCTTGAGTTAGCACCCAAACTCCCGCACCTTCCTTTCTCCTTGTATACAACACCAAGTAACAGTAGTAGCACTGCTACAACATTTTAATTTAATATATATCTATCATGGTGTTACTGTCCAGGTACTTTGGGTTTGTGGACTGGCACCTTCCACTGTGGTAGGTGCCACATAAAACACAGACTGAAACTATTGTGGGTTTCTAACACTGCCAGATGCATAATGACCTAAATATTTATGCATGGAGAAACTGCATCAGGAGATTACAAGGTAACTTACTCCTATCCCCAAAGAAAGTCTCTGCTGCAGGACATTAGGTATAGAAAAGTTCTCATCACTGTGTTATTTAATAACTTAATCACAATTCAGACCATATACTTCTGATACTTAAAGACAATTGTTTGCTGTCTACAAACCTCTTGCATTTTCAGAGATTTCAGTAAAAAAGCATCTCAAAGGAGAAATGTGGAACCCAGGGTTTTGGATACCTGGAGTGCAGCCCACACAGCTATCAGTTCTTGATTTGCAATTTAAAGGTATGGTTCAGTGATGTTTTAGTGCACGCTGAGCATAGGCTGAAAGTAGAGCACAATGAATTTGAGAGAAGAGAGTCTACTTTTTCAATGTGCTGGTCTTCTGAACTTTAGTTGAATTGTAGGAAACGAAAGGTGGTAGTAAACAAAGTCAATATGAACAGGCCACTATTCTTTTCAAAAGCTGGGAGGGAAGGTATCCCGGCTGTCCTGTGTTTAATTGGAATCCTTCAGATAGTAAATGTCAACTTATTTCAAAATACACAAGAGAGTCTTTCACAAGTCTGCGGTCAGGAAACTCCCAAGCCTCCAGAAATTATGCCTGGGTAGCAGAAGGGGCGAGAGAGGTGTTTGAAGTGAAATGAATTCACAACCGAGCACCAGGCAGCTTTAACCTCATCCATTTTATGCTTCCAAGTTTGCCTCCAGTGTTTCCTAGTGAAGGCAGATTTGGCAAGGTGGCTGCCTTTGCTAGCAGCACAGCAACATCCCACACAGCTACAAACCCCTGACCTTGTACAGCCTTGCACAAACTCTTCTTGGATCACCTCTAAGGTATTCCTAGGTCAGATCCCAGAGATGACAAGCCTCTAGGAAAATCTACTTATGGAGTCACTTTTCCTCGCTCTTTCAAGTTCCTTCCTTCCTCCTTTTGTTATGGGTTTGCCTCTGCTGGGAAGTAACGCTTCTCAGTACTTCTGAGAATGGTTTAAAATGTGGTTATATCCTCCCTTCTACTGACAAGCAAGCTTTGGAGGGAAAGTATTGCAAAAATGCAGGTAGTAAATACAGCTCTGACACAGGATAATCTTTCACCCACTCTCAGCCAGAAGCTGCAGGTTGCAGCTTCTCTGTGACACTTTCTCTACCAACCCCAACTGCACTTTTCTCTCCCCATCCTCTCCTTGCACTGGTTCTGGTCCATGCAGTACCTGTTAAACCTTCCTCTCATCCCATTACACATGTTACTGTGGCAGAAAGCTGACTGGGGTGGGTAGGGAGCACTGGTGCTCTTGGAGTTGGCTCAGAAAGACCGTGATGAGCACTGCCAGCAAAGGACATAGGACGACCCTCTGTGGGTGGTAATTAACTACTAGACTGGCCCAGCACTAAGGCACATTTTCACTGTAAGACTCACATGATTGCACAGTAGCTGAAAAAAAAAAAAAAAAAAAAAAAAAAAAAAAGGGCAGCTCGAGCGTGTTACTTGGGGGAAGCTGCAGGCAGAGAGAAGGGACAGAGGTGCTTAACCCACAGCTCTCAGACTTGAGCTAGCTCTGTTCCACCCTCCCTCTGCACGCTACTTGCCTGTTTGTTTTGGAAAGTGCACTTAAAGTCATTTAACATCCTATAAATACACCTGCCAGTAGGTGTGACAGAAGTCACACTTTTAAACCGAAAGCTCGGAGGCAGTCACACAAAGAAATCAAAATAAAGACAGGACAAATTTATACCCCATACTTCTCTCAATGAGCTTCAGACACCCCCCCCCCAAATCATGAAACAGAAAGAATTAAACCATGATCTGCAAGTATTTGTAAAATATGTGCGTTACCTGGTTTTCTCAGGTGACAGGAGAAATCATCACGCCTCACCTGATGTTACCACTAACCACATTCAGACAGACAGTTAAGGCTCCTGCGTCCTGAAACCCAACTCATAATTTGTTACTTCCCAGTTCTTCATTCAGAGTCACTAAACTGATCCAAAAAGACCAACATCCCTTACATCTTTAAATACCTTCTCCAGACCCTGTTCCAGCACGGGCCCTACAACAAATAAGGCAACTAATGGGACATAAACAGGCAGAGAAACGTATTTCATACCAACAAATGGGTAACTCTATCTGGATTTTTTTTTTTTCCATCTAGAAGAGCTTACTGCTTGAAAAGACAGAAACAAGGCAGAAGATAGCGTGGTTCTTATTAATGCCCAAGTATAGCTATGCACGGTAAAGGTAATGCTATTTTATCACAGAATCATAGAATGACTCGGGCTGGAAGGGACCATCGAAGGCCATCTGGTCCAACACCCCTGCGGTGAGCAGGGACACCTTCAACTCGATCAGGTCGCTCAGAGCCCCGTCCAGCCTGGCCTTGAAAGTTTCCAGGGATGGGACTTCTACCACCTCTCTGGGCAACCTGTGCCAGTGCCTCACCAACCTCACTGTAAAGAATTTCTTCCTTATATTCAATTTAAATCTGCCCTCTTTTAGTTTCAGGTCGTTTCCCCTAGTCCTGTCGCTACAGGCCCTGCTAAAAAGTTTTTCCCCATCTTTCTTATAGGCCCCCTTTAAGTACTGGAAGGCTGCAACAAGGTCTCCCTGGAGCCTTCTCTTCTCCAGGCTGAACAACCCAAACTCTCTTTGCCTGTCTTCACTGGAGAGGTGTTCCAGCCCTCTGATCACCTTCATAGCCCTCCAGCAGGTCCATGTCTTTCCTGAACTGAGGACCCCAGAGCTGGACACAGCACTGCAGGTGGGGTCTCACCAGAGTGGAGTATAGGGGGAGAATCACCTCCCTCGACCTGCTGGCCACGCTGCTTTTGATACAGTCCAGGATCTGGTTGGCCTTCCGGGCTGCGAGTGCACATTGCTGGCTTGTGTCCATCTTCTTGTTTACCAGCACCCCCAAGGCCTTCTCCACAGGGCTGCTCTCAATCCCTTCATCCCCCAGCCTGTATTGATGCCGGGGGTTGCCCTGACCCAGGTGCAGGACCTTGCAATTGGCCTTGTTGAACCTCATGAGGTTCATACGGGCTCACTTCTCGAGCTTGTCTAGGTCCCTCTGGATGGCATCCTGTCCCTCAGGTGTGTCAACTGCACCACTCAGCTTGCTGTCATCAGCGAACTTGCTGAGGGTGCAGTTTCATGTACAGAACACCTCACTACAACGTATTTGCAACCAACAAAGCCAAAATGACCTCATTTTTGTATGGTAATAATTACTGAATATCCCAAGAGAACCAGTAAGGGCATAGCAATACAATGTTTTTATCCCAAATTCTCACACACTATGTGTACCAGCCCTCAAAATTCTTTAAAAATACACTTAGTATCGTACAAGGCTATACAATCCTGACTGCAGTAAGATTACACTAGACCTTAGCTTTCCAAAGGAAATGATCAACTGGGTGTACAGCTAGGTTGAAAGACAAGTATTAGGTCGCCTATCTATTTCTACAGATTTGTACTCAAAACAAAGCTTTTAAGCAAATATGGGTTTCCTGCTATTGTGCAAGACACAAAGGTGAGGGGATACTAGATATGAAGGGAAATTGATAAATACTGCTAAAATGCAGAAACATATATACAGAAAAAAAAGGTTAGATTTTCCAAGAATAAGAAACAGTCTTTCCAGAAATAAATTCCGTATCAATTCTTGAAGTAGATCAGCTGGACATCATCCCCCAAGGTAAGCTTCAGATCCCCCACTATTATACTCCTTCAGAGCTGTGCTGCTTTAGCAGGATGGTTGTATTTGCTCTGGAATCCTTGCAAGGATAACTGTTAAGAATACAAGCTCAATCTGAAACTATCAGAGATATTACTACAGCCTTTGCTCTTTTCCGTTCTTACACACACACGAAAACAAACATAAAATCCAGAACTATTTGTAAACATGTTGTTCTGTGGGGTTTGTTTTTGATGTCGGAATGTTGTAATCCCTGATATAAGACAGAAAAAGAAAAAAAATCCGGCAAATGATAGTCAAACAGTGGTTTCTTAACTGGGACACTCTGTAGTTGGCTGAGGAATCCTCATTAAAACGCTATAACTATATTTTTCCTCTTCTCATTCTGTGAGTCACTCATTACATTTTTGGATGTTGCAACACATTCATGAATAATAAACACATACTGGGAAGAAGAAAAAAAAAATTCAGCATTCACACTGTATTTTTTTACATCTATATTTATCAGTATAAAAATCAAAACAAGAACGAAGCTGAGATTTGCAGAAGTTTCTATGCAAGGAATGCTATTAATCACAGACAAAGTATTTGGTACAGCCAGAGACAAGCGCACAGATACGCACAGAAGTTACAGCACAGCAATGTTAGTATTACTATTATTGTTTGGCCTTTATACAGAGCGAGAGGATAGGGGGAGGGATCATAATGTTCCCCATCAAACCCTCTCCTGAGGGAGAACAGCCAGGCACCGCCCTTAGCTAGACAGTTCTGGACCCAAAGCTGTACTTCTGCAGCTGAGCCTTTTTTTTTTCTTTTTTTTTATTAATTTCTTTTAAAGGCTAGAGAGTTAGGTTGGAGACTGCGCAGTCCCAGAAAGTCAGCTGTGCTACAGGAAATTATTGTTGATATCTTGAAGAAGTACCAGGGAATTATTTATTCACATTTGTGTTTTAGACAGTAACAAAGGGCGTCAAGCATATGCGTGTCGGGGTGGTTGCTGCAGGGTTTTCTGCTGCTCCAGTCAGATGAAAAACTGTTCACTTCTATTCCAATTGTTGTTGTCCTTTCAATCCTACCACCCTAGGCAGGCCATACTGGCTACCTTACACACTTGTGCTGACTCCCTGTACGGATGCAGGCCAAATTTATGGAATTAAAGGAAATCTACATAAACATTTTTAGAAAAATGTTGTGCTAGAGTTCCACAAGTATTTTGCAAGCTTATGAGAATGCAACAGGGTATTTCTGCACTGCTCAGGATGTGAACACAAAGGAAAGGAAAGTGTGTTTATTACTGCTCTTCCAGCTGCTCTAGTTAATGGGAAAAGATGAAAGTGCTAACTTGGAGAGGCAGGAGGAAAAAAAGTAAGTTGTGCAAAAAAGTAAGCTCACGTGAATGAATCCATTTTCCATCGCAATTCATTCAGATAGAGAACTGGCTATTAAAGAACAGTTAGCTGGAAACACAACCCGATTACTTGCTTGTTCAGGAAACAAGCAATACTTTTAGTAGCAGGCTTACCTATCCAAATACATGATAAATTAACCAACTGGTGAATACACAAGTCATGGAGAAGAGAGGAAAAAAATAAAATAAAGACTGCAGGACACAAAAAGGAGGGGTGTCGGGGAGCCTGGCGCTGCAGGGAAGGTGAACTGGCCCCTGGAAGGCCAACATTTTGATCTCTCAGCTACATTTCAAGTTGCACAGACAGCAGCCTTGCATCATTACGCTGACCTTCGGCCAGGTGAGCAGTGCCACCAGCAAATCCTGTACGATCACAATCCTGTGGATCACTTCAAGAAACCAAACCACCACCTCTACTATTGTCACTTGCCCATAAAAATGAGGTACAGCAGTCAGACATATCCTAGAAGATACCACTGCACACACGCATAGAGGCTCAGTCCCAGAGAGAATTTCTGCTACTGTGACATGTTTTCCAAAAGCCTCCCAGGAATCATCTTTCTTGACAATGTGGTTTAGGGAGCTCTGAAAACAAAATCGGGAACCAGAGGCTAAGAGAACAAGAGGACATTATGGCAGGCACAATTTCACAGAAGTGGTTTTTCTCCTGCTTTCCACTAACAGAGGTCATTCATTTAATGCAGGGAGCTCAATATTCTCCTCGAGGAAGACTTGGTATTCTCAATGCTCCATTCAAAGTACTATATATACAGTTATGTTTATTATTTTAGTCTAATATTGTCAATTTAGCCTTTCAGTATATATATGTTTAACCTAATAACACATTTTGTCCTGCATTTACTGAGGGTCCATCAGCTTTAAAGGTATCTGTGCTCTGGAAAACATCCCACTAGCCAGAGTGGAATGGTTTCAACTCCCTCTACCATCAAGGGACAGAGACCTAAATTTGAGGGTAGCGTCCTCACATTCTAGGACAGTAGCCTAAATTCAGAGTGTTTCATCCCCTTCTTCTCTGCAACCAATTTTATTTTTTGAACTTCTACTTTTAATGCTCCCCCTTTTTAGCAAGACACATTAGAAATGTTTTCCAGCTTTGCATATCAGACAAAAACATACTACTTGTGACTGTGGTCACAGAAATCTTCCTTTATTTCAACCACTACTGAAGAGTAACATCAAACTAATTTAATTTTAATATTCAGAATAAGAATAATTAAAACAACTTTTCTTAAGACAGTGGTCAATGATCTCACTCAGGAAGGAGAATGAGTGAAGATTTTTTTTTTTTTTTTAATTAATTGCCCACATCCTCAGGCCTGTTGGTTTTAGGATATAAGCCCTTGCTGCTTTGCACAAGCTACAAGCAGCTTACTCCCTGCTACTCTGTACTATGAGAAAACGAACTCCCCTACCCTAAACAAGTGCCCTTTAATTCCTTTATTGCTATTCCTTAATTGCATGCAGCAGGCTGTTGCTTCCCCAGAAGATCCCAAATAACCTATCCAAAGGCTGTGGTCCCAGGTGATTCTAACAGGGTTAGGTACATTATTCCTGCGTACTTTCTGAAAATATACTGATGTCCCTTCATTGTGTTCAGGAAAATTACATTATCCAGTGAACGTTTTCAAAGTTACACAAGTGTATCATTTGTGCACCATTCCGGCAGAAGTCAGATGTGGAGGTGCAGGAATTATGCAACAAAATTATACAGCATGTTGGAAAATTCACTTGTACCATTAAACGCCAACCAGCAACACCAGACAGCAAACAGAAAAGATACCACCTGCATCATCAGGAGATGCACATTTGCATTTTTGAAGTGAAATGGCAGCTGGATACCGTACAGGGAGGGAAACAGGGAGGAGGGAGCACCATGCTTTGGAAACAAATCCACAGGAAACCTGGCTCTTTACTTACAATGCCCAGGGAACAATTCATGTTTACAGGCAGAAAAGAGCAGGCTGAAGATCTGCAGGCCAAAGTTAATACAGCAAAGACCTTTTCATCTATATACACAAAACAAAACAGAAGAATGGGGAAGACATCAACAGTGTTCATAATCATTGAGTAGTTGTGTTGGCTTAAGGGTTGTTTTCTTCCACACTTCTGTATTCCTCAAAATGGGGGGGTGGGGGTGTAATATAAGTTGTAAATATATGGCCTTCCCCTTCCCAGTTCTACTTAACTGAAGAAAATTATAAGGAGGCTCTCACCCCTTTGCCCATCAGCCTTCCACCTTGCAGAATATCATCACTAGCGTAACCACATAAGTCTTAAAAGAAAGGAATGACATTTACTAACACAAAGTCATTCCCCTTACCCCTATATCCAAAATGGTCAAAAAATGCTGTGAACCCAGTTCTCCCAATGGGATTTGGATGCCAGTATTTCTGGATGAGATCTGTGTTAGGTGAGGTTTAATCCGTTGAGTGGGAGGGGAGAGGATAGAGGGTCCCACTCATGACTTCATTTGATGCTGTATTCAAAACACCCCCAAAGTCAAGTTACTAAATTCCTATACATTTTATGGGAAAGGTCAAAATACACAATGAAATCCATCACACTCTCTGCTGACTTGGACCCGTAAAGGTTTGATTTTATGCAAATATTGTCAAATGTCAGTCCAAGAGACACTTTAAAGAATAAAGCCAAAACCAGACCGTGACTGAAGAACAATACCCTCAAAATAATTTAAATATGCTATTACAAAGCAAACAGAGAAATAAGCAGAACATAGTTAAGGCAGACACAAATACACCATTATAAATTGGTTAACATCTTTACTCCCAAATATCAATGCTTTTCCCAAAATCATGATATTTATATAAAGTATACATATATATGTGGTGTATATATACATACACTACATGGCTGTATATACAATACAGTATATGGCTATACATACACTGTGCAGCTTCCGGTGTGCTGGGAAGTTGTATTCAGAAAAACACTGCAAAGGAACTATGAGGAGCTCTGACTGACATCTCTCAGTTAATCCAAAACACCACAGCTGGACACTTTTTGCTTCTGTATTCCACCCCCTACACATTCTGGCACGCTCGTGTTCGGTTTTGTTATGAAGCTCCTCTCTGACACGCCATCCAACATCACCGAATCATAAAATGGTTTGGGTTGGAAGGGACCTTTTAAAGATCATCCAGTCCACCCCCTACCACAGGGAGGGGCATCTTGCACTAGATCAGGTTGCTCAAAGCCCCGTCCAACCTGACTTTGAACACTTGTTCATCCGCACCATCTCTCTGAGTCTGAGCAGAGCAGAAACACGCTTCTGCTAGCTGTGCTTGTACAAGCCCTGAAAAGATGTCTCCTCATCATCTATTTATTTTCATTTTTATTACACACCAAAGGTGTGAAGACTTGAAATCCTCAGGAAAAAAAACCCAGACATCACTAGCGAGATAAAATGGAGCTGATGGCAGGCTACTCATTCATATACTCTTTTCCCTCACATCCCTGATTGGGCCTTGTTGCCCCAGTTTCTCCATCACTTTCCCCTTGGGTCTGATCGCTGGCACCAATCCCAAGCTAACAGCAGCATCTGACTCCCCACAGAGTCGCTCAGGGCTTTCTGGACCTTCCTCCCTGTTTGTAAAGCACAGCAAAGTAAGCCCAGGCTGTCTAAAAGGAATTGGGAGATCTTGAGCTTGAGCTCTTGGTCATACCAAACTCAGAAAGGTACCCAACTGGGAAAGCTCTGGTGCTTCACTGATGGCTGCCACTCACTTAGAAAATCTGATCATTAATTAGATGAAAAAACTGCCTGTCCATGCTTCATGCTCTTAAAACGGTATCACACTATCACGATGTTAGGGAGAGGAGGGGAAAGAAATCTAAGCTGTAACTACAGATGATTGCTCTTCAATGTTATTTGGTAGCAGCGTTCAGATCTGAGTCCATTTTTCTCACATTTAGTAAAAGCTAACACTTTGTTCTTAAAAAGGACAAAAAAATCCTTCAGGAAACAAATGTCTACACACTAAGCTGGGTGAGAGGAATTTAAATTTCCCGTTGTGGGTAATGAATTCAACATTCTTCTGCAAGCACTGATGTAGCTCCCAGTTATTCTACAGTAGTTTAAATTATCACAATTTATCAGCAGGACTATTCACAGTTTCTTCTGCATCTCATTTCCCTGGCTCATATCCTTACAGTTAGGAAAAGAAAACTACTTTGGATCTACAGTCTTCTATTTCCTTCCCTTTTTAATTTGTTTTATTTTCTTTCATTCCCAGCTCTATTCCCTATTCTTCACGCATATGAACGAACATTCAAGATGCATTTTGGAATAAAGATAGAAGAATTTGAGTGCAGTGGCTCCACACAGCAGAAACATAGAGACATCTGGTTTTAAGCCACCCAAGCTGTGAGCATGTTCCAGTCAGAATCCACATACAATTGTCATTTCCTCCCCCGCTTACCTGGAACTGGTAAGGAATACATTTTTCTGGCAGATAAAACAAATAAGTAAAAATCCAAGAGAGGATTTTCCCTGGAATGGTGAAAAAACACCTTTATGATTTTTATTTCTACTTGTCTTCGGTTCACTCACAAATTGAAGAACATGATTTAGAAACCTGACTGGGTAAAAGAGAGCACACATACAAAAAAGTACCAGTGACAGTGTTCATAAAGCCACCTTCTCACATCAGTCCTCCAGCTTCTTTAACGCAGTATCCAAATTCAGCTGTTTCCCTAATACTTCCCATTTAGAATAGCTTCCTCTGCTAAAAGGCAGTCATTCTGCAAACATGAACGCAGTGCTATACAAAAGAACCACAATTATGCATTTTCTCCCTTAAAACACACCTGCACAAATACCGTGCCTATTGAAACACCTATAATAAGACTACTGCTCAGTCTGACAATAAAATATACAGAATGGAAGCTTAAATCTAAACAGGTATGTAACAGATCCTTCTCCACCCCCAAAAAAGAAGAAAAAAGATGGGTTGATATGGTTGTCCACCACGTCATAAACCAGAAGTTCCAATGAACTACGCAGTCTCTAACGATATTTAATCTCACTACATGTCTTGACATCAATCTGAAACAAGGGAGAATGCATGAGCCCTAGAGGATTAGAGAATTCAGAAAAATAAGTAATATTCTCAACAGGTATTGAGGCAAATATGTTAAGATGTGGAACCTAGACTGAGTCTTAAAGTATGTGCAGAAGTATACAGTATTTAGCACTAATTCTCCACGATAAAGGCAACTGTCTCTATAACTACCTTTTTTTCTTCAGGAAAAGATGCAATAAGTAGTTTTCTTTCACTAATGCGCATAGATTTGGGAAAAGAGGAAAAAAAACCCCACCTAACTAGTAAAGAAAATGAGGGGGGCTCATACAGCAACAGCCTCATGCATGACTTGACCTTCCAGCTGCTAGTCACACAGCAATGATAAAACAGAGACTACAACTCCCCCCCATTTCTGATGCAGCTTTTATTTCAGAGGGACAAAACACAACATCTACAAAAGTTAACGTATTGGTTTTCTCACAGAAAACATATAGAGACCTCTTAAGCAAACAACATCCTGAAAACGTGCTGTGACCATTCAGCTGTCTGACCTCTGTTTTAGACTGCCCCAGAAACTATGTCCAGAGGCAAAAAGCAAGTAGCTAGATCAGACTTTAGGTAATGTATTTGCAATAATTCACCTCAGATGAGGTACATAATGATGCAGTCACCCCATCACCTGCCAAAAGCATACAATAATGATAAAAGTATACCCATAAATTTGATCACAAGGATGTGAAAAATATTTAACGTCAATAGATGTGTCCTGGAAAATTTTCACAAACGGTCATATGCCAAGAATATAAAAGTATATTTCTGTCTCTCACCATCTTGGCTGCAGTACCTTTATGATCAGAAGCCAGTTCATTCATTCATTAAAATATTACACCTGTGATGGTTGAAAAGTTTTACTACACTGTGTTAACATTTGAAAACTGAATTTTTACAAACGCTAAGACTAAATCTGTTAACCCATAAAATTTGTTCAACTAGGAGAACCTAAAAAAAACCCTAAAGGCTTGTTTTCAACGGCTCAAGGTGAAGGTTTCACTTGAAAAGGCACCCAGTGAAAGACAACTGCACAGAGCACATAGATACCCAAATACATAAGAAAAAAGCTTAGCACTGCTACTTCAGTGGAGGTAAGCAGGTCCTGGGGGACCTATTCTCTGCACATGATTATATGTGGGTATAATTCCCCTCTCCCAGAAGGAAACATAAAAGTAAAATGCTGGCACAAGCCTGCCAGCACAAGGCTGGAGAAAGGTTTCCAGTTCAAGAGACTGCAGACACATCTCATTTCCATTATCTCCACTAACACGCCACTAATTCCCTCAACCCACCCCCCAGCAGCTTAGTAGAGTTACCAGAACCTGCCTCGCAGAAGATGAGTGACAAGCTGCTGGGGGGGGGGGGGGGGGGTGGGGGGGGGACCGATGCCGAGGGGGGGGAGCCATCACAGCCACGGTCGCCCGGGGCCCGGAGACCAAGCAGCCTGTACTTCTTACACATGCCATGGCCCTGTTCCTCCTCGGGATGCCCGTGCAAACTGCCACTTCCAGTGACGGTGTGAAAAAGCCCATGCCTTTAACCTGCAGAGCTGTCCCTCAGGCCCAACATGTTACTTAGAAGATGACTGTCTGCAGTTGGGATCCATATCAATTAAACATCAGCTATTTCATTAGATGGTGCTGTCTGGCATAGGCAAGGGGGGACGTGCAGGGAGAGTGAGAAAAAGCACTGCGCAAGAGCTGCCTGAAGGTGTATTTGTTTGGAGAAATTACTGCTAGAAATATTCAAGCACTGGACTTTCTTCTAGAGCTTGGTAGTGGCTTCATTTCTGTTGCATTCGTCTGCCACCCAGGAAGCAGAATGGAAGGAAGGAGGCCCAGGATCCAGGCCAAGAAGGTGTTGGAGCTCTCTGTCTCTCACTGTCATTTCGCTCAGCACAAATGGCTGCATGAAGACAAGGAACAGCCTTCCTTAGGCTCAAGGGGGAACATATTTTAATGCATGAATTAAATCAGTCACCTGTACTTAGTTACTCAGTTTGCACATTTTTTATGTTTAGATCAGATGATCTCCCCCAAAATACTAAAGTTTCTGAAATTGCATTGGACTATGCTCTTTTCCTAGAGACTTGCTGTTCCTTAGGTAACACGTTATTATCACGACATGTTGGATCAGTCTGTGTTCCTACAGCAGTATATCAATGCTAAATACTGTTGCCATCCTTTTTCTGACTAGTCTTGCTGTCCTTTTACTGACAATACCACTTCCACTGTCAGTTATCTTAAAAAAATAGCAAGTCCTACGCCACAGGGCAGCTTAACCTCCTCATCTCTTCAACAGGTTAAACGGGTGACAAAGTGCGCTCTTTCGGTTCAGCTCAAAACAAACATATCTGCTGTAATTCTCTTGATCAATGCCAGACCTTGATCAAAAAAGAGATCCTGCAATTTCTCAATGAACTTCCCCTCTTAACCAAATTAAAAAGCAGAGAAGAGATGCCAGGATGCTGTTCAATCCCCCCTTCCCCGAAAAACGGCTCTAAAGGTCTGCAGCAAGTTGCAGAATCCTATGACTTTCCCACCAGCAGTTCCACTTCTCAACCACCAGCTTATGTGTCCCCCCAAAGAGCCCAAGCAAACCCCAAAAGCATCCGATACATGCTTAACACGTGAGCTGCTGGAAATGGCACAGCACACAGCAGCAGCGTCTCTCCGAGCAGCAGCAGATGTTGAAACAGAAGCTGCAGCAGCAGATACCGTCTGAGCGACCTTCTGCCAAGACTCAGAGCGTGCTCGGTTTCCTACCTGAATACATGACACAGAAATGAGTCACAGAACAGGGTCAAGCAAGCTGAAACACCTCATTAAATGTCGTTGATGCCTGTATGACCAGGTACTTCAGACACTGGAACTGCTTAACGTCACCATTGTATTAACAGAGGAAAAAAGACTGGAATATCACACTGCCTAGAGTACACCGGTGAATCTGAAATAGCAGGTTTTGACAAGAAAAAAGATATTTCTGTATACACACATAAATAAAAGAAGGAAATGACCCTAATTCCAGGGAGCAGGCAAAATTATGTCTTCACTAGCCACAGATGTGCTGGATTAGGGACTACATGGGAAGTTTGCACACACATGGCAGGTACAGAATAATACATTCAATAAAAACATCTAACTCTTGACTGTCCTGATTATAGTTACATTTAGCGCTGGTGAAGGGAGAAACCAAACCCGGCAGAGATCACAGTCCTACTGTTTCTAGCCTTTGTTAATTTGGTTGTCTGGGTGCATACTTGGGGTCATAACTGTATTACACACACAATTTGTGCTGTTAGGTGTACAAACAGTCAGTTATATAGCTCAGCTATTTAATAGTATTATGTTCAAATTTGATATGCCCCTGAGATGGACATAGGTCACTTAACAATTCTGTAAATTTTAATCTCAGCTGAAAACATTATTTCACTTCACAGCCAGCAAGGGAATAAAACTCACTAAATATTACTACGACAGTGAGATGTCACGAGGTGGCAAACTACAACCAATGACTGCACTTTCAAAACAAACATCATGTGGCAATACTCATTATCATCCCCATATCAACCCAAGTATCATCTAACTACTGGAACATTAAAATAGGATTCAAAATTTATTGTTGATTCTTTGATTGTGCCATTTTCTGAGAAGAAATTTATTAAATAACCTAAATAGAGCTCTTAAAAACTGAAAACATCCAATGTGATTCATACTTTGTTAGTTAGTTGGATCCTGTACCACCTAGAAATCAACAGTGCCTTATCATTAACTCCAACGAACGCAGCAATAGGCATATGGGCCAAACCCTAGAAGGCTGTACTGTCATTATTTTCTCAAACATGCACATCTCAATAAGGCAGCTGAGGAAAGTGTTTTTAGAAATCATGTTTGAGAGGAGTACCGAAGCATTCCCACGTAAGCGGAAATACTTCTATGTATGTTTTCAAGAAGTCTAGAGATACGGATTTACAAGAACTTAGGCTCCTCAAGTTTCAGTTCTTCTCAACAGGAAAACTTCGAGCAATGTCATCCTGTATAGAAAATACAATTATGTTACCTTAAAACATTCATAGGCTATTTTAAAGCGTGAATGAAAAAGCCCAAATCAAAACCACTGTGTAAAATATTGAACGTCAGACCCTGGCATTCTTTTGCACACCATGTATGCTAGAATAGATGCAGTAAAGTACATTTTCCACACTTTTTAACACAAAGTATATTTATTCTAGTTCAGATGCTAGAGGAAAAAATGTGTCTGTTTGCTATATTAAAAAGAATGAACTATGGAATTCTAAAACATCACCTCATAACTATCTAGGCTCAAGTGCCATTCCCAGGCCAAATTAAACCTTCAGCTTTATTGTGAAGCTGCCTGAAACGGAGCTCTGCAGGTAATGCTTCAACTTGATTCAAGCAGTCAGTCGTGTTTCAGGTTACAAAATTATTTCACTGCCATAACTTCTGTTGTTTTAGCAACTGGCGGGGGTGCTATGCTGCCAAGCCATAGGCACACGTGCCCACGTCCCCGTCTCTGGTGTCTGCTTGTGGCAGGAGAGAGATGCCCGAAAGACAGAGAGGTAGTTAAAGGGAGAGCGGCCTTGCAGGTACCGCACGCCCTCAGCAGCTAACTTCTGAACGGTGAGTGACATCCTCGCCTATCTAACGGCAGGGGAAATTTCTTCATCCCTGAATACAGCTGTCAGTATCCTGAGCAAAGAAAGGCGGTACACCACCCTGGGGATACGAGGGGACTCTGTATTGACAGAGAGCAGTAAGTGAGGAAGGTGAGTACCTGCTATCCTGTCTCCAGCTGCCACCAGATGTTGATGCTCTGGAGGAAAGTACACAATAATTAGTCATGACATTTTATTATAATCTTGTCCAAGGTAGCAACATGTGCTACAATACACAGAAAGCACTGGAAATAATCTTGTTTTCTCAATCTAGTGAAGAACGCAGGTGAATAGAGCACAGTCCTTCGCCCTTCTACATGCACTGGAAATGTCCTCCACTGAACCAAGCCAAAGCACATCTTTGAGAAGGAAACCCCACCTCACTTTAAACAATCCCAGCAACAGCAAATCCATTACAGTGCTTTATAGCCCTTGTTCCTACTTACTATTTCAAGGTACAACATACCTAACTTCATCTCCTGGACACTGGATGTCTCAGTAGGGTCAAGTAAATATCACTTATTTTCCTTACACATATGTACGATACATACAGGCCATCATTTCCCCTCTCAGTCTCTTCTGAGCTGAATAAACTCTGTACACCCCGCATTGTGAAGCTTGGTTTCCAAACCCTGGATCATTTCTGCCACTGCGCTCTTACTAATATTTCACATCCTTCCTCACATGTGAGCAGCAAAACCAGACGCGGAACTCCCATGATCTTACTAATGCCGCGTACTTTCCTATTTCTGTGCAATATTTATATTGCTATACAGCCAAAGACCACACTTCAGTCGCAGCATTACAATGAAAACTCCTGTTGAGATGATTCTCCGCACAAATTCTTAAGCCTTCTTTCAAATTACCAGTTCAAAGACAGTCTCCTATCCTGCTGGGGTAACTGCATTCCTGTTTCCTTTGTATGTGGCTGCATGAAAAACACCTTCTGCTGGATGCTGACCATTTAAAAAAATGATTTGGAGTACACCGTACTAGTAACTCGTTCCACACACGCACAAACCTGCATGTAATCTATTGGTAACAATGAGATACCATCACAAAACCTGAATATAATGATATTAAACAGCCTTACACCAAGATCCAGCCCTGGGGGACCCCACGAGAAACAGCTGCACTCTCATAGAAGAAAGGCACGCCTAAGTTCCTCTCTAAACTAAGGAAGATTTATGAAGAAACTCTGCCAATGTTTGTGGTATTTATTCCACAATGACTCCATGGCACAATTGTTTTAAACTCACACTTCACTGCAGAGTTAATAGATATATCAGGGACACAATATAGGGTGAGTCTGCTACAATAGAACAGTTGATGAATAGCTTAGGAATTTGGGAGATGTGGGTTTTTACAATTCAAAACGCCGGGAAGCAATTTGCTCTAGTTCTACTGTAAATTGGTCTTCAACAATTGTTAAGTCATTCTGAAAGACTCAGAACAAGTAAGCCCTGGCTTGTCATTTATTTCAGAGGTTCCATTTTAAAGTTTTCAATTTTTCAGCCAGGAAAACAACAATGAATAACGCAAGTAAGGAAAAGCACTCATACAATTAACCAAAAAGTTTTAGGTTTGATTCTCTATTTAAAAAAAAAAAAAAAAAAAAAATCAGAATCAACTGGCTGCCAATTAGTTGACCTGGTAATCTATTAATTCATATTATAATTCAGCAGTGTATTTCCACATACATAAACACATACACAGTACTGATGAAGCTTGTAGCACTGCCTATTAGGCAGTTGCTGAACACTTCCAATGCAATATGCTGCTTCCAGCTGCTTGTAACTTGGCCAGACTTTGACTGTTTGGGTTGAAATTTTCCAAGTTCAATGTCTGCCTCAGGCTAAATTTTGTTCCATGTGTTGTAGAGACTGCCTCTGAGCAAGGGGTGCAGGAAGAGGCAGACTGCGATTAGAAGAACTCAGCCAAAATTCTTCAGCTGTTTTCAGAACAAGACCAGGGAAAATCCTGTCTTTCAATGTTAACAGAAATCTCTGGCAAACTTGGAAGGCTATAGCACCCTTCCAGCTCTTGGTGACAGATCTGAAATGTGACATGAGACGCTATATTGGAGGTGTCCCTTTTGCTGCCCCCATGAAAAATCCACCTGCATTTGGTCAAAAGTCCAAAGATGAAGTGCACTTTGTGCTTTTTGACTAGGTATTTGCTAGGCCACATCCACATTCTTCTCAACTCCTTATGCTGATCATATGACATAGGCCAGCCACACAGCAATAAGCAGCTTCTCCCCCAGCACCCATGCAGGACAGGGCTGCAGCTCAAATAACCATACTTCAAGCCAGGGAAGGGCAGGAGGCTCCAGGCTGTCCATGTAAGGGCTGGTGGAGGCCACGACAGCACCAGGTACTTGGGACATGAGCAGGACTCCTGCTTCTCCTTGCTCTTTGCCTGCCCCATCCTACAGGTCTTCGCAGCAATGCAGACCACAGCCACGACCTACCACCGCTGGTTATCCTCAACAGAGACCTCAAACAGCAGAGTCCCAGGCACTGCATTAGGAATCCAACCGATGAAGGATGGTGACATGAGTACGCTACCCTACACTGCCTATCTGCTTTTTGGCTCTTCTCCTAAAGGAAAGAAAACCTAGGAAATTACACACAAAAAGCAGTATTAAAAATGTGATTAAGATGGCAGAATTTAGGTATTATTAGAACTAAGTGGCCTATAGTAATTAAAACCATCTCCTAGTGCTTATATGCATGGAGGTCAATCTCTAATTGCAACTGACCTGGTCACATTTTTTTCCCCATAGAAGCCTTATTATAATTAACACACAAATTCCTCTTTTTGCCCTTGTTCTCTAGAGAATCACTACACACTTTCAAACCACAGAGGGAATTATTTCTTTTCTCCCAGGTTCTTTTATGGTTCTCATCACTGCAGTAATCCGTAAGATAAAGGATACTGTTATCCACGTTTTCCTAAAGATGGGAAACTAAGATATGAAAAGACTAAAGCAAAAAGCTACGGGCACAGAGTGAGAAATTCTGACACTCAAGACTTACTTCTAACACACTTAAGACCTACAAAACATCTTATGTGCATCAAGAGCGAACAGCCATTGACTCTTGTCCCAGATGGACAAGTTCAGCATAACTGCAAAGCAGATCCCAGGGTCTCAGGCCAGACATCCAGAAAACCCAACAGCCCATGTGCAAAAACCTTCATGTTTACATGGAAGTCCTACGGTCAAGGCAGGGGCTGCAAAATCCAATTCTCCAGCTGTCTCAGGCGTGAAACCACCTCTCCCTCTGCATTGTCTGCCTCGTTCACGTTACCTCTTCTCACTGCCGCCTAGCCAGGGAGCTGCTACACCTCCACGGATACACCTCTGGTTCATCACCCGAGCTGGCCGGGAAGGACGGTGGCAGATCACATTGCGACAGACACCATCACTGCGCACAGGCTCAGGGCGGCCAGATGAGCCTGGCATTTTTACAGCTCCTGAGCACTTCGCTTTGCAAACTTACCGGCAGGGTCAGGCTGGGCAGAGAGGTAGTAAATGTATAGAATATAGAGTATATACAGATCAGCTACATCCACTGGGTGGCAGGCATGTTTCACAGGACCCAGATACGTGTATATATAGAGGTATACAAACGAAACCTATCTTAAACACTGTGCTTGTTCCCTGTCTCAGAAGCAGCAATTGAACTGACACGGTAAAAAAAAAAAAAAAAATTAACACATACCGGCTTCTTGTCCGCAGCGCTGAGGCACTCAAACTGTCCTGGCTCTCAGAGCTGTTCAGAGACACGGTGCCTCACGTTGCTTCTGTGGGTGGGTGCCCCAATGCGAGGTAGCAGGGACCTTGCAAGAGTCTTCCATGTACTAATTAATGCATAAAGAGCAATGCCTGCAGAGGCCAAGCCTTTAAACTCTTCCCCAATTTAAAAAACTTGGGGGGGGGGGATTTTTTTGGACTTAACAGCTCTAAATGTGTCCATGTGCGTAAGCAGCTAAGTTTTAAAGTTCAGAGAAGCATAAAAAGCCAGCTATTATCCCTGGATTTCCACTTAGCATCTAAGCAGAAACATTTCAAAATTTGCTTAGAAGATGTTTCTGGAGAAGAGGCCGTTGACCAAATTTCAACCCAGTGCATATTTTTATAACCAAGTTGTAAACTACATGAAAACTACACTTATAATGGAAATGCTGACAAACGCATAACTACTGCAGTTAGCTATGACAGTCTGACCACAAGTCCTCCCTCCTTCAGGAAAAAGCAACATTGCTTCCCCCGGCTCCTTTTTAAGGCTGCCGGACAGCAAGCTGGGGCTGGGGGGTGCCTGGTACATACGGGTACCTCTGTTTTACCCTGTTATTATGAATTTAAGCAACTCGTACTCCACTTATTTCCCACACGCTTAACAAACCTCCCCGGTTTTGCCATAAACAACCAGAGGGCCTCTTAAATCCATGACTCACTCCGCAGGCTTCTCCTCCACCCTTGTGCGTGACTATAGCAAAAAGGTTGCCAGCTGTAGTCGGTGAATTAACTTTTTTTTTTCTGCAGCACCGTCGGGA